>JAQMCW010000035.1:2189933-2200118 GCA_030068335.1 Chrysichthys cranchii
ATATCAGCCTTACACCACGTCTCCTGTAGGATGATGATGTCAAGGTCTTTAATGTGTTTGTGAAATTCACAGTTTAAACTTTTCAGTCCAAAGGCTGACAAACGTTTAGTATACACCTTGTTTAAAGCAAGCTTTAAAGTCGAACGTAGTTAACCATGTCAGATATAAATCCAATGATAGTCTTGTGTAAAGTTCTAATTATGCTTTTATAATCATGTTCAAATTAGGAAACTCACTCACAGTTCTGCAAAATCACAGCTCGGCAACCGCTACTGATTCTTCTTCTTCTTCTTCGTCTCCTCCTGCTGCTGCTTCTGCGCCCGCTTCCTTCTTCTTCTGTTCTTTTTCTTTCCGACAGGCGAGGCACGGTTTGGTATCGTTCTGTCCCCTAGTGGTGTGGAAGCGTCATTACTACTTTTGCCTTAAAAGGATTCCCAAATAAGAAGACGACTTTTCCCACCTGAATCATCATCATTATGGTTGACACTGAAATCTTAGTGTTACATAAATGTTGGATTACAATAAAAATACGAATGAAACCCGACCGTACAGTAATGTTAATGACACTGATATTGGAATAACGCTGATTTATAGTTGTCCTGATTACGATTGATTGATCACTGATTTATAGTTAACTGGAATATTTCGGAAAAGCCACTGATTTAGGGTGGCACGGTGGTGTGGTGGTTAGCACTGTTTCCTCACAGCAAGAAGGTCCTGGGTTCGATCCCCGGGGTCGACCTGGGTGCCTTTCTGTGTGGAGTTTGCATGTTCTCCCTGTGTCCCCCGGTGTGGGTTTCCTCCAGGTACTCTGGTTTCCTCCCACAGTCCAAAGACATAAACAGAGGGGATCAGGCTAATTGGCGACTCTAAATTACCCGTAGGTGTGAATGTGAGTGTGAACGGTTGTCTGCCTCTGTGTGTCGCCCTGCAGTGGATTGGTGACCTGCCCAGGGTGTAACCCCGCCTCTTGCCCGGAGTCAGCTGGGATTGGCTCCAGCTTCCCCCCGCGACCCTGACCAGGATTAAGCGGCAGAAGATGAGTGAGTGAGTCACTGATTTATAGTTAACCGGGAAATGATCACATAATATAGTTTAAAAGTCACTGATTTATAGTTGACCAGAAGCCCACTGTGTAGTAGACCAGTGTTACTGCTTCCCAGTTGGGTGTCTAGGACCAGGTTATTGGGCTGAAGCCCAGGGCAGTTTTTCTACAGCCCCCAACATGTCCTGCCAGACACAGGATACATTCACTTTTCAATTCAAATCTTATTCAATTTGACTTGTATAGCACATTTAACAATGGACATTATACGCGGACAGAATCAAGGAAACCGAGCAAAAACAGCCATTATGGGAGCCCAGAAAAAAACTCAAGCTATCAAATCTTTGATCCAGATCCAGATTTCCTGTTACACTTATGAAGCAGGCAGGTATGTCAGGCGTGAGCAGAAAACTGAGAAGCGCTCCGGAAACACTGGCTGTGAACAGTGAGCGCACTGATTTCCAGTGTGCTGCGTTTTAAAGGAAGTGTATTTTCTGTGCTCTTGTTGATTTAGTTGGGTTTCCTTGGTTGTGTGTGCGTGTAGTGTCTGTTTTGCTCGGCATCATATCAGTCATTTCATATAAAACTCAGTGATCTCAGTCCACAGAGCTGAGGGTGCAGTTGGGCAATAAATGATTATTAGTAGGCTACAGGGAGTTCTGTCATTTTATTGTACATTTCAGGGTGGGACATATATACACACACATACATATATTTTATGTCAAAAGTAAACAGACACCATAATTTTTGAAAAATTTCTTTCTAGAAACTCTATCTGCTCTGCCATAGTACCGCTCAACATCAGCGGGCTTACAATGGGGATTTTTGTTCACCAATCCTCTCGACAGTCTGACGACCCCTGTCCGAGGGCCCAGGTCGACCTGAGCGGGATGCTGGT
This sequence comes from Chrysichthys cranchii, assembly GCA_030068335.1. NCBI lineage: Eukaryota > Metazoa > Chordata > Actinopteri > Siluriformes > Claroteidae > Chrysichthys > Chrysichthys cranchii. The sequence continues at coordinate 2,191,877 of JAQMCW010000035.1, forward strand.
GATTCCTTTCCTTTTGAATTGTACAAGCACTCTGTTGACTGTAACAAGAGGAATCCCAAGGTTTTGTGCAATCATACACTGGCTAAGTCCACCCTCAGACTGACCCCCAATACAAACTCTTTGAAAATCACACAACTCTTTCGCTTCTGGTGTTCGCCGCATGGCTAGTCACTCTAAAGTATCAATATCCTGCAATCTGAAATGAATAATAATCAGATATTAACAAGTTTGAAGCACCGGGTGTTGTCCGCATAGATAAAATAGTGAGGGTAGGGTCTGTTTACTTTTGAGACGTCTGTGTGTCATATATTTATGATTTTACTAGCCGATTCCACAGTGGCTTCGCTTCCTGAGTGCAAGGGGAGAAAAATGCAGTATTTATAAAAATAAGTTTGTTAATTACCAATTTTATTTTTCAACAAATAGCAGTCATACATCATTTCCGTTTCAAACGAGAAAAGAATTTTATATATTTAGATCAAAGTTTTCTTAAATAATTACTTCCCAAATAGGTGTTTACTTCTTTTCAATATCAGTAAAATAACCCTCACACAAATAACAATTCGTAAAGACGATATAAAAATGACCTCCACAAACAACGTGATTAGTTAAAATGTAAGTGCTAGTTACGCTGTTTCCGGTCATACGCACGTATATGTTCTGTGGTCGTACGTCATTTCCGTTTCAAACGCAAAAATAACTTTATATATCTAACATATGAGATCACTGAATTCTAACTGAACTGAATTTCTGCCTGCGTCCCTACCCTCTACTGTCCACCATTTTATTTCATCCTTATCCTACAGAGTAGGAGAATTAAACATGTTAATTCTGTAATCATTGGACACAAAGCTCAAAAAAACGATTCCAGTGAAAATTATTCCTTAGATGCCAAACCACAGATCAAGCTAATCAAGGTTGGAGAAAAGACACAAGAGTTTATAAATTAGCTGCTGATGCTAGTAATGCCAATTATACACAAATTATTTATTAAGGTCATTTTTTAAAATCAACATTCCCACAAGAAGTGCACGTCTGTGTAAATAATCTTTTACACAAAGTAGCTTACCTGAACTACCTGCCATGGAATAAATATTAAATGAAATGTGAAGAGAAAAGAGCAAAAGACACTAATGAATTTTTTCACTGCTTTATTTAAAAAAAAAAAAAAAAAGAAGGCAACAAAACAGCACTGATTGGGGTTTAGAAAGGGCAACAGTCATATCTCTGTGCTTATCGAGTGAATCTCACAAACACATCCTCCATCACAAACACATCATCTCCATCGCTCACCCTCGGTGTCCGAGAAGACTTGAGGACGAGGAGAGTAGCTGTACGGCTAAGACACGTTCAGTACCCAGCATGATTTAGTTTCGGCCTGGAGCTACGACGCTACTCTTTCTCACGCAAAATCTTTCCTTAGAAATACGTCATTAAGACGCAGTGGGACTTGCTATAGCCTACAAACGAACGTAATATAGCCCCACTAGGGAAGCCATCTTGGACAACCAGCATTATATTGGCTGAAAGCTTGAAAGCAGCCTTACAGCAGAAATCTGGAAGTGATGGCGATAGCGATAGGATATCGTTGTTGAAACGTTAAACCTCATGTTCTTAACTGCAGGCTGTACGATCGATACGGCTTATTAAAAATGGGGAGCTTAAAAATAAAATTGGTGTTTTTGTTCAATCGAACAAGTACACAAACTTCTGTGTCGTTAGATACATTAAAGACTTGTATTCGTTAGTAATATTAGCCTTGTAGCTCCAGTGCCGGACTAAATTTGGTGTAAACAACTGATATTTTTTATATATATATATATATATCTATCTCCCCCCCCCTCCTGGGACCTGAAGTTTAATGGTGTGTGCCTTGTCCTTTCTCCTCACTGTTTCTCTTTTTTCATAACTCACAATTATTTAACTTGATCATTGTCTCCAAACAGGAAGAAGATTGGCAAAAGAGTAATACCCAATGGGCCTCATATGAGGATCTTACAAGGAAATACACACAATGTAGTTTGGGTGAAAATATGATGTCGTCTCTGGAGGACATTGGGGTCTCAGGAGGAGATATATATACATACACACATACACACACACACACACACACACACACACTGGAGCCAATCGAATCCAGATCACATGCTGTGCTTCTTTGCAACACTATGGAGATTCTGTACAGTACCTCACATGGCGATACATTCATTCAGCCGTTTAATTCGGCTATATTAAAAGATTTGATAAATATCTAAAACCGATGTCTTGGTGACAGTAAAAGCCCCGCCCCATTTCAGTGTATTATCCAACGGCTATTTAAAAAAAAAAAAAAAATGGCACAAAAAGCAAGACTTTGCCACGACAATCAAACATACAAGTTTAGTTTACAAAAAAAAAAGAAAAAAAAAGAAAAAAAAAAAAGTAATAACCATTATAATAACAACAATAATAACAACAACAACAACAATAATAATAATTACTAATAAAGCCCATCCAGCAAAAACGCTGGTGAAATCATGTTCAGTTTGGTTTGGACCTGGACCAAAAAAAAAAAAAGCGAATTTAAAAGCGAATCCCGTCTTAAACTTCTCGATATAACAAACTCATGAGCCAACATGCATTATGAAATACCTCAGCTAAATAAAAAGTGCTTAATAAAATGACTTCATGCCACTAGCTTATGGTTATGTTCGCTTGCTTGCGGATACTACGCGGTCATTTAATCATAAATATCATTCGCTTACGTTAGTGGGTTAAAATGAAAAGTGCACTGAATGGGAAAAAAGAGGAGACCTCAGTGGCAAAGCAGAGATGCTACAAAGTCACGGAGTCACAACTGAGCGTCACGAGAAGACGCCGCTCGGATTGGCTGGTCCTGACGTTACGTGTTCCTGCTCTCGGCCACCCACAACACGCTGTACTGAAGTAGCGCTAATAAGGCGTGTTAAGTGTGTTAACCTGGTCATGGATGGGGTCTATCTAGTGGTGTATATCCCTTTATTTTGGCATGTTTGGACATGGGAGGAAACTGGAGAACCCAGAGGAAACCCACACAGACACAGGGAGAGCATGAGAAAGCCCAAATAGATAGCAAGCCAAGCTCATGGATGAACTACTGCGCCACGGTGTGTATGTATAAATATGAGGCAAACTCATGCACATTTCTTTTAGTATAAACACGAAACAAATCAAATACGCAAGACGAGCGTGTTCCCATCCCTTCTCTTTGCTCCCTGAACATAAAGTCCCTAATAAAATGGTTTCTTCATATGGCTTTAAAAGGTGCGAGAGTCCATTTTTTTTCTCTCCCTTGTTTGTAGAAGTAACCTGGATGATGTGTAGGGCATGATTTAAAAACAAAAACCTGGATTAAACCATGGCCTTAGCGAGAACTCGTTTGGAAACTTCAAATGTGGAGCGCTCGTTTGTGTTTGGATACTTTTCCGGTCGGGCATTTCATATGTACTCAACAGGCCATCACAGATCCTGGGGGCGGGGCTTCTGCGACCCAATCGAAGAGAGACAGAGAGGATCTCTCTCCTAACGCACCTTTAAATCTCTGACAGACTCCAGCGCTTGAAGTCCTGCTGTAAAACATGCTGAACGCATTAAACCTATGATTCGCATACCAGGCAGAGATGCATGCTGGGTGAGGGAGTTGCCGACACGCTAACGTCAGCGGTACGGAAACTAGCCTGGACTGAATTAAAGTACTACTTAGTGTTGACCTGCCATCTTTCCCGAGGCTCTGCGAGCTCATCGTTACATTTATTCCTATTTCTTTTCTTCTCCATTTTCATCACTTTCTGGTCACCTTCATGATCCATCTCCATCCTGCTTCCTGTTCGACTTACCACAAACCTTCCATATTTTAACAAACAAACCCACTTGCAAAACGCCAATCTTGCTTACGCGTCTAACTTTCCTCCTTCCTTCGGTCGCTCCACCCTACGTGCGGTATCCCTTATCGACGTTCTCGCACTATTCTCAACCTACAGAGCATCGAGGATGAATTCAGGCAAGAGTACCATTGAGGTTAAAGGCTCACGTGTGGAAAGAGTGAATGGTGAAAGCAAAGTAGTCATATCTGATGGGGGGGAAAAGGAAAAGGTTGAGGCACGTCCTCACTCCTGAGTCAACAAGGGCTGTGTTTAGCAGAAAATACTGGTTTAATTTATACAATCCACAAATTTAATTTGACATTCTAGGCAGATAGCTAAACACCAAGATTAGCCACCTATCCCTTTAATCTTTTTAGTCTCATGAGTAGCTATAAAATCATACATAGCTAATCATGTTTGCTAGCCTGCTAGCTATGGTAAGGTAAGCTATTCCTCAAGATACCACTGAGCTAAATGTCAATTCATGAGTAGAACCTGGAACCAAGCTTGCCACGATGCTAACAGTAGGTATATTTAGGCTAACGTATTGTAGGGTTTGCTAGCAAGACAGCCAACATGACGTATTTTACTACATCATGTAATGAAACCAATATTTTCAAGCTATATTAAAAGGGGGGGGAAGCTAATGGTGACGCCATGCACTCAAAGCTGAGCTCCACCCCTTACGCTCCACCCTTGTTGACCCAGGTCAAATCAGGAAACGCAATCACTGTTGCACTGACGGGCTTAAAACTAGGCCAAAAATATACGTACACAATTGTGCTATTTAAAATAAACCACAACAAAAGAGCGGTCATCTCTTCTTCGTGCCTTTTAGGCTACTGTTAGTTTATAGGAAGGCGAGCAAAGGTCCCGAAAGGTCAGTGATTATTCCATCCCCCTGGCCACACCCACAAAAAACACATTTTCATGCCTTCATAAATCCCTTTTTGCCCCAAATCCCAAACAAAACAATTTTTAATGCTCATGTGGAAGAGGAGAATCTTGAGAAAGGGAGGCGTGTCTCCGAGTCGAGCGTGGTTTCAAGTTACCCCACGGCGGAGTAGGCAGAGCAAGGGAGGTGGGGTGAGGGGGCGGAGCAGGGTAGGACGGGCTGCGTTTCCCAACCATCGCAGGCAGGCTTTGGTTCCGCCTCAAACCCACCAATAAGCTTCCTCCTCCGGTCGGTAACAGAGTGGTTGATTGGTGAGCAGGGTCCGAGTCTGTCCGGATGAGGGTTTTGTCCAATCCGAGCTTGCGCAGGCGCTCGAGGAGGTCGGGTTTCACGCCGTACACGTCCTGCAGGAAGAGCTCGGCCGGGCGAGACGTCAGGAAGTTGTCAGAAATTGTGGAGGTTGACTCAAAGGGTGCAGGGGAGGGGCAGGGGGAGTTGGGAGGGGTACTGGGGGGCAGGGGCAGGGGCAGGGGCTGGGGCTGGGGCTGGGGCAGTCTGGAGGGAGCAGGGACTTTCTGGGCAGAGATGCCTTTCTCTAAAAGGAGCTTAGCCAGACCTGCAGGGGGCACTGTGGTGCGGCGAGGAGGAAACGAGTCACCCAGACTCAACCTGCACGGAGTGACCGGTGTGGAGGGAACGGAGCGGAGAGAGCTCGGGGTGGAGGCACAGCTGAGGGAAGGTATTGGGGAGTGTCAGAAAAGAAAGAAGAAGAAAAAAAAAAAAAAACAGTTATGAAAGTGAGAAAGTAATGAAATCAGGGGAAACCATACAAGAATAAAACAGTACAACATGAAAGAAAGAAAGAAGTGAAACAGATAACAGGTAAAAAAAAAAAAAAAAAAAAAAGAGCAAAAGAAAGCAAAGGGCATAGAGAAAAGGGAAAGTTTAGTAAAGATAAAAACAGAGAGAAGAGAAAAAGACGACAACAGGCTAGTTAAATACTGCAGGAAAAGAAACAGCAGCCAATCAGAGAGCAGTACCTGGGCGTGACCTGTGTGACATCACTGGGGTGCAGGATGCGGCAGGTGGTGATGGTATAGGTGGAGAAGGTGGAGCTCTGACACTTACCAGGATTCACTGCTTTAGAAAATAAATTACACACACACACACATTCGTGGCTTTAAATAATATTCCTGCAAGTTATTACTATAGAAACAATCGTGACTAACTCAATAATCATAATTAACACATCAATAACCTCTCACCCATAGAGGGCGCTGTTGTAGTAACACTCAGGCTTGGCTGGGACGCTGGAAGGCCCGTCGAGTCTGCCGCCGATTTCACCAAGGTGTCAAAAGTCACAGGTGAAGCTGATGAGATGGGAGACGCTCTCATAGATGGCGGAAGACGCGGGGCTTTAAGTGGCGCGAAAACACTCCTCTCTTTCCTTCCATCCGGAGTGGAGGACGAGTGGACGTTGAACGTGATCCCTTCATCTTCACCCTCCACTCCCTTTTTCCTCTTATCTTGTCCCTTTGTGTTGTCCAGCCATGGCGCTCTGTCGTTCTCCTCGTCCTCCTCCAGGTCGCTGAGGTGATACACAGCATCCTGGGGGAGGGGCCTAAAGCCCTTAGTGACCACACCTGGGTGCAGGTCAAGGATGGAGGCCAGGTGAGGCTTTGCCAGCTGCTGCCAGTGGTGCAGAGTCAGAGAGCCTTCAGGAGGAAAAGGACAATCGTCAAAAGGGGGTGTGGTTTGGGACACGCCCATGGAGCACAGTTTTTATGTACCCTACATATTAAATAGGGGTTGTGGTTTGGAAAGCGCCCAGACTGGACAGAGTACGGTGAAGCATTTGTGACAATACTTGTGCCCTACATAGTGATCAGCATGTATTTTTTGGACAAATGGCATACATGATATGTAGGGTGTGTCTTTTGTGGCACCTCCACAGTAGTCTGCGAATGGTTGTGTGTTTGTGATGGTGATTATGTACCCTAGAATGTGACTAAGGTCAGTGATTTGGGACACCTCCACAGTGGATTGAACCTGTCGAGGCATTTGTGATGGTGATTTTGTGCCCTACATAGGGAGTACAGGAAGTAGTTGAGGACAAACTTTCAATGGACTGATGATGAGGAGGCACTTATGATGGTTGTTATGTGCCCTATATAGTGAACAGGGTTTGTGATTTGAGACGCATGCACAGTGGGCCAATAACGAGGCTGCAAATTTATTCACTTCAAAATCTATTGCCTACACAAATGAGTGCACTGTGTAGTGCTCCACTGTAGGGTGTAGTGAGCAGGAGGGCACTATTAATGATTTTTTTTTTTTAAGGACTCACCTTCCATGGGCTTTACGATCTGCAGCTTCTCAGGCAAAAACGTCTTAAAGCAGACGGAGGACACGGAGAACTCTGATAGGTTGGTGAAGGACGAGTGGACACTTCCCATTGGAGAGCTGCAGCCACTCCCACTAGCCTCTGTCTCCGCTCCATCGGAGAGCTCCTGCAGCTTCCGGTTCCTCTCTGCCTGAAAGTACTGACGCTCACACAGGAAGTTCTGCCTCCTCAAAGTGAGGCGACGCAGTGCAGAGACGAGGTCACTTCCTCCAGGGTACCCGGGGCGGCCCGCACTGAAGGAACACACACACCCACAAACACATGGACAGGTCACTACAGGACTGTCTCTCTCTCCCTTACACACACAAAACATACTATGCACAAGGATCACACGCTCACTTGTCCGTGCCGTGCTTTGTGTCTCCGTCAGGTGTGTGGTGTGTGTTGGAGTGAAACGGCTGTGAGGTCATCACCACACTGCAGTGCCCTGACCCAGGAATAGGTGGCGTGCTCGCTGCTGCTCGCGTTATTGACTCATTCGCTGACCTCACTGTCTGAAACACACGCTTATGGCTCGACCTGCAGCACAGGGTCAAAGGTCATGGGTTAATCCTTGGCGCACAGCTAAGAACGGACTATATCCCTAGAAATGGAGCAAATTTTATACCAGATGCAGTTTCCCTGCAGCTATGTGAATCAATATAATGTCAAGAGCTGTAAAGTCAACCAGTGTGGCATTAGGCATGTTTAACTTTATAGTACAAGGACATGGAAGAACTGATGACAACCAGAGCTCGTCACAAAAATTAATGATCTAATAACCAAAATCTGTCATCATGGACAAATGTAAACAGATGTTCATAACATGCTCGTTTACACATGCTTACATCTTACATGCTTTTGCATCTGTAAAGCGAATGGAATAAGGATCCTAATCCCCTCTGTGCATGTCTTTGGACTGAGGGAGGAAACTGGAGTACCCAGAGGAAACCCATACAGACACGGGGAGAACATGCAAACTCCTCACAGAAAGGCACCCTGGTTGACCCTGGGGATCGAACCCAGGACTTTCTTGGTGTGAAGCAACAGTGCTGACCACCACACCGCCTCGTTGACAAATAT
>JAQMCW010000035.1:2368693-2376778 GCA_030068335.1 Chrysichthys cranchii
ATATTGTTGTTGTTGTTTTGGTGTTTTTTTCCTTCTTGCTATTGTTGTGTTGTTGTTTTTCTTTCTTCTTCTTCTTTTTCTTCTTATTGTTGTCGTTCATATTGTTTTTTTCTTCTTGTTGTTGTTATTATTGTTGTTTTTCATGTTGTTTGTTTTCTTCTTACTATTATTGTGTTGTTTTTCTTTTTTTTCTTCTTCTCCTTATTGTTGTCATTCATACTGTTTTTTCTTTTCCTTGTTGTCGTTCATATTGTTTTTTTTCTTCTTGTTGTTATTATTGTTGTTTTTCATGTTGTTTGTTTTCTTCTTGCTATTATTGTTTTGCTCTTCTTTTTTTTTGTCCTTCTCCTTATTGTTGTTGTTGTTCAAACTGATTTTTTTTCCATTTTTCTTGTAGTTGTTCATACCGTTTTTTTTCTTTTCCTTGTTGTTTTTCATGCTGTCATCTTCTTTTTCCTAGATTAGATTAGATTCAACTTTATTGTAATTGTGCAGGTACAAAGTCAATGAATTGCAGTTAGCATCTAAGCAGAAGTGCAAAATACAGATATACAGTGTTATTTACAGCTAAGAGCCAGATTCTTCTTCTTCTTCCTATTATTATTACTATTTTTATTATTATTATTATTAGTAGTAGTAGTAGTAGTATTATGGTGATGATGATGTCACAATTAGCTTGATTGAGAAAGTGAGCAAAGATTAAGGACTAAGGGGAAAAAGATGAAGTGTCTCAGGTATAGGTCAGGAGTCCAGATTACAGTTCAGAGCATTTCTTGCTTTCTCTAAAGCTGCTTTCACCCAAACGGTGGTCCATGAAGCATCGGTCTGTGATTGCTTATTGTATTATAATGGAGGAGATCAAGACCCATCATCATCATCATCATCATTTTATTTATTTTTGAACTCTTCCAGTGATTCGTCGGTTTGACTGGTCACTCGAAATGAATTTAATCCGAACCCCAATCAATAAATAATGTCAGCTTGGGTGTAAAGTGATCCGTCAGTGGAAAGGTCAGGAATGAAAAGCTCTGAGGCCCCAAAATAAACCTTCCTAATATCCCTGAACACCTTTAAATAATAAACCTAACCTCGGTATAGTCCATAATGACGACCCTGGACCTCTAAGAAGGCGTGCTGTAGACAGTCTGGTCCTTTGCATCTCTGAATGTGGCCGAGAGCTCTCGACTTTCACACAGAGAGCCCTTTTGAGTGACATTGCGAATATCCCAGTACAGACTTCATTACAGGTGAATAATATTACTGCTTGTTGGTATAAAATGAGTACACAAGACCAATCACTGCATACTGACATGACTCAGTACACAGTGGTTAGCACAGTCACCTCACAGCAAGAAGGCCCTGGGTTCGACGCGGGCGCCTTTCTGTGTGGAGTTTGCATGTTCTCCTTGTGTCCGTGTGGCTTCCTCCGGGTTCGCCGGTTTCCTCCCACAATCCAAAAGACATGCACATGCTTTCGGGCCCACAGTAATTGGTTAAGCCGTTGTAGTGCACCAGCCTGTGAACTGATGGGCGAAGTTAAATAAATAAATAAATAAATAAAGTATGTCCTTTAGCAAGCATTTGAAATAAAACCAAATAACAACAAAAAAAGTAGAGATGGACCACAATGCCACTTTGCATGTTTCTATCTGCATCGGATCGATAAATATATGTATGTCCTTCTGCATTCGGGTTTATACTAGAAGTGGGCGTGGTCTATACCAGAAGGTTTTTTTTTCCATACACCGATGAATTTCCAGTGATGCTGGAAAATAAATATATCATTCCCTTCCAGAAAGACCTATACACTTCAGAATCTAGGACACGGTGCATCGGTGAGTCAAAATGGGAATCATTTCATTGCGATGCCTGTACCAGTTTCCAGGGAGATTTTCGTTTAATAACCATAGAGGATGATGATTTAAGAGTGATAAGCAATACATGTACAAGTTAATATTTTTAAATGATTTTTTTTCTTCAAACAAGTATTTTTGCTCGATATGGTGTCGTGTGCACAGCATGTGGTTTGCGTGAGAGAATCTACAGAGTGACAGCTCCGTAAATAAAAGCATATTTCTTTTGTTTGTAGAGAAACATAGTAGAAATATGGTTTTGTGTAAGTCGAACCACTGACAAAAAAAACAAAATAGGGCATCTTCTATTTACATCCTTGTTAAAGAAGTTGGTACGTTGACACTACGGTTGCCAGGTTCTGCATTTTAATATATTATATTTGACTATTGTAACTCACTCACTCACCTTTTACTGCTTAATCCTGTTCAGGGTCGCGGGGGGAAGCTGGAGCCAATCCAAGCTGACTTTGAGCGAGAGGTAGGGTTACACCCTGGGCAGGTCACCAATCCATTGCAGGGTCGACACACAAACATTCACACTCACATTCACACCTACAACCAATTTAGAGCAGCCGATTAGCCTAATCCCCTCTGTGCATGTCTTTGGAAAGTGGGAGGAAACCAGAGTACCCAGAGGAAACCCACATGGACACAGGGAGAACATGCAAACTCCACACAGAAAGGTGCCCCGGTTGACCTCAGGCATCGAACCCAGGACCTTCTTGCTCTGAGGCGACAGCGCTGACCACCACACCACCGTGCCTCCCATGTATTGTATTGTATTGTAGTTATGTACATGTAACTATGTACAGCTTACCTTTATGTCAGCCTGAGCGAATCTGGGCTTGTTTCAAGTCTTTTTGAGTGGTTTTTGAAACTTGGCATCCCTCTTCAGCATGAGCGTCGGTGTGCACTGTCCTTTAAAGGTCCACTATGTAGGATATAGATGGACCTATGAGTAAAAAAAGGAATTTATGTAGTATTCATAAATATGTTTTCATTAGTGTATAATTACCTGTAACTATGACTCGTTGTGTTTCCGTACGCTTAGAATGAGCTCTTCATATCTAATTAGGAAGCTGGTCCACCTCTACGGAGCCGCCACGTTGCAGCGCTCCAGTAGCCCAAAACGGACAAACCTCTACAGAGCGCCGTCCACGTATTGTGTTTCTCCAAACGGTAGTGTGAATCTGGAAGGAAGCCCCAGGAGGAAGGCGAAAAAGAAGAAAGGAAAATGAGGAAGAAAAAAAGAAGCTGAATCAGTGTTTGCTGTGCTGGCTAACAAGTTTGCTAACCCAAATTTTGACAAATGGAGGATCATGTTTATTATTTAGCAAGAGAAAAAGGACATGAGGGTGAATGTAAGTACTTGGAAGTTGTGTTAGATTTTGCAGAGCGGACCTTTAAAGCACAACGGTACAGTAAAACTACAATGGAACCTCGGTTTTCGTCGGTAATGTGTCCGAAAACAATCGGCGAAAACCGAGGCAGTTAGTTCCATATGAATCGATGTAAATCCAATTAATTCGTTCTACGCACTCCAAAATACATACCAAAATAAACGCTAAATAAACACATTACACCGAATATATACTGTATATGCAGTAATCACTTACATGTTAACAAAAAGCACAAATGGCTAGATGCGTGGGGTGATGCTCACACAACGAGAAACAACGCCACACTGAGCAGGAGAACGCGTGGGTCGCCCTTTGTTTATTATTTGTTTTCGCAAAATCAGCAGCAAAATCCCACGAAATCCGAGGCAACCGACGAAAACCGAGACAAATTTTTCGCCGAGAAAATCGACGAAAACCGAGGTATGTACCACTGTATTACACTCTTTGTTTTGTTTTGATTTTGTCCTTTAAAACTGTGATGTATAGACCTAATTTGAAGCTTTCTGGCAAGCTTTTTATTGAGAAAACAACAACAACTAATACTCCATCTCCTGATTATATCTGTATCCATCATCATCAATGCTGTCTGCCAGCCAAAGGGCGGTAATAGCTGGCTAGGAGATGCTTCCAACATTCCTAGCTTCCATGACCGTAATTTACACCAAGCACTGACCAGGACTTCTTGGCGGCGCACATGGCACATTCACACCTGTGGGCAATCTAGAGCAACCAGTCCACCCAACGTGCATGTCTTTGGACTGTGGGAGTAAACCGGAGTACCCGGAGGAAACCCACACGGACGTGGGGAGAACATGCAAACTCTAAACAGAAAGGCCCCCATGCCGTACCTGGGGCTCGGACCCAGGACCTTCTTCCTGTGAGGCCACAGTGCTACCACTACACCACCATGCCGCCCATCTATATCCATATTTGCGTTTAAATGCGTTATCGGTTTATTCCAACTAACGCGCTCCTATTTTGCTTCTATCTCTACAAAAGGTGCAAAAGTATCCCAAACATGTTAGATATTGACATAGTCACAGAGTATTCATTTACTCCCTGGAAGGAAGTGAACGAGGTCTGGAGGAAGTATTGAGTACAGTAGTGACGGATGAGCCTGAGCTGCTTTATTGGTCAGTGACTGATAATCCTCAGTGGGAGACCTAATCTGATAACAAGACTGAATGAAATATCTCACTAAGGACTGCTCTCTCTCTCTCTCTCTCTCTCTCTCACACACACACACACACACACACACACACACACACACACACACGGTTGAACTGGAGGATCATTTTGCTATGTAGTTGCTGCAATACCATTATCACTTGTTCCTGCAAAGGTGTAGAAAATATGAAAGGCGTGTCACAGGAACGCCGCTTTCTGTCATTTTGACTTGTCCTCATGTGAGAGAGCACTCCCCAAACATGTCGTCACATCCTTAGCGATATCATCTATGTGTTTAAGCTGTACTATTTTGCGAAACATTAAATGCCACCTTGTGTCTTGCATCAAACATAGGCAGTCGTTTAATGTCGGATTTTTGCGTGTGTCGTTTGGCTCTGGAGCTAACAAGGTTAATGATGATAATCTGAAACGGTGGCTTACAGTTAAGGATTTAGCATACTCTTCTCAAAACCCACATGACGAGCGCTATTTGTACATAATGACGTTCATGGACAGGCAGATTAAATTACAATTACTTCAAAAATCAGGTATGAAAGGCTCAAATCCCTCCCAGACGTCAAGCTGTGAACAGAAAACGCTGAGTCAGCTTGCGTTCCCCTCACAACGTTAGCGACTAGCAAGCATTAAAACAAGCTGGATAGTCATCGTCCGTCATATTAAAATACGTTAGAATACTCAGGAACTGTTTCTTGGTTAAAGAGGTCTATATTGAGCTCATCCTGCGTGGTGATTGGCTGCAAGTTTGAACCGTATTACACCAAGCTGACTTTGGTGATTATATTTTTTCTCATCAGTTCACAGCGGCCTTAGATACAGGTGTAGTAGCAAGTGGAGAGGAGGAGCCGATATACAGTGTGTATATATATATATATATATGTGTGTGTGTGTGTGTGTGTGTGCGCGTGTGTGTGTGTGGTGTGTGTGTGTGTAACAGATTGGCGTGGTGCTGTAATGGAGCTCCACCCAGCTGTGCTACAGGAGGGACGGAGCGGAAGAAGCACAGCATTTCCATAATAATCCACCCTGCTTGCTCCCAGGGGCCCCCTGACTCTGGGTGTGTGGTGTGTGTGTGTGTGTAGACACTCAGAGGTTGAGAGGGGACGCAGCTGCTCTGTAAAGGAGCATGGAGAGAACAGGACACCGCTGCAGGCCACGTAATAAAGAATACACATTATACACAGAGAGAGAGAGAGAGGGACAGAGACACAGAGAGAGAGACAGAGACACAGAGAGAGACACACACACAGAGAGAGAGACAGAGACACAGAGCGAGAGAGAGACAGAGCGAGAGAGAGACAGAGACAGAGAGAGACCTAGAGAGAGAGAGACAGACACAGACAGAGAGAGAGAGAGAGACAGAGACAGAAAGACAGAGATAGAGAGAGAGAGAGAGAGGGAGAGAGGGAGATGGTAGGAAACAGAGAGGGGGAAGGCTAAAGAGAGAGAGATGACAGAAATATACAAACAGAAGGATGGAAAGAAAAAAGCTAGATACAAGAAGAGAGAGAGAGAGAGAGAGAGAGAGAGAGAGAGAGAGAGAGACAAAAGAGAGAAAAAGGCAGCCTGCCAGACAGACAGAAAGAGAAAGCCAGGAATAGAAACAGACAGAAAGATAGAGTGACAAAAAGAAAGAGGCAAAAAGAGAGAGAGTGAGCGACAGATGCAGAAGGAGTGAAACAATATGAGAGAGAGAGAAAGGAACAAAAAAAGAAAGAAAGAAAGAAAAGGGAGACAAACAGGAAGATAGGGTTACAGAAAGTAAGAGATGGTAAAGAAGAAACAGACAGAAAGAGAGAAAGAGAGATGGAGTGAGAGAAGGAGACAGATAACAAGAAAGAGAGAAAACAGATAGACAGGAAGATAGTCAGAAAGTGAGAGAGAGAGAGAGAGAGAGAGAGAGAGAGAGAGAGATCAGTGCTAATGGTGTTTCTTGTGTTTCTCTAATACAGAAATAAGAGGAGTCTGCGTGTGTGTGTGTGTGTGTGTGTGTGTGTGTGTGTGTGTGTGTGTGTGTGTGTGTGTGTGTGTGTGTCTGCACCACCCTGCCAATGGTCCTGCTCCAAATTCATCCTCTTCAGCACCAAAAGGCTGAGTGCACTACACTGAAGTGCTCTTCTTCCATCAGAGTTTCAAATGCAGCCTCTCTCTCTCTCTGTTCATCCCCGTCCTTCAGTCATTCCAACATTTAACCCTGTGACCCATTAATTTATTGGGAACGACTAAAGGAAGGACACGGGCAAACTAGGGTGACACGTGTAAACTGCAGAGCAAGGGCACGAGCAGAAAGAATGAATCTAGGGAAGAAGGAAACTAACCGATACCCAGGGTTCTAGGGGCACTCGTACAGGACGAATGAGGAATAAACGAAGGACACTGGAAAGCCAACAGGGAGCGAGAACCACTAAACACCAGGGAACACCAAATCTATAGGGACACTGGAAACTGGGGATTATCGTATTAAGTAACAAGGACACCTTAAAATTGGACAGTGGGGATCCTGGGATTCCTGGAAATCAGGAGGAAAAAAAAATAAGGGGATGAGGAAATCTGGATGTAGATCACTGGGATCAAGAAAACTAGAAATGGGAAAATTGTAGGTCCTTGAAACGAGCACAAACATCCAGGTATAATATAGTCAAGTACTTAGGGTGTAGGTTAAGTGTGTGTAGGGAACACTTTGAGATAAATTGGACAGAGGTCTAAGGTGAGCATCCTAAGATCCTGTCTCCATGGCGATCCCTGTCGGGCGCATCCCTAATCAATAACGCCCACCTGCAGGAAGTGGGGTGAAATGTCTCAACCGCCCTGAGAGTTCAGCCTCGGCATGCTAAGGCTCAGCTAAAACACACGAGTGTGTGTGTGTGTGTGTGTGTGTGTGTGTGTGGAGGACAGTGGGAGGGAAGGAAGGGGGCATGGCTAATTAATGTAAGCATTTGTCAGTGATTAAGCTCCGAGCCGAAAAGGTCAGGCGAGCAGCAGAGCTCGGCTCCGTCCCAATCCCCTGCTCTAAGGCAGTCTAAACCTTTCCAGCCTAAATGGTAAAGACGCCATTCCGACACATGGGTCACGCGCCCCACCGCCCTCCATTACGCGGCTGAGGCGGCTCTGCCGATCCGTGTCATTTAGGGGATGAAAAATAAGAGCGGTGGGCGAGATCGATAGGCGACGGCGTCCCAACCGGCTGTGATTAATTGACTGTCACCAATTAATGAGTGAACGATTACAAAGCAGTGTGTGAGGCATGCGAGGGGGTGAAATATGATCTGCGAGGGAAAAAAAAGCACCGATTATTCCAACACAGCGCTTTATTTCTGTCCAAATAGGACTGTTTTCTACACGTAATTTCAAATTCGCACAATATATTAAAGTGTAAGTCGTTTGCATTGCAGCGAAGGAGCTTGTAGAGAGCGGTTACCCAGAATGCTGTGTGTCTTCGACAAAAATAGCACATCCTCGAGGTAAATGAGGGTGGAGATGGTTTAGCCAATCGCACTCCAAAGTGGAAAACATCTATAGCCTTTGTATTTGTTCCAATCAGAGATGACACCCAGTATCCACATCGGGCCGATATCCACACACACACACACACACACACACACACACACACACACACACACACACACAAAAAAAAAAAAATAATAAAA
>JAQMCW010000035.1:2440311-2455473 GCA_030068335.1 Chrysichthys cranchii
TGTTTAAAATTAAGTATTTGCTCAGCGTTTCGCGAGCTACCCAGAAGGGGGCGGCGAGCGACTGGTAGCTCGCGAGCAACACATTGGAGACCCCTGGCCTATAGCATATGAAGGCAGCGTTTATCCAGCAACCTTCTCATTGTAAGCTTCTCCACTTCAGATTTTCTTTTCTTGATTTGTTTACCAGTGCAAGCTGTTGTAGGTGTAACTGAACATTTTGGTTGCCCTTTCTCAGCCGTTCTTGTGCCACTAGCTTGCTCGCTTTCGCAATATGTCTGCCTAGCCTTAAGGGAAACTCTGGGCACATGCAACGAGTGCACAGACCGAGTGTGTACAGCTAGGCAAGCCTAGCAAGGCCTTTTTATTATTATTATTATTATTTTTTTTTTACAATCCTGCGACTGCCACAGATGACGGCTATTTTTCTTTCTTTCTTTTCTGTTTTTTTTGTAAATGTCAAAGTATTTGATTTATTCATTGCTCTTTGGATGAAAAGAGAATTTTTAAGAACCACAGCAAAAACGTGTCTGGACAAAAAAAAAAAAAAATCACCGGCTTTGCCTTTAACGAATTTGTCCCATGAGCTTCATATTGAATCCCTTGCTTGCATGAAAGTAAAACCCACCTGCTCACGTGACTTTTTTTTAAAAATTTTTTTGCTCATCTGTATTCGTCTCCGTTTATCTGTTCGATCAGAATAATGCTTTCTTATTTAGCCATTATGCTAAGCCAAACAACTCCGTTTTCACTGGGAGTGTACAAAACTAGCATTGTTGGTTGCCATGTTTCTCCTGTCAGTCTTTTCCTACTCATCCATCTTTCCATCCAGCTAATCATCTACACATCCACATGACTCTGACACCACACCCTCATTATTAAAGTGAACGCCAGGAGCATCTGTGAAACTGTAAAAAGGGGATAAACACTGGAGGAGATCTTTGGAGGAGATTTTTGGCGGTGGTGGATGTGAGAACTCACTGGTGGAAAACGAGAAATACAAATGAATAACTAGAAAGAAGGTGGAGCTTCTGAGCTTCAGAAGTTACAGTAAGACTTTCCTGACTCTGTTTGCTCGAACAGGCGAGATGACAATGGACCAGTGGATATTTGTACTGTGTAGCGCAGGCTGTGAATACCACACTTTCAAAGCAAGAACTTCAAGCAGTGAATTTGGAGCATCTTTTGTTTTGCTTCTTATTTTCGCCCTCTTGCTGTTTTTGAAAAGCTTGGCTGTCATGCAGTGGGGTACACACACACACACACACACACACACACACACACACACACACACATGCTTTGAAAGCTTTAAAGATGTGTAAACTGGAACTGTACGGCTAATGATATCAGACACACTCTTATTCCCAGTCAGCGCCTTTTCCTTTTGTTTCAGCAATCCTGTAAACCCACTAGGAAGCAACTCAAACTCCTCGTAGTTCTTTGTTTCTGCGTGTTCACAGTGTTTTCATTTGGTACAGTTTATCAGCAGCTCTGGGAAAACAGGGTGTTTCTGGGCGCCGTTTTTTTCCCCCCTGAAATAAACGAGTGCATCCATCCTTCCTCTCATTCTGCTGAGGTTCCTGCCGGACGGCTTTTGCTCGGCTCGGCTGTAAATGAGAGGCGCTCTGCCTGTTCACTTTGCTGACAAAGACGTTTTATTACAAAAGCTACAGAATTTAGCTGCCTAAGAGTAGCAATAGCTGCAGGGAAGCTGCAAGTGTGTGTGTGTGTGTGTGTGTGTGTGAGAGAGAGAGAGAATATGCAAGCTTGTGTTTTACTGTATATCCTAGTAACAGAATATCGGAACCGTTGCTTGGGTTGTGTTGCTACTGTAATGTTTTTCAGACTCTACTGTAAGCGTGAACGTTCAGAAAGGTGTTAAACGTCCTGACTGCCTCTAAGCTGCGCTTTTCAAAAGAACCTCCCTTTCTCTGGGTTTTAACCATGAAAGTGGTGCTCTTGGATCGTTTTTGCTTTCTCCAGCACAACAAAAGTTCAGGGTCAGCATTGATTGAAAATGATACACTTCCCCCAGAGGAACTGGTGCACTTTCCAAAATGTAAATCGCACCTCGGTGAAGAAACGCGCGCAAGCTTGTGTGCTCGGTCCCCTGCTGTTTTCTGAACCAGTGCTACTCACCTTTAAGCAGCATAACAATAATCAATGGGGCGTTATTAATGATAAAAATCGTTTATGTGCATAGCTCCGGCCTCCTGCCGTGCTCGATATGGCTTTGTAGTTTGTGCTGTGTGTTTCTGCTTGATCTCTCCTCGGCATCGAATTCTGCAGCGGGGCCGACGCTGATCGGACTCCGGCGGGCTCCATTTCAGAGCGAATTGATTCAACCTTTCAAAAAACACTATGGGTGCGTTTGATGGCAGATGAATTCACCACGACGGCGGTAATATGATCTTTACATATCAGTGCAGACATTCACAGAGGGTCTATGACTATGTCATGAGAAAGGTTGGTGTTGGCCTATTGGTACTCCCGCAGCACTGTGAGTGTTTAACATGGAGGATGATGAGAATATACAAGTGGGTCTTTACTACATCCATCCTTTACTGTTTTTGTGAAACGTTACATGTCCTGCTTGATCTGTTTCCGCATGTTCCCAACTACACTTTGGGTCAGGTAGGAAGGAGGGGTGGGGACTAACGCCTATTCGGAAATTATGAACCCTTCAGCATGCTTTACAGTTGGACACACCCCTAGGAGCCATGTTTAGGGAAGTAATGAAAGCACTCACTCACTTTTTCATCTTCTGACGCTTAATCCTGTTCAGGGTCGCGGGGGGAAGCTGGAGTCAATCCCAGCTGACTTCCAGTGAGAGGCGGGGTACACCCTGGGAAGGTCACCAATCCACCACAGGGAGACACACAGAGACAGACAACCATTCACACACACATTCACACCTACGGCCAATTTAGAGTCGCCAATTAGCCTAATCTCCTCTGTGCATGTCTTTGGATTTGCGAGGAAACTGGAGTACCCGGAGGAAACCCACAAGGACACAGGGGAGCACGCAAACTCCACACAGAAAGGCGCCCGGGTCGACCCCGGGGATCGAACCCAGGATCTTCTTGTTGTGCGGTGACAGTGCTAACCAGCACACCGCCCTGTAACGAAAGCAGTTTACTCTAAAATGATCGAACCACCAGCGAGCATTTGGCTCCTGCAATTCTTTACACTGTTTGTATTCGGAGTGAAAAAAGAGGCTGTGGCAACAAGTGGGCTTAAATATAGATCAAGTTTCACTCAAATCCAAGCAAGAAACATTATATTTCCTGAGATTAAATTTCAGCTGAACACAAATGAAAGCATGAAAGTAGCTCCATAGCAAATGCAGGATTTATGTTTTCATTGCTACTTCTGGGAAAAGCATTTGTGTTCGTTTGCCTCAGATTAAAACAGATTAGATGAAACAGCAGCTCTTACCTACCTGAAACTGGTGACTGAGTGGTAAAGTTGCTTAATCCATCTGTTCGGGATTAAAATATTTTGATCGTGCGACAATAAACACCACCTAATAAAACGTTTTAATGCGTTTTAAACACCTGTTATTTTCATGGATAATCATGATTACCACAGAACGAGCCACACACAGCCTTAGTGGTCTCCTAGGATATATGCTGAGTTTCATCTCTACTGGGAATTCAGGATTTTCGGGAGTTCCAGGTAGGATGTGTCAACTGGAAAGCCCCTGAAGATGGATTTCCAACATGGAAAGTCAGAGGAACCTTATCAATCCTGACTGCAAAATCCAAGATGGCTGCTGCACACATCAACATGAAGTGAAATCTGTAATAATGGTGTTTATCAGCACTTCTGTCCTTTTTGTGTCTCATCAGATACTGAGGAGTTGTACATAAAATACTGTGTAATTTCTACCTCTGGACATGTTGCTACAGTGTTTGTATGCGTAAAATACCCCATAACGCATTGTCATCAACTGGTATGGCTAACAATGGCTAACCTAGCTACGACCTGTATTGCTAATTACTGGTACTAATTTTTCAACTTCTTGTCTTGGACCACAGTCAACTCAGGTGTGATGCCATTCCCAGCTCTGACGCCCTGTGCACATGGAATGCAGCTTTATTCCTACTTCCTGTTTAGCAAAAGGACCCAAAATATCTTTCAGATGTCCATGAATAATGCCTGCTGATTTTTTTTTCTCAAAGTGTTATCATTTCTTAATACAGGTGCTCCCCGAGTTACGATGGCCTGACTTGACGATGATGACCATTGCGATGCACTAACAATTGTAAAATATTTAGAAAATATTTAACATTCCCGGGCAGGATTCACTGGCAGGCCAGCGTAACAGTGTTATACGTACACGGACGTTTGGATGATGCCCAGAAGTACAAGGACAATGCCTGGAAGTACGTGGACGACACCTGGCTCACTCTTTCCCGCAACTCACAGCTACCTTGTGTATCGGTGTACTGTACAGTGCATTAACGTGGGTTAATTAGCTTCAAGAGCTAATTTTAATTCAAATTAAAATAAGAATTTTAATAATCTTCTGCAGCAAAAGACTCCTGGGTAGGCTAGGCTAAGCTAGGCTAAGCTGGGCTAAGCTAGGCTAAACTATGTTAAGATAAGCTAGGATAAGCTAAGCTGGGCTAAGATAGGCTAAACTGGGCTAAGTGGTTCAACATACGATATTTTCGACTTACACTGGGTGTGGCGGAACGCATCTCCATCGTAACTTGAGGACGACCTGTATAAAACATCGTCACCATTTGAAATTCTTCACATACCACAGCTAATTTTTTTGTGCTTCATGCACACAATAGTCATCAGGGAAAGAGAGAGAGAGAGAGACAGACAGACAGAGAAAGATAAATATCTCCCAGACCTCTGTTCACAGCATTAATAACATTAATTATGGAAGCCTCTCAATACTGAGGACTCGTGGAGGGAAAATGAAAAGATCAGAGCCATCAGTGAGTGGAGTTAATGAAAATACTAATTACCTGATGATGAACTGAGAGAGAGAGAGAGAGAGAGAGAGAGAGAGAGAGAGAGAGAGCACACTTTTATATTGTAATAAGGCGGCCATATTGAGTGAAACTGTTTGGTTAATTGACCAATAAAGACAGCAGTGATGGACACGAACACGAACGAACACACACACACACACACACACACACACACACACACACACACACTTGTGTGTGTGACGGCTTTAATTAGTCTCGAATGATCACACACTCATGTTATGTTATCAGCTTTACGTCAATACATTGTGTGTGTGTGTGTGTGTGTGTGTGTGTGGTATGGATATGTGCTGTCAGTTTCTCATACCACCAAACCAGTCTCACTCTCTCTGTCTCACCACCTAAACCTCTCTTGGTCTCCTACACTATCAAACCGGTCTCTCTCTCTCTCTCTCTCTCTCTCTCTCTCTCTCTCTCTCTCTCTGTGCTGCAATCTAAATCTGTCTCACTCTCGTACACTACCCATCTGGTCTCTCCCTCTCACAGTCTTCCACTATATAAACCTGTCTAGCTTTCTCACAACACTAAATCTGTCTCACTCTCTCTGTCCTGCCATCAAAACCTGTCTAGCTGTCTCACACCACCACATCAGTCTCTCTTTCTTTGTCTTTCCATCTAAAGCTGTCTCACTCTCTCCATCTTTCCATCTAAACCTGTCTCACACCACCACACAAGTCTCACTCTCTCTGTCTTGCCATCTAAACCTGTTTCAGTCTCTCACACCACCACACAAGTCTCACTCTCTCCGTCTTGCCATCTAAACCTGTCTCACTCTCACACCACCACACAAGTCTCACTCTCTCCGTCTTGCCATCTAAACCTGTCTCACTCTCTCACCACCACACCAGTCTCTCTTTCTTTGTCTTTCCATCTAAACCTGTCTCACTCTCTCACACCACGAGACCAGTCTCATTCTCTCTGTCTTGCCATCTAAACCTGTCTCTCTCTCTCTCACACCACTACACAAGTCTCCCTCTCTCTGTCCTGCCATCTAAACCCGTCTCACTCTCACTGCTCCACCATCTAAACGAGTCTCCCTCTTTCACACTGCTCTTAGTCTCTCTGTCCCACCACTGAAACCTGTCTCACACCATTAAACCAGTCTCTCTATCTCTGTCTTGACATCTAAACTTTTCCACCCATTCCCACCAACATACCAGTCTCTCTCTCACTGTCCTGCAATCTAAACCTGTCTCACTCTCTTGCACAACCAAACCAGTCTCACTCTCTCTTTGCGAACAACTAGATTATCTCACTCTAATACACTACCAATCTGCTCTTAGTCTCTCTGTCCATTATCGAAACCTGTCTCACTCCTTCACACTGTCACTCAGTGACCCCCTGACAATGACTAACAAATGGTGCGGTCCAGTTGTGCTGGGAAGTCGGGAAATCCGAGATCTGAGTCAAAAATTTCAAGTGGAACACCCCCTGAAGTTGAATCTCCAGCTCAGAAAGTCAGGAGATCCTCACAAACTCTGAGTTAAAAATCCAAAATGGCGGCCCCCTGCCTGAACAGTAGTTTTATACTGTTTATTAAGCTTCTGTCTATTTTTGTCTCATTTAATCAGCCATACACACAGCACTGTCCACGTTGCATCTGAGCTCATGTTGATATGATGTTTTGGTGCACTAAATACCACATACAGTAATGTGTTGTGTTCAGGTGGTGTTGCTAATTAATGGCTAATGGCTATCTGGTAGTCAGCTAACCTATGAAGTTTAAAGAAAAGTAATCAAATGAAGTTCAAATTCCAGTTTAAATCTTGAAGGTTATGTCTACCAGGATGCGATCACCGGGTGATTATTACGGACATGTTTTGATTAGATTTGCAGTAAAACACCGGAAAAGGACAAAAGAGCAAGCGCAATAACGGTTTTCCTGGAGGCGTCCATATGCTTGAACAATCTGAACGCGGCTAAGTCGGGCATTACGTCATTCCCAGCTCTGAAGTCCGACTTCTGAACCAAATGAAACACAGCATCATTCAGGAACCAAATAAAACCTGGAGAACGTCTGGATCTCCTGAAAATGATCGTGAACTAAACAGAAGGATTTCGCTATATCTAATAACTCCATGAATTAAGGTATAGCTAGCTGCTTAGCATTGCACCAAGGAATTAGTGAAACGGTAGAGAAATATAAATAGCTACACAGCTAGCTAAGTTGTTAGCAACTGTCACTTTTTAAAACGCAGGTAAATTAAAGAAGTTCTTCACTTAGATGTTGACCTCAATGGTTCTTTTGTAAACGTGACATCACCACGCTAGCTCTGTTAGCACCTGAGCTAAAGGCAGACTTTTAAACATGGAGAGTTAGAGAGACACCACAGTGCACAACACACACCTCCATCTGCCTTCATATCTGTGTGTGTGTGTGTGTGTGTGTGTGTGTGTGTGTGTGTGTTTTGTTGTTCTTGGCTGAATGACATCAAAGAGGTGCTCCCGTCCTCTGTCTCACTGAACCTGCACCGTCTGACATGCTTCTATTCTCTCTGTGTGTGTGTGTGTGTGAGAGAGAGAGAGAGAGAGAAAGAGGAAGAGAGAGAAGCATATGAAAGCAGTCATACTTGAAAGAACTGAACCCATTTGAGTGTGTGTGTGTGTGTGTGTGTGCGCTCATCATTGTGCATTTCTGTATTGCGATTACCAATGTTGTCAAGCGATTAACTCCTGCCACACACACCTTTATGTGAATGAATGAAAGCACACAAACAGCAAAGTATTTATACCCTCATGCACTCATACGCACACACACACACACACACACACACACACACACACACACACAGAGGTTCAAACACACAGATGTGAGATGTGCAGTGTGAGATAAGAGGAGTGTGACAGCAAAGGAGAACAGAGACTGAATCTCCTGTTACACACAGATACAGTTACACTCAAGAGATCGAGAGAGAGAGAGAAAGAGAGAGAGAGAGAGAGAAAAGAGAGACAGATAAGATAGAGAGAGAAACAAAGTAAGCAAGGGACATAGAGATATGATTTTGGCCACAGAGGGGACATGAAGAGGCTAATAACTGCACTTCAGTCTCTCTTACACTCGACACAGATGGAAGATGAGACTCTCTCTCTCTCTCTCTCTCTCTCTCTCTCTCTCTCTCTCTCTCTCTCTCTCTCGCCAGCTCTCTCTGTACCTGGACAGGCCCACTCACATATTTCAATGAAATTTCATACACAGAATCCAGTTCAATACAATTCGCTGCTTGTGACCATTTCTCACCACATTTCGAGTTTGACGCACAATTACCTTTGACACGCAACGTCTCATCATCAACACATCGATGCATTTGGCACAAAATATCCCTAGCAGTCACCATGCCTCGCAGTTTCTGACTAAGCAGCTATTAAAGAGCACTCTGTCAGGCATCAGAGCACCCGTGGACTTGTTCAGAGAAAAAAAAAAGAACAATTGTTATTAGAGAAAGTTAGAAACCACTTCTTGACAAATTAAAGGGAAATAAAAACCCCAACCCTGGCTCTGTGGTGCTGTAGAGCAGGGGGCATCAACTGGTGGATGGAGTCCCAGATATACACTCAGCAATGTATTTCAAAGGATGGGACCAAGCACTGCAAAAATAGTTTGCAGTATAGAACGGATTAATGTCAAAACATAGCAGTAAAAAAAAAATCCATTTTTTTTTTTTAAACATGAACCACCTGGAGCCGAGCCTGTGCTTCGGTTAATCACATGCATTTATGTAAATTATTTAGCTGAAGGAAGCTCATCAAGAAAAACTTTTCATCTTATTTATCCTCTCTGCTCTGATTAGTGAAACGACGGCGTGTCGTTTTTTTTTTTTTTTTTTTTTTGCAAAGTTTCCTTCATCTGTCCAAGATCCACTTGGAGCTTCACAAATTTTAGATAAATACCCTGCTGTAGAGGGCTTTTCACTGGCCTGGTTTGTCTCCATGCATCCCTTTAGTTCTTCAGACTAATTTCCTTTATCATAATGGGAGTGGTTTCTTCCAGGATGACTCCGCCCCCTTCCACAGGGCTCAAGGTCTCAGTGAGAGGTTTGATGAGGATGAAAATGATAGAAATCATATGATGCGGCCTTCACATTTACCAGATTTCAACCCAAATGAACCCCTCTGTTAGGCATAGCAACATCAACAACACCAACAGAGAATGGGTTTCCATCCTCTTCTGGTCTCACTCACTCACTCACTCACTCATCTTCTGCTGCTTAATCCTGTTCAGGGTCGCTGGGGGAAGCTGGAGCCAATCCCAGCTGACTTCCGGTGAGAGCTGGGTTACACCCTGGGCAGGTCACCAATCCATCGCAGGGCGACACACAGAGACAGACAACCGTTCGCACTCACGTTCACACCTACGGCCAATTTAGAGTCGCCAATTAGTCTAATCCCCTCTGCGCATGTCTTTGCACTTGGGAGGAAACCAGAGTACCCCGAGGAAACCCACACACATGGGGAGAACATGCAAACTCCACACAGAAAGGCACCCAACTTGACCCTGGGGATCGAACCCAGGACCTTCTTGCTGTGAGGCGACAGTACTAACCACCACACCACCATGCCGCCCCTCTGTTCTGGTCTGAGCAGCAAATTTTGTACCGTTTGGAGCACCTCAAACAAAAACAAATCAGTTCCCAAATGGAACCAAAAGATCCCTGGGTTTTCCAATGTGAACCATTAGGACATTAATGGGTGTGTCATTAATTTAGAGAGGAAGCAGAAATGGAGAATCCAAGGAAAAAAGCAGAGAAATATCTGCAATAAAAGAACAAAAGCTTGCAGGTAATCAATGCGATCTGCCATCTTATTACTATTGTTTACTTTTGTTTACTACTGGGGCAGGGGATAGCTCAGGAGGTTAACATGCTGCACTACTGATCAGAAGTTTAGGAGCTCAAATCCAACCACCTCCAAGCTGCCATACTGGGCCCCTAAGCAAGGCTCTTAACCCTCAACTGCTCAGTTGTATAAATGGGTAAGGACGTCTGCCAAATGATAGTAATGTAGTGTAATGTAATGGTCATGGATTGTGCAACACCTGCATTAAACTGGGGGAAATACAAGATGGTTTGCTAACAAGGTCACCAAGGTTCAAAGAATCCTAAGCGGAACTTGTTCAAGAACCTGTTCCCTGTCGGTGGAAAAGGGTATTGGAGAATATCTTTCAGAAGAACCACGTTCATCATTCCGGTATCGTTGGAGAGACTTGGAGAAGCTATGGCTGAGCGCCCTGAAGCTGTTCTAGCAGCTCATACTTTCTCAACATCTTATGGCCCAATTGGTTATGCCTTCTTTTTCCACTTCCCTTGTGTGCTCTGAAGCAATTTGTGTCAAATAAAATAATAATAAAAAAAAACAACATTTCATGTTTCCTCATCACTGTGAGGATGCTGAATCCCCGGAAGGAACATGAAACAACATACACAACAACTTCAGACAAACAAGGCTACAAGACCACCAGGCTCAGATGGCGCACGGGTGACTTCTTCCTTCAAACAAAAGCGCGAGAGGAACGCGAAGACACGAAGATGAAAGAGAAACCAAGTGTGGGTGAAACAAGCAGAACAGAACAGCACGGCACGGCACAGCGTCTCGCTCTCCGGCTCGGACCATCTCGGCCAAGGAGGGGTCAAAAAAAGAGAAGGGAATGGAGAGAAAGTGAGGTGGGAGGGAGAGAGGGAAAGAGGGACTAAAAAGCCTGGTTCAATTAGCGTCGTAAAAAGAAAATACTTTGTAAAAAGGAAATAAATGCAGCAGCGAGAGGAAGACTGATGCTCTCAAATAAACTGGGGCTGCTGAATTTTTAATTGGGGAGAGAGATCCTAATTACGGCCATCAAGACACAGCACTTCCAAACACATTCCACACTTCTCTCTCTCTCTCTCTCTCTTTCTCGCTCTCGTTCGCTCGGCCCAGAGTGTATGCTTCCATTTCATTAATATTTGATGAAAATGGGCTCGGCTGCATCAGCTGCCCCAAATGCCGCCTCCATTACGCATGCCGCTGTCCTACGTGTGCGTGTGTGTGTGTGTGTGTGTGTGTGTGTGAGGTTAAGAGGTGTGGTGGTGTCTCGTCAGCCACTCCTGTCGATTGATGCTATTAGATGGTCAAAAAAAACACTGGGGTGTGAGCTATAATTGAGCTGACACCAAGAACGAAAGCGGATAGTGTCTCAGAGCTCCGGGCAAAAACACTGAACCTATTAATGACCATCATAACTCTAGGGGACTTTACTGTAGGGTCCAAAAGTCTGAGTGCCCTACCAAGAACTGTTTATGTTTCATCAATTATCAAACAAGCTGCGTGAAAATCTTTTGTGAATATTTGAATATCCTCCGGCGCGCTCCTCTCCGTGGTGTGTGTCACCATTCCGACCGCCCTCAGCCAATCAGGACACACGGTCTATCTTCCAGAACGGATCAGGTTCCTCGGGAGAGATCTTCTGACACGCTGGGTCTTTCTGAACAGTATTTTATGCACTTTTCATAGCAATTGAGGATGAGTTTCGGCGTCATCATATAGGGCGTATCCTGTAAGGATGGGGGTTTGTATGATTAGGGGGCCATTGAGCTTTTTAAAAGCCTGTTAAGTTTGAAAATGAATCTTTATATAATCGTTGTTTAACCCTTTCGGGCCGTCGCTTTGACTTTGCACCAGGAGAGACTGTTCAGGTGGTGTTATCTTTACATGACAAGTGGAAGCTTGACGAGTTTTTCCCCTTGTAGACGGCCCTGCAGGATCAGTTTCAAGATCGCTAGAAGCCCTTGCAGTTTCGGTTTCACTCTCGCTGTCTATCTCCGCATCGTCAAAATCATCGTCAGACAGGTCAGATATATCATCCAGCACGAATTTGAGACCCTCCTCCTTGCTAAACTTTCCTTTCCGTGGCATTTTTACTGCATATCATAATATAGCTTGTCAACAATGTGCTCCAGATGGTGCTCTGACACACAACAGGAACAGTATATTACTAAAAATTACCTCGAGTGTCGCCGCGTAGCGAGTACAATCAACTATTTAATTTTGTCGACTTTTCTCGACATGTATGCATGGCCGTAGCACCAAACCCCTACATGTCGACTTTAGTCCACTCCGGCACCGAAAGGGTTAACAAAAAATCTAAGAAAATTCAAACTGCAAAATCTCTTGCAGAAAAAAACCCAACCATTTCATTGTAGGGAGCCTGCATTTTGCGAGTTTTTTTCTTTTATACGTATAATTATTAAATTCACAAAATGTGGCATGTCATTACCCAATGCCAGTGACAGAAGGAAATTAAGGCCAATCTGATAATATAATAATTTTTTTTTAATTAATATTTTACTTTCAGTCTATAATTTTTTCCTAACGTTGTAGTGCTGTCAAAGCGAGCTTATCAATCAATACCACAATATCATTGAAAATAAAGGGGAAAAAAGGAACGACAAAACTTATTTTTCTTCTTCCTATGATCTTCAGGAAGTTCCGATAACACAAATTTGTGTTAAACATGTGACGTGTGGAATATCGTACGTGTTTCATATGGATGGTTTCACACATTAATGTAAAATATTTTGAAGTGAAGTGTAAATAAAGTGAGCTGGCATGTAAAAATATGCTAGATTTGAGATTTTATACTGTAGGTTTGAGTAACTTTTTTTTTAAATGTTCATTGTCTGAAACGTGGACATTTAGTACTGTGCTAAAGTCTTCGGCATCCTAATACTTCCCTAAATACAAATTTTTCTTAGATATTTATTTATCTCTTCATTACGGAGTTGGTTAAAAAAAAACAATTTGGATTTTTAAACAGCCAAATCTTTTATAAAACTTTTTCATGTACAATAATTGTGTTATTGCTTTATGACATTTCTTTACATGTGCTGAAAACTTATACCGTACTGTATGTCAAAAAAGAACCTTTACTTTACCAACAAACTTCATCTTACATGTCTATTTTATGACTTTTTCACTACTGAGCCAATGAAAAAAAACCATTTAGGTTACAAAACAGTCAATCTTCTTATAAAACTGCACAAAATGGATCTTTTTCATGTATGTAATGTTTAATTGCATTATGCTTGCTTTACCCCATTTCTTTACATATGCCTAAGATTTACACAGTACTGGACATTGATGAAAAGAACCTTAACTTAACCTTTTACTTTAAACGCTAATTTATAAATGTACCTTATAGCACTAGAACACAAATGACGCTCCAATCATGGAATCACTTTTATCTCACGTTTACGTATTCAATTCAATTCAATTCTATTTTATTTGTAGAGCGCTTTTAATGACAGACATTGTCGCAAAGCAGCTTTACAATACATAATGTGCAATTAAAGGCTTATTAATCAAGAAACATATCCCTAAAAATAATATATATATATATAAATCCCTATCCCAGATGAGCAGCCTGTGGCGATGGTGGCAAGGAAAAACTCCCTGAGACAACAAGAAGAAGAAACCTTGAGAGGAACCAGACTCTAAAGGGAACCCATCCTCATTTGGGTGACAGCTAGTGCCATTATAACAACCCACATCTACACCCATGTGTTATGTGGTCAGTTCAGTTGTAGGACACCAGTTCACTGTGGTTTAAGAATAGTCTACTGATCACCAGCGGAGCCTCAAGTGCAAGATGATCCATGGCAATCCAAGTCCCAGGCCATCGCAGCAGATCCGCCCATGCCAGCAGCAGGCCAGCACCATCTCCACAGCTCCCGGATGCACACTGAGGCAGTCCACCAAGTCTCGCTAGTTTACTGGGTTAACTGAGGAAAGATCTGGAACTAGTATCAGGCTCGTGAGCCCGATTCGACTGCTATTCCCTCAATAATATACTGTCATTTGCTAGCTAGACTTCGTGGCTGCTAAGTTAGTAGCACAAACTACCTACATGAACACTAAGCTAGCATGAACACATTAGCGAGTTGAAGTGCTAACACAAAGTAGAGCATGATTAATGGTAATTAATCGGATATGTGATTTCTGCTTCTTAGACCCAGATTTTGTTATCTAGGCTTATTGCTGTATGGTTTCCTTACCGAGACCACCACCACAACAGGAGCTGGACAAGATGTTGTAGCTTAACCTTGATATCAAGATTTAACACATGAAGCCTAAGATCAACTCTAGAAGAAAATCCAAAACCGCACCCATTCTGAAAAACTTTTTTCTCGTCATTTAGACTCGTATCAGTCAGCAACCCCTGCAGACGCTGCAAGCTAGCCAGAATTCAACAAAAGTGAATGAACGCTAACATGGAACTTGCGAACATATGCAACTGGCTACACATTATTGATGTAGCCAACGTCGTTTTATATAACTATGTACCGGGTGTTGTTTTCAAAAGTTTTCACCTCATGTTAGCTATCTCAAAAATACTTTTACATGCTAGGTAACTTAGCTATTGTATGCAAGCTAATGAATACTACCAAAAAAAAAAAAAGTTAACTTGTAGTTAGATTCGTAAATTCTTTCTATTCTACAACCCTACAGAAGTTACAATACGCATTTCATCCCTCTTAAACTACCCAGATTTGTTTTGACCTTTTTATTTCTTAAACAAAATCAAATCATACCTTTTATCCATTTATAGTTACATTTGATTTTGAGGAACATCCATGAAACATGTTCACAGCTGTGAACCGTCATACCTTCTTTTTTTCTCTTGCATTATTAAGTGCACCATGTTACTGAGGAACTGTAAAAGAAATCCAAAAGTAAGAAACAAGCATGTCTAAAAACACATTTTAGATTTTAGACTGACACCACAGTTGATTAAACTTTGGTTTTGATGCTTTGGGTGATCAGAACAGCCTTCTCTTGTTGCCTAGAAAGACCAGAGGGGCATCATTTATGAAACAGAAATTTGATTAAACATAAAAATGAATGTGTGAGAGGAAAAGATGAGCCTTAATCCCCCCTCAATCCCCCCAGAAAGCCACCAGGTCCTTCTCTCTGCTCGTCATTCTCCCGAGAGACCTTCTGCACATTAGACATTCACAGAGAGAGAGAGAGTGAGCGAGCACAAGTGACTACTCCCCCAAACCTAATCTCGATCGTGAAAAAAGAGACTTGGCCTGTTAGAGCCAGGCCTAACCTTTATCTATCTATCTATCTATCTATCTATCTATCTATCTATCTATCTATCTATCTATCTATCTATCTATCTATC
>JAQMCW010000035.1:2595369-2605864 GCA_030068335.1 Chrysichthys cranchii
CTTTATGAATTGTTATTATTTGTGTGAGAGTTATTTTACTGATATTGAAAAGAAGTAAACACCTATTTGGTAAGTAAATATTTAAGAAAACTTTGATCTAAATGTATAAAATTCTTTTCGCGTTAGAAATGGAAATGACGCACAGTATGACCGCTATTTGTTGAAAAAATAAAATAATTGAGTAATTAACAAACTTATTTTATAAATACTGCATTTTATTTTTTTTCCCTTGCACTCAGTGAGCGAAATCAGCTCGTAATAATAATAATAATAATAATAATAATAATAATAATAATAATAATAATAATAAAGTAAATCTATTACTCACTGAAGCACCCTGTGCAGGTCCAAAAAATTACAGCTCGAAGATAATCATACAATAAAGAACAGCATGCTACAAAGAACACATGCTAGGCTTACATAGCAAAAAAAAAAAAAGCATTAAAGTTTCAATGCTCAATAAAAAGACGGCACAACAAACCGGCTTTTTTTATTTAGCAGCCGAAAACTGTGTACTGTATTGCGATTTGCATGCTGTTTACTGGCGATCTGGACACGCTGCGATCCTCTCAGCTGAAGTGTCATTTTCTTTCCAAATCGCCTGTAAAGAGAAAGCGGAATTACAGTATTTATCTGCAAGGGGATCTGAGATGAAATACCTAGCCATGCTATAGCTACAGAGACATCTCTCACCCAACCCCTGAGGTTGAAAATAAAATACAGACGTCTGAAATTGGCCGCTCCAGTGGTTCAGAGCCGACTGAGCGCGGTATGGCCACTGCTTTGAAACCCCTTTCACACACATGCACACACAAACACATACACACACCGGTTCCTCATGTGCTTGTGCTCAAAGCATGCCTTTTTTCCCTCTACTTTCGCGACTCTTTTTCTAAAAGACTGTGTTTTCCTTCAATTTTTCAGGAGTAACTATGGCGACGAGGGCAGGGGGCGGTGGGAAGGTGAGCTTGCTAATCTGTTGAGCATGAAGTGAAGAAGTGTACCTTAGCACACGGTGAATAATCACCCGTTTATGCAGCTGCTCCTGAGCACTGAGCGTCTGAGTGAGCTTACATAGGAGAAAAAAAAAAAAAAGATAATAAAACAATTGTTGTTTCGGTTATCAAACTGGAATTCGTCGCTTCCCTGACTTGATCTTTATCATCCATCAGTGGATTACTGTAACAGATCCGTTCTGGGTTGAATAAAACTGAAACAGAATTATGGAAACACGTCAGAGAAATATAATCTGATAAGGCTCGTGTCGGTTTCTTTTCGGGTTTTTTTTTTTTTTTTTTTATGAAATGTTGGTGGACTGAAACCCACAGGTTAATTAACACCATTATTGGTACACATGGTGAATTGAAAATGAAAATGAAAATGGTGAGTTAATAAAAGCAGCTGAGCTCCGCGCGCAAGGTTATCTCGGCTACTGCTGAACGCGTATCGCACATATTGCGCTCAGTTCTCCCTCAGTAACTTCATTAGCCTTTAAAATGCATTTGCCTGCTGCACTCCTTCGCGGCGTGCCTGCAGGACGTCGAGGAAACGATGGGCGCGCTCGTTTACTTGCAGACTTTTCGTCGACATCCCATTAAAATCTCTCCGTCTCCATCTCTCGCTCGCCTGAACGCTGATTTATGTGGATCCAGATTCAAGGTCCGGCAAATGCACAAGGACAGGAGTGTACCTGCTGCCAGAGGCATCCTTAAACTGCTTGACCTGAACGCGTGCATGTGTGTAAGCGTGTGTGTGTGTGTGCATTTCTTCCTGAAGCAAAGATGCATTGCACATGGGAAACTTTAGCCATGCCCTTGCTGGCAGAGGACACAATCCTTCTCTTCTTCTCTTAGCATCTTTCACATCTGTCACATTTCAGGGCAGTTCTGGGAGTAGGGGAATTGACCGTTATTTTGAGTGCTTATTTATATATGGTAGGTGGCATGTGCTCAATTCCTGGGAGATATTATATTTCATTATATTAGGGAATTGTTGATCCGGGGCGACGTGTTCTTCCTCTATAACGCTCGTAATTGCATTAAAATCCGCAGAGAATTCCAACTTGAACTTCAATTCAACTTTGAAGTTAGATCCCGGCCTTGTGGGTTAAACCTCCAACCAACCAGATCTCAAGTACAGTTTTCGAGGGACCCAACATGTGAGCGTGAATCCACTTCCGGTGCAAAATGGTACACTGTAAAAAATAAATAAATAAATAACTGTTGATTTTTACACCAGCTTGGGTTGCCAGTAAAATACTGTAAAAATGTACAGTAAACAACCGTAAATCATATTCACGGTAAAGTCCTGTGATATCTTTGATATAAATAAATAAATAAATAAATAAATAAATAAATAAATAACCCAAGTCGGCACAGCTCACTTGACTGATGCGAGGTACAGTTGAGCTGAAGGTTCAGGGTTTTGCCCAACCATGCTAGTTCTGAGATTTGACCATCCAGCCGTCTGAACTGTATGCATCACCGTACGCATTGCGTCTCTCCAGTGACCCGTGACAAGCTTGCACTGATTCAACTCATACTTCTAATGAGAAAATGCAATGAGTCATTTTACACTATGTTAAGATATTACAGTACTTTACCGTAAATATGTTTTACAGTTGTTCACTGTAAATTTTACCGTACTTTACTGGCAACCCATGCTGCCAGTAAATTACTGTAAAAATCGCCGGTATTTTTTTTACAATGTAGGGAGTACCAGTGGAGCTTTATATTGCCTTAGGCTATAATGCATCAAGAATGTATTTCCAACACAACAAGCTAGGGACACTATAAAACAAGGAACCGGGCATGGAGATATTATGAAATGTGAGGGCCATAAAAATTTAGGGAACACAGTTCACCTTTAGTTTACACATGTAAGACATCAGTGAAACAATACAAAATGGAATTATACACCAGCCAACAAGACACAATGAGACTAATTAGAAGGAACAGGTGTGGAGGGTGATTGGAGATGTGGACAAGGCAGATTGATCCCAGGCCTGAAGCATGGACCAGGACCAGGGAAGGATTGAGGCCAACACACAGACAGGAGCAGAGAGAGAGCCAGAAGCAGAAAGCGCGAGCATCACATTGTGTGCTCGACAGGCCGTCCCATGGTGTAGTAGGAAGGATGGGTGGAGAGAATTGCCCAGGGTCTGTGCTATGTCACAAATTAACCATGAGTCATTATTAAAAAGAAAGTCTCCCCAGCTCCACTTGAAGCCGACACTCGCCGAAATGAAGGTCCCCAGCTGTGGACGGCACCATGTTTGCAGTCTTTCTATGCATTCTTTAGTGCCTACCTTTGACCTGAAATCTGTGAGAAATAATTAAAAGGTACAAAATTGGATCTTAAAGGCCGTTATTGTAAAAGTTAATAAAAGGGACACAAAAAACCACAATGATGGAACAACCTCAGGGATAAATATAACTTGGTACCTTTGTTTCTGAGAACGCAATGAGACTTGGTAGAAAATGGAGGAAGGCGAATGTTTAGGTGAATTGACCCCAGGCTGAAACTCCTGAAAATGCCACAGCAGAAGTCTCACTTTATCTTACATGCACTTATTGTGATGTCAGTCCCCTCACCCTTTCAAACAACAACTCAGTTATCCTCTCCCTTCAGGCATTACATGTTGGTTTCAAGGCATTTCAAATGGTCCAATGCACGTGGATTTTTACCTTTACAGCACTTTACCAGCATCTTCTTCTGTGACTGACCCTGGAAATGGGCGCTTTTTTTTTTCTGTCCACTTATCTGTCCACTTATCTCCATGATGTTAAAACAGGCAATAAATACACCTACGAAGTCGCACACTATTGTCTTCTTTGCCAGTGCTTTTAGAGGTTGGCAAATGCCAAATTGCATGTCATTTTGTTCTTCAGAATTTTTTGAGATATGGTTAAGTGGCCTAGTGGAGCATAAGGGTATGAATATAGAGTCAAATGTGAAGTGCAGTCAGTAGAAGTGGCTCCAAAGGAAATAATGTGTTAATGAGCACAAGTGAAAGAAGAAAAGATTTGGGCTATTGATCAAAAGATTTTCAGGGCTTGTCAGCCCATTTCTAGTGTCACCCATAACACTGAAGTTGTACAGGTCAGGGAAAATGCAGTCCTGATGGCATTCAGCAGTTATATAGTGTGCTTTATAAAAAAAATTCAAAAAAATTCAAAACTGAACCCAATAGACCACTCAAAGCCAGGGATAGCAGTAGGGAGACAAGTATTGGAGCCCAAGTACCATCATGAGGCAAAAGCTGAACACAAAGACTACCTCAGAACCGGGACTGAGAACCATCCAAAGCAAAACCTGGTCTGCAGAATTATGAGTAGACACGCCTGAAGCACCAAACCATCAGTGGGCAAATTCTGGACCAGCGGACTATCTCAGAGCAAAGCTGGGACTTGAGGACCACAAAAATCCCAGGCTTGGACTGCCGAATTATGAAGCAACAACCATGAGGAGGCAAACATGGTACTGCACTACCATCAAGAAGCAAAGGCTGGGTAAAGGGCCACCTCAAGGCAAAGCCAGGGGAAGAGGGCCATTTAAAAGAAAAACCTGAACCACCAAATTACAACGAGGCAAATCTGGTACTAAAGAACCATCAGGGGCTGAACCAGAGGATTGCATAGGAAAAACTTGGGTTTACAAGGCCACACAAAAGCATAGTCTTATCTACTGGACCATGAGAAGAGAAATATGAGACTCTGCGAGACTCCCAGGTCCAAAGTCTGGACTGTTGAAGCAAGACATGAATATTGTAGCGAGGCTTCCGGGGTGGGCGGGTCTCCCATAGTGCACTGGGGCGCATAGTTTGCATTTAGTGTTAAGTTTAAGTGTGTTTACCTTTGTTAGTTTGTTCCAGGTTTATGCCGTGTTGTGTTGTACTGTTGGGGAATATTTGGGAGTGTTCTGAGTGTGTGTTGTGGATCCACCGTCCCCGACACGGTGGTTCACCCTGGTGATGTCCGGCCCATTTTGGCCATGTGAGTGAGTGCATGTGAGTGTGAGTGTGAGTTGTGTGAGTCCGTGCTTCCTCTGGTTGTACGCAGACGTGAGTTCTTTTAAGAACTACGCTCCCTCTGCAGCCAGAGAGTAATAAAAGAGCCTCCTAAGCTGTTGCTGGGAGATTTTCCTAACAGAGCTGGTGTCGTCTCCTGTGTTGTACGCATCCGGCGATGGAGGAAGCCCGCTTTCGCCACAATATAATAAAGGTGTATATCCTAACATTCTCTATCTGATATCGAGTAGCTTGGTGTAAGTTTGGTCACCTGAGCCATGACCAGGTATGGACATTGTTCCAGTGGCAGGAGAGCAGTGGCACATAAAGCTAGGAATACATATGGGACACGGGTCTCATGAGACACCGAGGCTGGGCAGACGCACTGGCACAGCCAGGACTTGGGATTTTGTCTTATCTACTATGCTAGTATCTTGTGTTTTTGCACTTTGAGCCATGGCATGACACCAGCAGGGAAGTCAAACCCACACAGGCCCCCAACAGTAGACTTCTCTGAACAATCCTCATGTAGAAAAACTGTAAACAAGCTACCAGAAGATCTAAGATATCTTTATATCCAAGGGGGGGGGAGCGCCTTTTTTTTCTTGCCTTTAATCAGATTCCCTCGGGTATTCTCTGCACTCAGTTCTGTATCCTTTGTGCACTTCTTTCTAATCATTCATCTATTTCTTTTAACATCATCTCTTGCTTTCATTGATTTCTTTATTTATTTGTTTGCTTGTTTATTTATTTATTTATTTGTCTTTCATGCCCCGTGCTTTTATCTATGTCTAAACACGCTGAATGACGGTTGTGCATGAAATGTGCGAGATAAATTAACTTCGCTTGTAAACCTTGTAACAAAAAGACCCTGCTCTCACTGGGTCAATGCTAAGGAATCCGTGAGGTCTCCCCATGAGCTCGGAACTTGTGATGGTCACCTTTGTTGATCAGGAACGGGTATTCTGGTGATATATTCACAGTACACTGAGTACTGGAGGTTTTTAAACTCTTTTTAGATCTCTTTAAGTCCTCAGTATGCATAAAGTCTAATAAATGCACGGGGCTTGGCATTATGGCGTTAGTCTTGATGGAGGAGAGCTGGAGTTGGGCATCTTGCTTCCTCCAAGAGACTAGTGAGTCTAGGCATCACGGTTTCCTGAATTAAACATGGTAAGGTTTGTTAGGGTTTATGACAAAAAAAAAAAAAAAAAAAAAAAAAAGGGGGATGTGCCGTTATGGGAAATGAAACACCAATGGGGATGTGTGATGCCGCCATAGTGGCACATCCTGAAGTTTTTTATATCTCTCATACCACACCTACTTGACTATTTTTTTTTATTATTATTAATTTCTCACAACATATTAGTGATCCGTTAGTTACATTTAATGTTGTGGAACATCAGTGGACAACATCAGGTTCGTTCCTGTTATCAGTTACAGGGTACAGAAGCTATCGATGGTTGTTCACTCACCAAATCACTGAACATAAAACACGGACAAAAAAGATGTCACTGAGTAACCACATGTACAGTGCCTTCCTGGCTAGAAAAGCTTCTTTGAAAAATAGCTAAAGTTACAACTGTTGCTCTGACACTATAGACTAAAAAAAAAGGTAAATAAATATTTTCTGGCCCAGAAACCTTCCCCTTATCATCAATTAGATGCTTTGTTTCAGTGGTAATGCATTTATTTAGCCAGTCGACCATACAATATAAGTCTATGTAAGATGATACACATCAGAATGAATATGTTAATATAAAGCCTGACTCAGCCAGCACTTCTGTCAAACCGCTGTTAAAGAAAATGAATGACCACCTTCTGACCAGTCCGAACAAATAATTCAACAGCGCTGCTGTATAATACAGTATAATCCATCACAATCTGTCGAAATCACCGGCTGGAAATGCCAATGAGCGCTAACTCTCATTTTAACCTGAACCATTCTCAGCTGTACTTACCATTAAGCAGGAACAGATCTTACTCATTTACAGTCAGGAGACTGTGTGGGATGGATGGCTTCTAAAGAGATCATAAAACATTATATATCATGGTGGACTGGATGCTGCTTGAAGCATGAACCTTCTTCTTCCTCCTCCTCTTCTTCATCCCCTTCTTCCTCCTCCTCTTCTTCTCCCTCCTCCTCCTCTTGTTCTTCCTCTTCTTCTTCTTTCACTTCTTCTTCTTCCTCCTCCTCGTCATCTTCTACTTCTTCTTCCTCCTCCTCCTCTTCTTCTTCTTCCTCCTCCTCCTCCTCTTCGTCTTCCTCCTCCTTCTCGTCTTCTTCTCTTCTTCTTCCTCCCCTCCTCTTCTTCTTCTTGCTCCTCATCCTCCTCTTCTTCTTCCTCCTCCTCTTCTTCCTTCTCCTCCTCCTTTTCTTCTTCTTCCTCCTCTTCTTCTTTGTCCTCGTCTTCTTCCTCCTCCTCCTCCTCTTCTTCTTCCTCCTCCTCCTCTTCTTTCTCCTCTTCTTCTTCCTCCTCCTTCTCTTCTTCTTCCTCCTCTTCTTCTTCTTCCTTCTTCCTCCTCTTCCTCTTCTTCTTCCTCCTCCTCCTCTTCCTCTTCCTCCTCCTTCTCTTCTTCTTCTTCTGTCATTTTTTCATGTAAATTTGTCTAAGCAACAGGGGCAAGGACGAGACGTGATGTCTGGTCACATCTGTCATTTTATTTCAGCCGCTTGTTCCATGTAGTGGAGACACAGGAGAATTTGAGAGGAAAGAAAGTAACGTGTGGACCTTTATGTGGATACACATGGCCAATACACTGACAAAATGAAATACTCTAGACTCAGACTTGGCTATTTTCCTAGATGGGGGAAAAATATATAGTAAATTTTTGCCTTCTGTCAAACAGTGCCATCGTTTTTCACTCCCAAAGGCATGAAATGTTTCCGTTTTGTGATGTTGAAAGAGCGTTTCTGGCTCTCAAAGTCGATCCCATTTGATTAAACAGAGTGCTTATTTTCAATTACATGACAAAACGAATGAACGATTTTTTCGTGGGAAGCTTTTATCATAAGGAATGATTTTAAAGGCCTTTTTTTTTACTTTAAATCTGCTGATAAAAATGAAAGATCATCGGCATGTATTCCTGGTTATCAGTGCATGGAAATGGCATTGAAGCTAATTAATGATGCATTCCATAATTTTAAGGAATTACTGATCCAAGACCACACACTCTTCTCTGATTTACACGGCTAATTTACATATAAATACGTTACCAACATGAACTCAAATCCAAATTCGAACTCTCAGCCTCCGATCACTCTGGGAATTCTGAGCTCCTTTTCAATGGTAGTTTCATTCTATTAATGGCAAGTGTGCCATTTTTAAGGACTCTAACTATATATATATTTAAATTTACTACATATTTTCCCTCATCTAGGAAAACAGCCAAGTCTGAGTCGAGAGTATTTCATTTTGTCAGTGTATTGGCCATGTGTATCCACATAAGGGTCCACATGTTACTTTCTTTCCCCTCAAATATAACTAAACTAACTACACTTGAAGTTGTAGCCTCCTGGTGTGTTTACTAAGAACTGGAGCAAGTGTTGATCACAGCTCGAGAGACTCCAGATTCAATCCTGAGTTCAGCTCTGATACTGGCGCGTTCAGTTCTCCCTGTGTCCGAAACTGTCAGAAACTGCTTATTGAAAATGAATATGCATTGATCTTCAGCAGCATGGTGGCTAAGTGGTTAGCACTGTCATCTCACAGCAAGAAGGTTCAGGGTTCGAGTTTGCATCCCCCCCCCCCAATCTGTGTGGGTTTCCTCTGGGTACTCTGGTTTCCTCCAACAGTTCGAATACATGCACATTAGGTGGATTGGCTTCCCTAAATTGCCCATGAGTGTGTGTGTGTGTGTGTGTGCGTGTGTGCACGAACCCAAGTCCTGAGTTAGGGGAGGGTTGGGTGTGGGGCTAGCTACGTCACCCTGTAGAATACACTTCTACGGTTATGGAAATGTCAACAGAGCCCTTTGGGGGCCGCTTGACACCCTGTGTGCCGGACGGCATGGGCGGGACCTAAGGAGAAGAAGCTTTAATGAAACATTTACTGTAGTAAACGTGGCTAGATACATAGCTAACACTGAAAGCATATCATTATATCAATATATCGACTCGATTATTTGCTGTTCTGAATTGTCACCCTTTTTTGCTGGAAAATAATGAATTTTTTTGTTAGTGTTGCTTCACTATAAGGGCAAAGCTGCAAGCTTCAAAGAAGAGAAACAGATGAGAGTCAGCGCAAAGCCGCACCAAGCGCTACACAAGTGTCTTTGATAGTTTGATCCAAAGGAAGTTGTCATTTTCTGGCCCAGTGCTCATGTTGTTCAAAAGTCCACTATGTAGGGTTCAACCAACTGAACACCCCTCCCTCCCTTTCCAAGTGTGTAGTAATGTGTACAGTGGTTGTCAGGTTCCCATAACATACTTCCAAGTACAGTCGTCCCCCGCAATGCCGCGGTTCGCCTCTCGCGGGTTCAGTGCATCGCTTAAATCGGAATAAAATACAGTATGTATTTCATCAGCGGATGAATACACAATGAAGAAGCAGTGTACGCCATTTCCGCTTGTCAGGCGGACCAGTCAGGTGACCGTGAGGGAGCACTAGGATTGGCTAGGATGGCTATAAACAGGAAGTCAACTCACCAGCATATAGTACCCATATAGGATTTTATATGTTGTTAAAATGATGTATGTTTAAGAGTGTAGAAAGTGTTTAAGAGTAAAGGAAGTGTTTATAAAAGTGTGGGAAAGGTTGACAAGAGAGTGGAAATGGTTTATAAAGCCTTAATATATATATATATAAATAATAAAATACATATAAGGTAGCTACTTCGCAGATTTGACCTATCGTGGGGGGGATCACCGGAACGTAACCCCTGCGACAGGCGGAGGTTGACTGTACTTAAATTCACACTGCCTGCCATTTTCTGTGCTAATGATAATTATGATCAGTATGACATCCATTTTTTCAAACTTTGGGTTCTCAAACTTGCCAGCCCTGGCAAACACTGATTCCTCTTCTATCTTCTTCCTTCTCTTCCTTTCTTCTTCTTTGTTGTCTTTCCTATGCTTTCTTCCAGATTCAAGCTGCTACTTATAAAAATGTCAAACGCAGAAGGTGCTCTCTAGAAGTCGGTCCATCCTGGGTGCAACTTGGCGGTTTCGTAGAGGTGGACCCGCTCCCTGTGTAGATATAAAGGGCTCATTCAAAGCTTATAAAATCACAACAATCCATAGTTATGGGTAGCTACACACTAATGAAAACATACTTATGAACTGAATACATACAGCAGACCCTCGACTCCCAAACTGAATTCGTTCCGAGATTCTGTTCGCGACGCGAATCCGTTTTTCCCATTGAAATGACTGTAAATACAATTCATGTGTTTCAGCTCTCAAAACATATTTTTAAAGTGTATTATGGGTTTATGTGTGGCCATAAAACATAGAATAAAATTAAAATCACCTTAATTATAGAAAAA
>JAQMCW010000035.1:2842086-2856707 GCA_030068335.1 Chrysichthys cranchii
AATTAAGGTTATTTTAATTTTATTCTATGTTTTATTGCCACACATAAACCCATAATACACTTTACAAACATGTTTTGGGGGCTGGAACACATAAATTGTATTTACATTCATTTCAAAGGGAAAAACTGATTCAGGTCACGAACAAATCGGTCACGAACAGAGTCTCGGAACGGATCAAGTTCATAAGTCGACATCCCACTGTACATTACAAGCATTTAGCAGACGCTCTTATCCAGAGCGATGTAAAGAAGTGCAAAAAGTCAGATACAAGAATAGCAGAACTTCTACGCAAAAAGGTTCACATGCCACATGATTAAGTGCCAGAATAACACCTAGTGTAGAAGGACCAATCAGCTAACAGCAAGGAGAAAATGAACAAACCATAAATGAGTGCAAATACAAATACACAATACCACAAATACAACTAAAAGGGGAACAAACCCCAACAGCTAACCCAAAGAAATCATGACCAGGCTAGACAGAAGGAAGCCTGGGTTGCTATGTGATTAACCGCAATGGGATTACACGGTGGACAGGGAGGCAGGCGAGAGGTGCAGCCTGAAGAGGGGGGTCTTCAGTTTGCGTTTGAAAGTAGTCAGGGAGTCAGCAGTTCTGACCTCAATGGGAAGATCATTCCACCAACAAGGAGCCAGGACAGACAGCAACCTTGAGCGGGCTGGACAGGCGCGGCGAGGAGGAGGGGCCAGGCGGCCAGAAGCAGCAGAACGAAGGGATCTGGCTGGTAAATAGGGTTGGACAGGTCTCTGGAGATATGCTGGACCTAACCCCTTAACTGCCTGGCATGCTAGCACCAATGTCTTAAATGTGACGCGAGCTGCAATAGGCAGCCAGTGAAGGTCAGCAAGGAAAGACTTGTTGTGGACCAGTTGGGCTGCAGCATTCTGATTGCAGCTGCTGGAAGGCTAGCAAGGAGAGGGTTGCAGTAGTCCAAAACGACAGAGGACCAGGAGCTTGGACCAAGAAATAAGTACAGTAGGTGGTGAAAAATGAGAGGATCGTCCGAATCTTATTTCCTTCTTCATGGTTTTTTTTTTTTTTTTTTTTTATGTTTTAACATTTTATTTATTTTTTTAAATGTTTTTTTTAACATTTTATTTATTATTATTATTATTATTTGATGAATTATTCTATCATTTTCTATCTTTTCTACTGTGAAGCACTTTGAGATGCATTTTATGCACAACAGGTGCTATACAGCAGAGAGAATCAAAAAGTAAAGGCAATTTTTATATCATGTGGTAATGTGGAGAGAAAGTATAGAGTGGAGACATCCATCTTCTTCAGTGAAGAGGAAATTCAAAAGTCAGCGCTTCCCCAAGAAAATCATGTTAACATTATTTTGGGACATGAAGTTGCCTATTCTGGAGCATCTCCAAGCGCAAGGACAAAGAGTGAACGGTGTAAATTCCTGTGCATTGCTGCGAAATGAACTTAAACCTGCAATTCCCAGCAAAAGAAGAGGAACGCTGTCCAAAACAGTCTTGCTGCACCATGACAACGCACGTCCTCATACACAAGCAGAGACAGTAGAGACAGCGCGACGGCTCGGGTTCCAACATCTTCCACGTCCTCCTTACAGCCCGGATCTGGTGCCGAGCCATTATCCCATCTTCGGTCCACCGAAGGAGGCGCTGCGCAGTCGCAGATTCACCTCTGATGGTGAAGTAAAGGAAGCGAGGCTCACCTGGATTCGGGAGCAGCCGAAAAACTTCTTCTCTGCAGGGATCCAGAAGCTAGTTGAATGATACAGCAAATGCATAATTTTAAGGAAAGGTGATATGTTCCATTTCTCACAGTTACCTCTATTAAAGCTGTTTAATGTATTTTGCCTTTATTGGAAGTCAGTTGAGATTGGCTCCAGCGCCTCCCGCAACCCTGAATAGGGTGAAGCGGAATGGAAATGGATGGATATGTATATCAGAAATAAGAGAGACATATCTTATCTCATTAGAGCAAACCACATTTATGTCTACTACAATATAAATGATCAACTGTGCATTCCACAAAATTAACTTTAACTATAAAAAAAAAACGACAGATAAATAATGTACTGTATGGCAGATTTATTTATTTATTTATTTATTTTCAAATCCCAGTGTATGCACATTGCTGTGATATAAGGTGAAAAAAAGACTCGCTGGGACATGTCGTTATACGAAAACAATCAATATCAGGGAAACATAGGAGAAATAAGAGAAAATGCATCACACACGCCCATCACTGAATATTTTCCCACAGCAACACATCAGAAAGTATTTTACACCTTCCATGAAATTATTTGATATCTATTTCTTGGGGTTTTTTCCCCCCCACTAGTTTCTTGAATTTTTTTCCCCTATTCTAATAGTAGCTCGTTTTATAATACTCAAAATGATCTGACAATCAAATAAGAACATTTCAAACCTTTAATAAAGATCTCTACAGTTAAACCTAATTAAGCATCAGTTTGAGGAATTTAGAGTGGCAAGGAGGGACTTTTAATTTAGTCAGTGACTATGCACAAGATCTTCGAGGCAACACAATGAATTTTAAGCAGGGAATCCAAATGGTTTTTAATATGCAGTATAGAATTCTAATGTAGAGGGAGCATAGGTGTGACGGTCACTGGAGGACGAGATTTGGAACAGAATCCTCCTTTGGCAGCTACCTATTCGACTGAGTAGCCCTATTTCGAGGCCGCACTGCT
The DNA here is from genome assembly GCA_030068335.1 of Chrysichthys cranchii. Classification (NCBI taxonomy): domain Eukaryota; kingdom Metazoa; phylum Chordata; class Actinopteri; order Siluriformes; family Claroteidae; genus Chrysichthys; species Chrysichthys cranchii. The sequence continues at coordinate 2,844,794 of JAQMCW010000035.1, forward strand.
CACCCCTTATGAGAGAACAGTCTAGAAAAGATGACCCAAGCTTAGCCTGTTCTTTCTACCCCTGAATGGCAACCCGCAGCCATCAGGGCATCCCATCTCTGCAGACATCACAAATATTCAGACTTTTAACTTTGCTCAAAAGCCTTTCTACGTTCCACAAAAACATTGCTGCTCCTAAAGGATAAGCAACAAATCACGGCGTGAAGAGCAGAATATTTTGACTCCCTGCTCAAGTAAAGTAATCCCTCAAATCCATCTGTGCTTGACGCACTCCCTGATCGTACACCAGTTACATCAGAGGTCCTCCCAGCAATCAGGCATCTGAAAAACCATAAGGCACCTGGCTCTAACGGGCTACATGCATGGAGGATACCTCTCAAGAAAGCAAATACACAAGATCATGCAAGGAAAACAATGGAACAATGAATCCATCCGACAACAGTGGAAAGACAGTAAAATAATTGGTATAAATAAAAAAGGAGGATGATGCGGAAATAATTGTGGCATCTTCGTTCTCTGTGAACTTTGTGCAGTTTATGTTGTGACATCTTACAAATTATATTACAAAAAAGATTTTGCCAGAAACACAGTGTGGCTTCAGGAAAGAGAGAAGCACCTTGGATTTGATTTTTCTTCTTTGGCAAATTCAAAAGAAATACAGTGGTAGCTTGGTATTCGACATCCTTAGTATTCGAAGAAATCGGTATTCAACGCGATTTTGTCGGATTTTTTTCCCTCGGAAATCGACGCCAGTGAGATATTTGACTTGACAAACGGTTTCATGTTTTGTCATGCTTTTTCACGATTTCCGCGGATTTCGACAAAATATCAGTATTTCGAAGAAAATTCAAACCGAACGTTAATTAGAAGTGATTTTCTACCAAAAATGCTCTGTTTTGTAAAGTATTTCAGTGTTTTTTACTCGTAAAAATGACTTTATAGGAACTACTATTTTTATCACGCCTTCACTTCATACGCCTGGCATAAACAAAGCCGCATCAGACAGAGCGTCGCATCCGTAGTGTAAGCATCGTGCTCCATAACCTCACACGTTTTTTGTTTAATGTTTCACGGTTAAATAAGGTAACCACATCTAGCAAGAAAGGGAGTTCAGGCAGCACTGATGCCAAGAGAAAAGCCGTGAGAACAACCATCGAGGTTAAAACAGAAATTGGGGCTAAATATGAAAGTGGTGTGCGCGTGACTGAACTCGCCGGAGAATAGAAAATTCCACAACTTTTATTCAAAACATTGGTTTATTAGTTTATGTTTATGTTTAATAGGATTCTCAATTATGAATGAAATGTCCAAAAAAAATAAGGCGCATTATCGGGAATTTTGGGAGGCAGGGAACCAATTATTTTGATTTACATTATTTCTTACGGGGGAAAATTATTTGGTATTCGACACAATTGGTATTCGACGTCTCCTCTGGAACCAATTAATGTCGAATACCAAGGTACCACTGTACAGAGGACATAACAAGGACCTCTATATCACATTCATTGACTTAAATAAAACGTTTGATACAGTGCAACAAGAAATTCTCTGGAGCATATTGAAATATGGCCTACCACCCAACGGTAAAGGGAATCTAAATTTGGAATGGGATGTTCAAAAAACACAGAGTGTGCTGATCAGGTGTCCCAGTACTTTTGGGTGTAGTGTAAGCCCCTAATGCCAGAGAATTTTGGCACAAATTGAGTTCTGTTTTGATAGATATCTGTAAAAACATCAGATGCCTACAAGCCAAGACAAAGAGCTCCATCTCTAACATCCATGAGCTTCAGTATGCAGTTGACCATTCAGTTCTTGGGCAGCATGACCTCAGTATTGTGGCCACTGTTTACCACTCTCTAGGTCTCCAGATCAACACCCAAACAACAAAGGTCATAGTCTAGGAGATCTCTACTTCCCCCCATTCCACCAAGGTTCTCCAGCTGGAATTACTCCCCTAAAGCCTGGATCAAATCTTCTGCTACCTCAGGATCATCTTAACCTTAACCTGCTCCATAGATAACGGCACCGGGGCTCACATTGACTCTGCCTCCTCTGCCTTTGGAAGAGTGCGAGTCTTCCAAACAAAAACTTCAAAACCTCAGAACAAGAACCTTTCTGTATGGAGCTGAAGCCTGGACTTCCTATCACCACCAAATCAGACATCTAGAAACATTGAATATTAGATGCTTTCAGAATAGTTTTGGCATCAGCTGGAAGGATTGTACTCCCCACAATGATATCACTGAGCACATAAACACCCTCAGCATTGAAGCTACTTTGGCCCCAAAACAGCTTCTCTGGGTACACCACCTTGCCCTCAAAACAGGGCATCATCTGCCATGACAGGTGCTCTACAGGCAGCTCATGGCTTCCAACAGGAAACCAGGATGACAAAGATGTGACACAAAGAAATATAGCATCAAGCCAGAGGACCTTGAGGAGGCTATGGATAACAGACCTATGAGGCATTTCCTACACCAACAACGGCCCCAGAGGAAAAATGAACACAATCAGTGCCAGAAGAAACATCACTCCGTTGCACCTGTTACTCCTCAGCTACTTGATCTAAGTCTTTTTGTCCAGGCTGTGGCTCCAGGATTGCCACCTAGCCACCTATCATGGCATCTTACATCTACAGTACTTGGAAGCTCTGTTTTCTTCACTTGCAATGGACTGCTTAGTAGTACTTTATTTTTGACTATTAATCATTCTAGACAAAGAAAAACAAATACAATGAAAAGTCGAATTACTGATAAATTTTCTACAGAAGATCGGAATGAAGGAGTGTGCTTTGACACACCTAATTCACATGATCGAATCTGAAGGATAGAAAATATGGAGTGTGAAATATGCCACCTCAGTCTGAGTTTAAATTTCGCAAATGTGAGTGTGATTTACAAATGTGAACTTCGATGCCTTTAACACTACGTCATTGGCTTATTGGCTTAAAATGGTGGCAGTTATATCTACATTTCTGTTTTTGGCAAATCTGTGTGCTTACTTGTCCTGGGTTCCTGGATGTAGTGTTTTAAAAATTTGAATCTGAATTTAAACTGTTGTATTTGAAAGTGTCGAAAGTCCAGTAGTGAATTTGAAAACATTTATTTATTATAAAATTGTATATGAAACGCCAGTGGTGGAAAAAGTACTGAGAATTTATACTTAAGTGAAATTATGGGTATAGTTTGTGGAAAAAACTTTATTAAAATTTGATGTATCCAAAATAATTTTAGAATTATAACATAATTTAATAATAATAATATTAATAATAATAATAATAATAATAATAATAATAATAATAATAATAATAATACCTATTATTGTTGCTGTCTGTGTTGTTGTTGCTATTATTGCTATTATTATTATTATTATTATTATTATTAACTAAAATGTTATGTCTTCATGAGAAAAGTAACTATTACATATCTAAAACTGTTAGAAGATGATTTCTATTTTAAAGCATCTACATGATTTTGCCTGAAAACATAATTCAGCTTCTTTATTAAGTTTGCTGTCACAAACATCCATAATGTTACGTAGTTTCCTAAATTAATCGCCCAGAAATTAAACATCTTATAAACAAACAAAAATAACCATTAGCTAGAATTTGACTTGCTTCCAAGCCAGTTTATGGTAACTACTGGAATCAGTGCTAGTCTAAACCACCGTTAGCAAAGAAAACAGGCTAATTTAGTTAAATATAGCCAGTTAATGCTAGCAATTTTGCACAATTAGATGGCCTTCTATTGAAGCAAAGGAGCACTTTATATGAGTCATTGCTTACACCAGCGTATTGAAACATTTTATTGAGGTAGGGCCAGGAACGCTCATCCTCAAGTTTAACACTGCAATCCAGTCCTGCATTCATATACAAAAGCACACTGATAACTTTAGTGTTAACTGCACTGTGTAACATATGACAAACTGGCACAGCATATCTATATTTCTGGGTTGATGCACTGGATTAGATCGTAAATTGAAATGTATGGAGTAAAAAACACCGAGGCCTATTTGACTGCTAGCACACAGTCATTTGCTGGATTAGGGTAGGAGCCATCTTTAAGATTTTATACCAAGCACTTTGATGGTTTATAGAAAAAATGCAAGGCGTAAAAAGTACGATCTTGACATGGAAATGTAGTTAAAAGAGTATTTAATTTCCATAACACTCATGTAAAATATAAATTTGCCAAAATGGTAACCAAAGCAGGGCAGCATGGTGGTGTGGTGGTTAACACTGTTGCCTCACATTAAGAAGGTCCCGGGTTTGATCTTTGTTTTTTTTTTTTCTCTACAAAACACACCCGATCACACTTTATTCATTTCCACTGAAGGTGTGCATTTCGGAGGAGCTCAGAGTGATGCGTGAAAAGCCTATTGTTCAATTTTTCATCCTATTACGACACTGGGGTGGCATGGTGGCTTAGTGCTTAGCACTGTTGCGTCAAAGCAAGACGGTCCTAGGTTTGATCCCCGGAGTTGACCTGGGTGTCTTTCTGTGTGGAGTTTGCATGTTCTCCTCATATCCGTGTGGGTTTCCTCTGGGTACTCCGGTTTCCTCCCACAGTCCAAAGACATGCACAGAGGGGATTAGACTTATCCGCTACTCTAAATTGCCGGTAGGTGTGAATGTGAGTGTGAATGGTTGTCTGTCTCTGTGTGTCGCCCTGCATTGAATTGGCGACCTGACCCGGGTGTACCCCGCCTGTCACCCAAAGTCAGCTGGGATTGGCTCCAGCTTCCCCCTCGTGACCCTGAACAGGATTAAGCATCAGAAAATGAGTGAGTGAGTGAGTGAGTGAGTGAGTGAGTGAGTGGCATAGCCTGGTGCATCCACTGCATGTTATGAAGAATTTACTCACAAACGTTCAACTGTACCACAAACCCGAGCCAGGAAATTCAATTTCGAAAAAAAAAAAGAAAGAAAAAAAAGGAAAAGAAAAAAGAAAAGAAAGTGAGAGAGAGAAAGAGAGAGATATTTATATCACTTTTTAATAAAGTGAGGAAAAACACACACACATTCAGATTTGTAAAGTTCAAATTCAAAATTTCTCTCCACAACAAAACCCCGTTCCTTTCCTGTGTGTGTGTGCGTGTGTGTGTGCGCGCGCGCGTGCGCGCGTGCCCCTCTCCAGCACCTTGCTCTGCACATTTAACTCTGCCTCTCAGCTGATTCTGCTCATCCTTAGACAGTGTACTCAAGATAAAGCACGCGCCTTAGAATAACCCTTGGCACGTGGCTGTACGGACGAGCGCGCGCGCGCGTGCCCTGAGACAGACACGCAGAGACGGGACATTTCCTCCTGTAGGGGACGCTGTTGACCGGTGAATCATCCACACATCTCCCGTCACCTTCTACAGCAACAAGCACAACACACACACACACACACACACACACACACACACACTGCGTTTCAGACTATGTGTGTGCGTGTGTGTGTGCGCGCGCGTTTAATCCTGGAAGATCTCAAAGCACGAGTTTTACATGTTTCATGCATGCCCCAGATCACCAAACGCCTGGTGCTTATTTATTGAAATCTAACCTTCGTTCAAATGCAAATAATAATAATAATAATAATAATAATAATAATAATAATAATAATAATAAATTAATAAATAAATAAATAAATAAATAAACAAGTAATTGCATCCTACATAAGATCCGTGTTTATTCCGAGCAAACACTGGGACGGGTATAATAAATGCATAATGAATGAAGCGCGAGCGCTTTGAGTGCTGCATCCTTGCAGCATCTCGGACTCTGTTTCATCCTCCTGGGTGTGTAGTGACAGAGAGCTCAGCCAATCAGCAAGCAGCGACGCTCCTGCGTGCGTCCACGAGCCAATGGGATGACACCAGGGCGTGGCTTGGGGGCTAAACTACGCCTTGGATCGAGCATAACTCTAAGTTTAGAGGCAGAAATGCCAGTCCTGTGCAGGAGAGAGGAGCCGCGTCTGTCTCACTGCACGCGCTGGAGCGCACAGCCGCGCGCGCTGCCGGGAACGCCACTGCTGGATTAGCTTTATTCCTCTGTGCTTTGGGTTTTTTTTTTTTGCTTTTGTTTTAGGTTTTTTTTCTCCACATAAAATAATAATAAAGAAAATTAGAAATCTGGGAGCTGATGCATTTATGCATCGGTGAACTTGACTCTCTCGTGCTGGGATACAACATGGGATGTCTCTGCTCGTCTGTACAAAACAGGTGCTCCTCCAAATCTCCTGCTTCTGTCTGATGATGCATGGATTTTCTTATTCTCAAAAAAAAAAAAATATATATATATAATACTGTTATTATTATTATTATTATTATTATTATTATTATTATTATTATTATTAATACCAATAAACATTTGAGTGGGTGAACAATTTCCGGACCTGCTGCTCAGAACTAGCACTGGAGGGCTTTAATATCGGCGCTCACGCGAATCAAGAGGATTTTGTGGGTTTTGGGTTTTTTTTTCACTCTCTATGCTCGAGCTCAAGAGTCACTAACGCGCACGCACACGCGCGCACTTAACACGCGCGCACGCACACGCACGCACGCATGCATGCGTACACCGGGGTAAGGCAATTCCTTCTTCTTGCTTTCTTTCTTTATTGCTGTTTTTTTTTTTTTTTGTTTTGTTTTTTTAAGCACCTGGCCATGTTGAAATGTTTCATGCTTTGCAGTGCATTGCTGTTTTGTTTGCTTGCTTGGTTTGTTTGTTTGCTTGTTTGTTTGTTTGTTTGTTTATAATGCATGCTTGGTGACATGGTTGGCTTGCTGCAAATTCTGCGAAAGGTCCTTGAAAGACGATGCCAAGATGAATGGTCTTACTGGGTGTCACAGCCCGTGAAGCGAATATAACAGGATAATACAGTGCATGTTGCTTAAATCCTAGAGATATTCATGCAATTTGCTGATCAGGAGTAATTAATTCCCAGAGAGAGAGAGAGATAGAGAGAGAGACAGAGAGAGAGAGTTTCTCCGTGCTCCTTTTTTTTCATAGAAAGTCTTCTGATCTCAGAACTGTTAAATGGTTTAACCAATACACGCCGTACACAACGCATAGCCTGCATGCACTAGAAAACCGGTACTACAGATTAGTTGACGTGGCTTCCTGAAACAGAGTTGATTTATCAAACCTGTACTGTAATGTTTGTTTTTAGGATCGTGCTCGACTGCTCCTTAGCGAAAAAGCCATGCTTTCCCTGAACGCGTGGCTCTGACCACGTTTCAACGAGGACAACTGTTTGAAATAAAGCCGAGGAGAGACGTTGTGAGGCGCTGTCATGGATTTAAAGGATTTTTACCTATTGGCAACCTTTGTTGCTTGCCTGTGGCTGGATCCAGCCATCGCCCAAGAGCTAATTTACTCAATCCGCGAGGAGCTGCAAGAGAACGTACTTATTGGAAATATACCAAAGGATTTGAACATCTCCCATATGAACGCTGCCAGCAACAATCTGGTTTACCGTCTGGTCTCGAAAGCCGGGGACAACCCATTACTGAGAGTAATGAGCAACACTGGAGAGATCTTTACCACCTCGAACCGTATTGACCGTGAAAAACTCTGTCCTGGCCCGTCGTTCGAGGATACCGAGTGCTCGTTCGAAATCGAAGTGGTCATCTTGCCAAACGACTACTTCAGATTAATCAAAATCAAGATCGTTGTGAAGGACACCAACGACAACGCTCCGATGTTTCCTTCCCCTGTGATTAACATTTCCATTCCTGAAAACACCCTCATCAACAGCCGCTTTGCCATTCCGTCCGCTACTGATCCGGACATGGGAACCAACAGCGTCCACAAATACGAACTCGTGAACGGACAGAGCACCTTCGGCTTGGACATCGTGGAGACGCAGGAGGGAGAAAAATGGCCCCAGCTGATCGTCCAACAGAATCTGGACCGGGAGCAAAAAGACACATATGTCATGAAAATCAAAGTGGAGGATGGGGGGAACCCACAGAAGTCCAGCACTGCCATTCTTCAGGTGACGGTGACTGATGTCAATGACAATCGGCCAGTTTTCAAAGAAAGTCAGATAGAAGTTCACATTCCTGAAAGCTCTCCAGTCGGGACTTCTGTTGTACAGCTGCAGGCTACGGACGCAGACATCGGGTCCAATGCAGAAATCAAATACATGTTCGGAACCCAGGTGTCTCCATCCACACGGAGACTCTTTGCATTAAATGCCACAACTGGACTAATAACTGTACAGAGGCCACTCGATAGGGAAGAGACAGCAATTCATAAGCTGTCAGTGTTAGCAAGCGATGGAAGCTCCAGTCCAGCAAGAGCAACCGTAACGATCAATGTGACTGATGTGAATGATAATGCTCCAAATATAGACCTAAGATACATTATCAGTCCTACTAATGGAACCGTAATGCTGTCTGAAAAAGACCCCATTAACACTAAAATAGCTCTTATCACCGTCTCTGACAAGGACACTGATGTCAATGGCAAGGTGATCTGCTTTATTGAGAAGGACGTGCCGTTTCACCTCAAAGCTGTCTACGACAACCAATATTTGCTGGAAACCTCAGCTCTGTTGGATTACGAGGGGACCAAGGAGTACATCTTCAAAATTGTGGCTTCTGACTCCGGAAAGCCTAGTTTGAACCAGACCGCTTTGGTTAAGGTGAAGCTAGAGGATGAGAATGACAATCCGCCCATTTTTAGCCAGCCAGTTATCGAACTGTCAGTCATGGAAAATAACCAGCGTGACCTTTTCCTCACGACCATTAGTGCCACAGATGAAGACAGTGGGAGGAATGCAGAAATCGTCTACCAGCTCGGACCCAATGCCTCCTTCTTCGATTTGGACCGCAAAACTGGGGTGTTGACGGCCTCAAGGGTGTTTGACAGAGAAGATCAAGATAGATTTCTATTTACCGTCACAGCAAGAGATAATGGCACCCGGGCGTTGCAGAGCCAGGCGGCAGTGATAGTTACCATTTTAGACGAAAACGACAACAGCCCCAAGTTCACGCACAATCATTTTCAGTTCTTTGTGTCCGAGAACTTGCCTAAGTACAGTACAGTAGGCGTGATTACAGTCACGGATGCAGATGCGGGTGAAAACGCCGAAGTGTCTCTCTCCATCCTCAACGATAACGAGAATTTCATCCTCGATCCCTTCTCCGGCGTTATAAAATCGAACGTGTCCTTCGACAGAGAGCAGCAGAGTTCTTATACCTTCGACGTAAGGGCCGTGGACAGTGGTCGTCCTCCGTGTTCGTCGGTTGCCAAAGTGACCATCAACGTCATTGATGTCAATGACAACCCACCTATTGTTATCTTTCCTCCATCAAACACTTCCTTCAAGCTGGTGCCACTTTCTGCCATTCCGGGATCTGTCGTCGCTGAGGTCTTTGCTGTGGACGGCGATACGGGAATGAACGCCGAACTAAAATACACCATCATCAGTGGTAACGGCAGAGGACTTTTCAGGATCGATCCTGTCACAGGAAACATCACTTTAGAGGAGAAACCGACGATTGCAGATATTGGCCTCCATCGTCTGGTGGTCAACATTAGCGACCTCGGCTACCCGAAGTCCCTGCACACACTAGTCCTTGTTTTCCTTTACATCAACGACACGGTTGGAAATTCGTCTTTTATCTACGACCTCATCCGGCGCACCATGGAGACGCCTCTGGATAGGAACATCGGCGACAGTAGCGAAACGTACCAGAGTGTCGACAACCTTAAGACCATTATTGCCATCGTCACAGGTGCTATGGTGGTAATCGTGGTGATCTTCATTACCGTCCTGGTCCGCTGCCGTAATGTTTCCCAGTTTAAAGCGGCGCAAAGGAAGAAACAAGGCGCCGAGTGGATGTCACCCAACCAGGAGAACAAGCAGAACAAGAAGAAAAAGCGCAAGAAAAGGAAGTCGCCCAAAAGCTCCCTGCTTAACTTTGTCAGCATTGAGGAGAACAAACCTGACGATCCAGCTCACGAACCCATCAACGGCACCATCAGCATCCCAGCTGAGCTGGAGGAGCCGGGGATTGGACGTTTTGACTGGAACACGACGCCAACCACAACCTTCAAGCCCAGTAGCCCCGATTTAGCCAGGCACTACAAGTCGGCCTCACCCCAGTCGGCTTTCCACGTCAAGGCCGACACTCCGGTTTCGGTGAAAAAGCATCACGTCGTTCAGGAGCTGCCCCTCGACAACACTTTCGTCGGGGGATGTGACACTCTTTCCAAACGCTCGTCCACTAGCTCGGATCACTTCAGTGCCTCAGAGTGCAGCTCCCAAGGAGGCTTCAAGACAAAAGGCGGGACCTTACACAACAGACAGGTAAAAGAACACTTTTACTGGTCTATAAGTCGTCCATATAGCCGCCCTGTTCAGTACTGAAGTGCCAGTGCTAGCTCAGTTGCTATAACTTACCTGATATGCATGCATCTTCAAATAGGATTAAAAAAAAAAATAAATCCCAAAATCTCACCAATAGGTGTACTTATCTACTTTGTACCAAAAAGCAACCTGTAAATACTGAGTGTTTGACTAGATTTGGAAAGTGTTATTCTGCATTTTGTCAATTTTCCTCATGTGTTTGTGTGTGTGTGTGTGTGTGTGTGTGTGTGTTTTTTTTTTTTTTTTCTAATTTGCTTTATTTTAATTTATATATACATGTCCAATTAAAGGTAATGACAATTCGTTAGTTGCTGTGAGTTGAAGGAAACTTGGATATCTGTGTGGATGTTGAGGTTCGAACATCCCAGTGCTCTCCGAATTTGTAAAAGAAACATTTTTTTCTAGCCTGTCTACTCCGATGTCATTTTACCACCTGAGACATATGGTAAAACAACAACAACAACAAAAAAAACCCCCATTAACGATCCATTATTATTCTGCATCGCGCTGAACGAAATGATTGCTCTCCAAGAAGCATCAACAGAATAACCTGTTGCAGTAAAGTTTTTCATTTTGGTTTTTTTTTTGTTTTGTTTTGTTTTGGGTTTTTTTAAGAACCTGTGTACGTTCACTTGCTTGAACCTTTTTTTTTTTTTTTTTTGCTCGTAATACCACTGAACTCCTACATACATACAGTACATTGCACGCCACACAGAAGCAAGCTGTTGAGCGCACACCCGTCACGGGAAAGCTTCATGAATATTCACATAAACTAACCTAAGCCATTAAGGTAGAACCGTATCAGGTCCAAAGTGGATTAGCTGTTAATAAGTCTCAAATAACATATCTAATCCTGTTTCTTTGAAGCCTCATTAGAATGAGATGCTTGTTATGTAGCACAAATAATCTCGTGTTATGGAAGGAGATTGACGGGAGGCTTGGGTGGAGGGGAGGAAACGACGGAGGGATGCAGGGAAGGACGGGAGGAGGGATTTTTTTACCTTTAGGTGGCACTGTTGTTTCATAAGACATGCTTTGGCTTTGGGCCAACATGCAGTGTGTGTGTGTGTGTGTGTGTGTGTGTGCGCGTCAAAGGAGATGGAAAAGGGGAGCAGAGCCCCCCACCTCCAACTCTCTCTCTCTCTCTCTCTCTCTGTCCAGGTCTCTTGGCCGTGTGTGTGTGTGTGTGTGTGTGTGTGTATTCAACTCAATATGCAGCTCATGGCTAATGAAGGTCTGAATGCATGGCAGATTGATAATGACATTCACAGATGTAAGTGATAAGGTTTGACTGCTCAAAAGAATACACCCCCCCACATACACACACACACACACACACACACACACACACACACACACAAGCACAGAAACAAAAGGAGCGCACACTCTCAGGTCATTGGATTGAGAAATGTCAGTCATTTTTCTTAAGCGTAAAATGTGCGCAAAGAGATGCCCCTGTAGTTGTTATTGAAATTAAAAAAAAGATAAAATCTTTGAATGTGTGTGTGTGTGCCTGTATGTATGTATGTGTGTGTATGTATATGTATGTATGTATA
>JAQMCW010000035.1:2874816-2886479 GCA_030068335.1 Chrysichthys cranchii
CACACATAAACCCATAATACACTTTAAAAACATGTTTTTGAGGCTGAAACACTTTCATTGTATTTACATTCATTTCAGTGGGAAAATTGATCCGGGTCGAGAACAAATCGGGTCACGAACAGAGTCTCGGAGCGGATTAAGTTTGTGAGTCGAGGTCCCACTGTACATTAGCAGCATGCATCCTCTGCACCAAGTAGCGAGTCTCCATTTTCAATGCCATCAATATTCCTGAAACAATCCAGCGACATCCTAGGCCATAGAGCTTCTATTCTTATGTGACGCTGAGAATCTGTTTTCAAAGTCTATCTATATGTCAAATTCCGCACCCAATCATTCCGTTTTCTTTGGGTCATTTTGTATGCACCAGACCCGAACTTGAGTCGACCGTATAGCGGGCGACGGCAAAGGGAAGAAATGATGAGGCATTTCTTTGTTCGAGACTTTCACGTATGACACATAGACGAAGAAAAAAACTGAAATGGGTTTCTGAAGGGATGACTAAACAGGGAAATTGCAGAGATTTTACAGCCCAGAGTGCTCGCAGGTAGCACTAACCTGTTTTCAAAACAAAGGCAATGGATTCGATTCTGCGAAGCGTGAGCCGGCCTTTTTAATGAAGCCGCCAAGTACTTTTTGTGTAATTTGTATAATTACAAAGTTGAGTCAGGGGTTTTTTTTAGGTCAGTGTTTAGGGTACAGGTCTACTGATCAGATGGTTGATCCGGTACCTCCAAACTGTCACTGTTCGCTCTTTATGCATGACCCATAACCCTCATCTAGACGGTTAAATTCTAAGCCACTTTGGGTAAAAGTGTCTCCCCTGAATCCATATGAACGATTTTAAGACCTTGGTTTGATTTTTGTTAACAGCAATTCTAGTCATGCATCATGAATTCGTGCAGCAGTTTCCTGCCCCCCCGCCCAAAAAAAAAAAAAATGAATAAATAAAATAAAATTCAGTTTAATTACACACTTTTATAACATATATTATTCTGCACACAACCGTAAACCAACCGGGGATCCATTGGCTTATTATTTATAGCCTATTAATGCCCTCCAAACTGTGTTCTGGCACAAGAGTCTTCTTTATTAACACATTTATCTTTTCATTACGGAGCATGCTTTTTCTCTTTAGAGCTTTTTGTGAAAACGGAAGGACGGTCGATTTCCAGTGGCTTTTAAACGACAGTTTATGCAGACCGCTTAGCAGGTGGTCTCAAGCACAGTCCCAAGGTGTTTCGGATGTTATTAGGACATTATTCTCAATGCTTTGCAGCGTCCAGAAGCGCTGTACGCTATTCCGCACACGCCGTGCGTTCCTACCAATCGTAGATAAATTCTGGATGATTTTATGTACCGACTTATGTATGTATGTGCTCACAAATGAAATCAGTGTAATTATTGAGAGGGAAAAAAAAAAAAAAGACTAACGTATGCTCCTCCGTCCACTTGAATAGCCCCGGTGGCGGTTGGATAACGTATCATGACACATGGACAGCGATCCTTTGCTTACAAGAGATGATTTCATATGAACGGCCCTCTCCTGTGGGGTTTACTTTGAAAAACAAATGTTTCTCACAGCACTGGATGAGTTAATGAGTCACGGCGCAGCGTGGGATTTCTCATAATGGAAGCAGTTCATGCTAAGTAGAGTCGCTGCTTTTGTTTTTGTGTCGACTTTTCCTTAGCAAGTTACCAAAATATCTGAGGTAGATGTTGATATTGTGTCTCAGTTCCACGGTCAGTGTTTCAGAAAAAGGCAACATGCTAGCTTGCTAAATCACCTCAGGATTTTAGCGTTCGAATTGTCCACAAGCGTTTTTCAAAGCTTGAATTCAAACTTTCAGCCTGAATACACAGCGGTAAATTGATGAAAGTGTGTGATTCTTGTCTGTCCATTACAATAAACACATGGCTATGCTACTCGATAGCTAAGCCTAGCTAACGAACGTAGCACTTATACTCATTGATGTACAAAGTACGTTTTTTTTTTCCTATTTTATTTTGTTTTATTTATTGACTTGTTGATTTATTTTTAAATACACGTATGTATATGTCTTTGTGTTACTCGGTTTCTCCTCTGCCTATATCCGGATGGCAGGCAATTTGTCGAAGTAGCAGAAAAAGCCCCAGCCCTATCCATCTTAAAGTCATTCCACCGGGGAAAGTGATTGATAAGCGACCTCAGAAAGGCTGTATGAGAACGAGTAGCTAAATAAGCTTTTCTCCGCCCTCGGCCGCCTCTCGCTAACGCTATTTCCATTCTTTCTAATCCAGTGCTTTGAGTATTTGTGCTTCCAGTGCATCCGAATGAGTTCATAGACCATTGTTCCACTTATTTATGCTTTGACTAAAAAGATGGCCATGACAAGAGCATAACTCACCCACCCACTACACACTTAGTCACCAGCGTGTGTTTCCATCCATCTGGATTTTATGCTAATGCTGAGTTTGGTTACCTGCATAGATTTGTACGCATTTCGGTGGAAATTGTCAAAATCATAATGGAAGGGCATAATTTATCATGTGTGTGTTTCAAACCCTAATTAACAGTGTGTAATTGATGGATATCCAGGAGAACGGCAGCTGATGGATGCACATAATTCTCCACATTCCCTGTTGACCTCTTTTCATAAATTTGCATAACGCCGGGATGGAAACACAGGCCGTGTCTTAGGACGGATACTTAGGTACAGGCAAGAGTAGATAAGGTGGAAGAAAATGTTTCTTGACTGCTACTTGTTTGTTGGAGTAGAACTGAGAGTGATGGTGTTTTAATGATTTCACCCTCCATCGTCTTTCCTCCTTTTCATGTTTTCCGTTCAGTTTCATCACATATTCCCATGGTGTCTCAACACACACACACACACACACACACACACACACACACACACACACACACACACACACATTCTGTAGGCTCCAAAGTCTGGCTACTACCAGGAACTTTTTTATTTAATCATAATTATAGTTCTCTAACAACAAGAGTTAGGAAAAAAAAAATATGGAAAAATGACAGTGAATGGATGTAGTGACCTACGGAGCAGTCAGCGATTCTAAAATAATAACCATAAATGTACAGAAACAGTTATTGGTGGTACACAAGGCTTTTGGATCCTATCTACTCATCCTGTCATTGTCATAATGTACACTGTATAGCTTCCATTCTGTAGAAAAGCTAAACTCGACATGAGAAATGTGAACATCTTCTTCCATCCTTTATCCTGGACTCCAACTGTACACCTCCTGCATCCACCACATGTAATTTGTCACATACTTAAACGATGTTGTATGTAAATGAAGCTCCTGGTAATCTTGCTTAATGTGCTGTGTTATTCTGTAATGGACTGTTATGTCTTTCTTTTCTTTTCTTTTCTTTTTTTTTTATTGCGCCATTTTTCCTCCACTTGATATAATGTAATATCACCATCTGCCATCTGTACCCAGCTCTGATGCACAAGTAATCTATTATTATTATTATTATTATTATTATTATTATTATTATTATTATTACTGTTAACGGTTTTTTTTAAATTGCTTTCTGCTCAAGTATTGTCTGAATGCTGGTATTTTCATACTTTTAATTTCATAATAAATGTTGAACTGTGATTTCTTGCATAATTGCATCATTTGTGTTTAACCTAAGTTCTTTGACAGAAAGAAGAGTCAGTCCAGAGATAGAGAGTGCATACGGTTACGTTTAACTCTTAAATCAAAGCCGTTACCTCTAAACTAAATGGGTTGGACGTGACTCGCAGTAGTCTATTTGGTACTGCATTATGAATGACACAGTGGTTGTAAAGTGCATGATGGGATCATTATTATAAATGTGATCATTGGAGCCAGGGGTGGGTTAGACGTCACAATTTCTGGATCCAGAGCCAGGATCGGATTCCACGCATACGTGCAGGTGATCGATAGGAAGTCTAATGGGCATGAATCTAAAAATAAAACGCTACAAGCAAATGGCAAAACCAAATGATAACGGCTTTATATAGAAACAGGAAATTTAGGAAACTGGGGACTGAAAAGAAAAAGAAATGAAAACATAGAAAGCCGGAAAAAAACGTGGAACTGGGATCTTGGATATGAGGCGAATAATGAGTCTTAGACCGGAGTGCAGGAATGAATCTACAGACTCAGAATTAAAACTAGGGATTCTACTAGGGCTACATAGGAAAAATAAATAAAAAACTTGATCAATTTCTTTCACGATGCAATTTGATCAAAGACCAGCATTGATATTGTAGCATGTGCACTTGTACTGTATAAGCATTGCATTAAACAAAATGCAAATATTGCCTCTTGTTCACGATGACTAATAGGCATAAAGGCTCTAACGCATGACCTCATGCATGCACGTGAAGCACAGTGACTCAGAGAGTCGACAGAAATAATGCTGCAATGCTGTGAGTGTATTTTCAAATGACCCAAATGGCCAATTTTAGTGAGAATATTCATGTTCTCGCTATTACATTCGCAATTAATAAAGGTCCATTATGGAAGATTTAGAGGGCCCTCTGAGAAGAAATAGAATATAGTATACATAAGTATGGTTTCATTAATTATTATTCATAGCAACTACATGTTTTTGTAAGCTTAGATTGAGCCCTTTATACCTACGTAGGGAGCGGGTCCACGTCTCTGGAGCCGCCATGTTGGGCCGCTAGAGTAACCCAGAACAGACAAACCTCTAGAGAGCGTGCCTTCTGTGTTTCAAGTCTGGAAGTGAGCAGCGGAAGGACGATTAAGAAGAATAAAGGAAGACGAGTTAAAAAAAGAGAGAGATAGAGAGGGAGAGAGAGGAAACAGTGTTTGCTGGTGCTGGATAACAAATGTAAGAACCCAAATTTAGAAAAAAATGGAGGATGATTTTTATTATTTAGCAGAGAAAAAGTAAGAGTGTGTGAATGTAAGTATTTGGAAGTACTCTATGGGCAATTGACAGCCACGGTGCATTCGAATACACACTTGGAAAAGGATGGGTAAGGGATCAATCTGACTCCTACAGGATCTCAAACTGAATCCTACATAGTGGACCTTTAACAAATGATGACTAAATGTATGAAATAAACAAAGTGTGAGTCAGACTTCACCAGTGACACATTACACATAGTGCTTATCAAGACTGGATATCACCTACAAAAAAGCTGACACAACACAACAAAGCCCACAACTATGGACTTAACCAGCTGAAAATATGACTGCATTCCTTTTAAGTTTGGAAGGACACGCTGTGCCTTGCTAATCTGATGAAAGTTTTATTCTAATAAGCAGTTATTTTGGTTCAGGAGTTTGATGAATAAATGAGTTGCAGAAAAGTTGTTTACAAAACACAACTTGGAAAATGTAGCCATCACACATTTTACAGTAATGTAAGAATTTAATGAGGAGATAGATATATATATATATATATACAGTATATATATAAAAAGCAAAATTGGGAACTTCAGTGAGATTGAGAGTCATGATCTCAAATCCAAGCCAAAACGTTTGCTTGATGATTTTTTTGTATTCAAGAATCATGCATTTCGAGGATCAAGTTAATAAGAAGTAGGAAAGCATGGACTGAAAAAACAAAACAAGACAAAACAAAGCAATAAACCAGAATACAGGTAGTCCTCAAGTTACGATGGAGATGGAGATGCCTTCCGCCATACCCATCGTAAGTCGAAAAATATCTCATGTTGAACCACTGTGTTGAACCACTTAGCCTAGCTTAGGTATCTCAGCCTAGCTTAGCCTAGTTTAGCCTAGCTTAGCTTAGTTTATCCTAGCTTAGCCTAGCCTATCCAGGAGTCTTTTCCTGTAGAAGACATGATTTTGAATTAAAATTAGCTCTTGAAGCACACAAAAATACCCGCGGTAATGCACTGTACAGTACACCGATACACAAGGTAACTCTGTGAGTTGTGGGAGAGAGAGGCATCGCGCGAGGCGAGTGATCTGGGCATCATACGCGTACTTCCGGGTGTCGTCCACGTTCTTCCAGGTGTTGTCCGAACATCCGCATTCATCATATACTGTTATGCTGGCCTGCCAGCAATGCCTACCTGCAAATTTTGAATATTTTCTTAATATTTTTACGATTTTTAGCGTAGTTTTTTAGTTTCACAATCGTATTCGTAACTTCGAAAAAATTGTAAGTTGGGCTACCATAACTCGGGGAGCGCCTGTATAGGAAACTAATTACTGAAATCTGCATAATTATGGAAAGTGGGGTCTGCAAACTACTAATGTTGGATCAGAACCTGAAAACTGAAATTTCTAAATCTTTGAACTGATTATATATATATATATATATAAAACTGGGGACAGAAAAGTAGATACTGAAATCTAGAAAAGCAGTAAAACTAGAAGCTGGACACTCGGAGTAATCGGATTTTGAAACTAGACAAGCGTTAGCTAAGACTCAGGACTACAGTATATACTATATATTATACGTGCGTATGACCGGAAACATCATAACTTGCGCTTACATTTGAACTAATCACTTCGTTTTTGTTGACGCCATTTTTATATCATCTTTACGAATTGTTATTATTTGTGTGAGAGTTATTTTACTGATATTGAAAAGAAGTAAACACCTATTTGGTAAGTAATTATTTAAGAAGACTTTGATCTAAATATATAAAATTATTTTCCCGTTTGAAACGGAAATGACGTATGACCGCTGTTTGTTGAAAAATAAAATCAGTAATTAACAAAATTATTTTATAACTACTGCATTTTATTTTTTTCCCCTTGCACTCAGTGAGCGAAGCCACTGGGGAATCAGCTAATTTATATATATATATATATATATATATATATATATATATTTGTGACACACAACAGATTTAAATATATTCACAGACTAAGAAAAAAGAGAAACTTATAGAAGTGGGAACCTAATGCAGGATAGAAACCCAAGACCTTTATACAGTATACTGTGCTGCACAGGATATAAATAGACCCATAAGAGAACAACTACAAGACATCCACACCACAGTAAAATGATCGGTTGTGCAATAAAAGTTGAGCCGCAAATACATTCTGACTGATACAGAATGTAAACGTACACGTACTGTGAACAGGTTAATAATACAGGTTGTAGTGTATATTGTTGAATACACAAGCAGTTCTTGTTCACATCAATACAACAATTGGTGACCTACTGTACATGCATCATGCTGACAAAAATATCCAGTTGTATTTCTGTGATAAGATTAATGTATGTGTTATCATCCCCAGGCTTGAGTGTGTGCTAAATACACAGTGTTAATTATAGCGTGTTGGTCTTATTTGATAGTTGCTTTGTCCGGACTCGATGCATACATGTGCTGAGGTGTAAGTGGCAGGGATGTGACCGAGACGATATAATGGATTCCACAAAGTATGAATACCTTTTGATGAGGATTTTGAAAAAATAAAAATTCAGATACATTGCTGTATTCAGGAAGTTGGGGGCAAAAGAAAAGAAAGAAAGAGCGTTCAGGTGGGGTGAGGGGCAGAGCTAGTGCACACCACTTTAATTACAGATCAGTTAATTTCACACACTTTACTGTTGTTCTCTAGGATTACTTATTATTTCCTGAGATTGATGAATTCCTTGCTCACCATGTAAAAAATAAAACACAATGGGGCCGAACACTTTCTCTCTTTTTACGGGTACATTGAATGTCGTGCATCATCCTCAGTTCATTCCTGACATCATGTACATTACAGCATCTAAGCTGCTTTGTTCAGATCCAGTAAATGTGTGAGGTGTAGGTGGGATATCAAAGTGCCAGCCTGACACACCTATTCCTCATCATCCTTCGAACCGTGCATCAGAATTCACTCTTTCTGTTCCTTGAGTGTAATTTTTTTTTTCCCCCCCATCATTATTTTATTCTTAGCAAATCTCTGAATATATTCAGGCTTTATATTGAGCTTATGTCTCGAAGAGGTCCTCTAGACGTGAACTTATTTTAGGTGTTGCAAGAAAAGAGAAATACCGTTGCCATGGGTTGCTAGGGAAAGTTTTCTCTTGTAGACTATACATGACATTGAGCACCCAGACAATGTGATCGAAGGAAGAGTTTCACTGGAGCTGGGGTTTCGGGACTTGAAGTGGTAACATCTAAGCCCTGTGCATGAAGCTTTAATTAAACCCTTTTAGATTTCCCTAAAACCTGTGCCGGCTTTACTCTATTCTGAAGATCTAAAGGCAAGAAAAAATCTTACAGTTTATCACATACTGCAACTGCAGTAAATTCCTAAGAATATATTCATGATCTTGTCGGTGTTTTAATGATTCAAAGTTAATGGGTACTTTAGAGACGGTCTTGCCTGATGGAGCTTATTCAGCTATTATGGATTGTATGTGGTTTTCAATTGCATGATGGCATTATAAATGTTCTAACTGTATTCTGGTGGTATTACATATGGGGCTTTGTCTATTTTGAAGAATGGAGCCAGAGGCATGGTTTTAGCCTGGGTTCATCGATGAATCAAAAACTTGAGAGTGAGGGTCAAATCACTTAACGTGATCAATGGGGAATCCAATACTCCTAAATCTAAAAATAATGCAAGCAAGGTCAGAGTAAGAATAGAGATGAAATATAGCACTGAATAGAAAGAAGGATACTGGACAGTGAAATCAGGAAAACTGACTGCCGTCAAATAAAATACTACAAAATAATGAAAATAGGAACCTAAATTTGGACAACTGGAAGTGGTGTAATGGGGATAAATATGCGTATAGTACAAAAGATATACTAGAAGGTAGAAACTGAAAACAAGTACATTTTGGTAACTTTGAGCTATAAACTAAAAAAAAAAAAAGAAGAAGAAAACAAGAAAAACTAGTTCCGAAAACTAGGAATTTAGAAATTGGGAAGTTTGGATTAAAACCAGGGACTGAAAATTAGGACCTTGGAACTTTGGCTCAAACTAGAAGCTGAAAAAGTAGAAAAAAGGACTTAGTAACCTTGGAAGAAAAGAAACTAGGGACTGAAAAAAGAACAGAGTCGAACAAAATAGCATTGGTTAGAAAGGATACGAGAAACTTAAAAGTAGAAAACTGTCTGCTAATAAATAAAAAAACTATTCAATTCAATGTAATTTTATCTGTATAGCGTTTTTTAAGGAACCAAAAATTGGACACTTAGAACTGGGGGAAAAGGGATGGGAAATGTGTAATATAGAAGGATATACTACGTATAATGGAAAACTAAGAAGATTGAGTAACTTTGGGATAAAACCTAAAAAAAAAAAAACCAAACAAAAAAAAAACCCGGGAAACTAGGAATTTAGAACTTGGGAACTCAAAAACTATAACTAAACTGATTTAAAAGTAGGCACTGAAATGTTGGACTGAAACTACTACTTCTTTCCACTACAGTAGAAAAAATGGACTTAGGAACTTGGGGACTGAAAACCAGAAAGGTGGGGGTTTGTAATTCAGAAGTTTTGGACTAAAATAAAAAAAAACTTGAGGCTGAAACCTAGGAATGGCCTATTTGGGGACTTTACCCTAATATTAAGAAATTACAGACTGAAAACTTAGAGCATGGCAATGTTGGCCTGAACCTAAGAAACTAAGCTAAAATCAAGGGACTTGGAAGCTTTACATTAAAACTAAGAAACTTGGGACTGAAAACTATTAACCTGAACTTTGGGAACTTTTGGCATTTAAACAACCCAGTGGCTGAAATCTACAGTAGGAACTTGTAACTTGACAACTTTGGACTAAAACTAAGAATCTAGAGGCTGAAGACCTTCAAACGTGGGACCTTTGCACTAAAACAAATAAACTAGGGTCTGAAATGCTGAAAATTACGGACTGGATGCGATTATTAATTGTGTGGGGGAGGAGGGGGGTGGGGGTGCGCGCTAAATGCAGTGTGCTAAACGTCCACAGGTTTGAATGCAAACAAAGGTCCAATTTTATTGTGGAAAACAAGACAAACAAACCAGGGGAGTAAAGCAGGAGCTATAATGAGGCAGAAAGTCAGGTAAACAGCAAAAGTGCAAAACTATGCAGAGATGCGACCAGAATAACGAATTTAAGTGTTGTCCTATAAGTGCTCTTATGAAACGGTTTAATGTGTTCCAACATTACCAGTTTTCCTCGGTAGATCCTTAGCTTAGTAACACCGTAGCAACGAGCAACTGTTGTCCCAAGTTCATTTCAATTAGCGAAATTGTTTTTTGCCAGCCTAGGGTTACTTTTATGAAAATGCAGTCGACCGAGGCAGCCTCCTTTTGAATGAACACACTCGGCTTATTGAAATGTCTGTGCTAGCAATATGGTACCAACATTGTATGTGCGGCATCTAAAGTTATATCATAAAACCAAAACGCATATTACATGTATCCATATCGATATCTATATATGATTAATTACGATACCCAAACTTAATCACTATCTATGCATCTACAGTATATACAGTATGTTGTTTATACATACAGTATATAAAAACCAATCGGGCTCCGTGTATTTTAACCGTGTGTTATTTGAGGGAACGAGGTGAGATTATATTATGGATTACCTTCTGGGATGACACTTAAACATACGGAAAGGATACGTTTTAACTCCTAAGTACGCTGCGCCACATACACGAACACTTAAAGCTTCACTAGATCACTGTGAATAAATTGGATAATTAAAGACATACACACACACAGAGAGACACACACACACACACACACACACAATCACAACGCAGCATGCTGGCAGAGGCAATCACTATTGTCTGCCAAGGAAACAAATGCTTTATAGAAACTCAATGCTGAATGACATTATAAGGATTCTTTGTATGTGAGCATGGAAGATCGAGCGAGAGAGCGAGCGAGAGAATGAGTCATTATAAACTCACTGATTTGATCGATTTGAGACACAACAGCTCTTTCTCAGCAGACTTCGACTGTGCGATCAGCGCTTTTTCGAGGCTGTCGGGCTGAGTTTGAATTTAATATCCCTCACCACTTTGTCACGGCGGGCAAATCTGAGACCGTAAAAGAGTCGTAAAAATGACAGCTCCAGCCTCCAGTTAATGTTCAATCTCTCTTTATTGCTCTGCACTTACAGTTTTAAGTCTTGCGTGGAAGAGGAAGTGTTCCGGAGTAGGCGACGAAAACGAGTCCACTCGATTGCAGCCATCGCGCTTTTTGATTTCTTGATGCCAATCAGACTGATTTACTTCCTCTCGAGATATGGATGGAGATAACAGGAACCTGTGCGACTTGATTGTAATGACACGCTGAGCACAAGGCGCCGATACGCTCCTCTCTTCATGTCTCTCTCTCTGATTGTCTGGGTCAGTGTTTATTGGACTGTTTCTTTCACACACTTCAGAATTATAGAAGTGGCGATATAACCCGAGTCGGGTCTGAAAGTCTGAGAGAGACCTGCTTTTATTTTGTCGGTTTTCAAACTCAGATTATTTGCCAATCTGGTGGTTTAGCGTTGAGGCCGACCCAGAGTTCAGTTTAATCATGGGATGAATTCTTATAGGGAACAGAATCAAAACTCCTGACTGCATTGGCTCACGTATACAGGGGCCCCTCGACCCACGGACTTAATTCGTTCCGAGATTCTGTTCGCGACCCAAATCAATTTTTCCCATTGAAATGAATGTAAATACAATGAATGTGTTTCAGCCCTCAGAAACATGTTTTTAAAGTGTATTATGGGT
>JAQMCW010000035.1:3221670-3236567 GCA_030068335.1 Chrysichthys cranchii
ACATTATGTATTGTAAAGCTGCTTTGCGACAATGTTCTGTTGTTAAAAGCGCTATACAAATAAAATTGAATTGAATAGCTGCAAGCAGCTTTCAAGGAGGACAAGCACTTTTTGCGCCCCATAATTTTGAGGCAAAATGTCAAGCTGCTGCTGAGACATTGACACTGTTCCTGTTTTCATTAACACCCCCCCCAGATGATTTTATGTATTGAGCTATGGTCAAATTATTGGCTGATTTGATAATTGCATGAAGGGGCAGGTGTAAAGGTGTTCCTATTAAAGTGGCCTGTGAATATATAGCTTGTGTGTGTGTGTGTGTGTGTGTGTGTGTGTTTTCATTCTAGGAGCATTTGAACCTTAACTAGTACTTCATTTTCTCAAATCCAAACCACAGACCCAGACCATCCAGATCAATATTTTCCTCTTGCACACTTCATTCTCTGTTTGACACACACTTAATCTCCTGCTTTTGTTTTCCCTGCACTTTTCTATCGACTTTGTCTCGATCCACCTCCTGAATCCATCACCCCTTAAAAGTTAACAAGTTGTCAAGGGAAATGGCATTCTGTCTGCGTCCTATAAGAAATGTCAGCGGAGCGGTGACGGCTCATGCACACGTCAATAGTGAGAAAGTATGAGAGTGATCGCTCTCCTAAATACATAGGGAGAGGAATGTGTGAAAATGGATGCATCAGAAAACAAACAGAAATGTTTTGCATGAAATTTGTATGACAGTGTGTGAAAGCACCTGCTCGATGCAGAAGATTTTCCGAAACACATTTGCTTGTGCTGGATGATGCCAATATAGACCGGTGATCTAACAGGATAACTGAGAGATAGGTCCTGGAATGTATAAAACAATGGTCCAAGCACTTCCTGCAATGCAGTAGCAAGTTATGAGCTCTGTATAATGTCAATTAGACCTAAATCCAGTGGAGTTAAGGTGATGACATCATGGCATTTAGCATGCAATGGTGCAATGACTGATTGCAACCTTTACATTTTAGTGATGGCATGGGAGGGCTGAAGGTAGTCAGTTTAGGAAGAGTCAATAGTGTATGCAAAGGTATTTACAACAAAGATTGTGATAGCAGTAGCATTCACCTCCAGTGCTGTGAAATCCCTAAATTAGTTCTGAGGCAATCAGATGCCCTCACATGATTAAATGAATGAAGCTGGCCTATGTGCAATTAGATTTTCACATGATTACAGTGTAAACACACCTGTCCCTAGAAGGCCTCAGAGTTTGTTATAGAACATACCTAAGCAAGCATCATCATAAAAACCAAGGAGTTATTAACCCATATCAGTCGGGATACGAATTCACTCCAATATCGGCCGTCAGTTGGGATACGAATCCATTCGAATGAGACGGTACGGGTACAAATGTTCCGCAAATGCCCGTATGTTTGGCATTTTGTTTACCACTAAACGTCATCAAAACGTGTGTTAAGACGTGACATTAGGTTAAGCTTGCCCATGCGCGGACATGCGCACTAATACGGAAGTTTCTGAGGGACTTTTAAACAAGAAAACTACAACGAACATTTTCAGCCAATGCGATTTTTTGCATTGAATATGGCCGATTTCAGCAACAGATCGGAGCCTTTAAGTGACGTTGACAACTTTTTTTTGAGTTTTTTTTTTTTTTTTTTTTGTCACAACCATATAATCAACTGTTCTTTATGTACACAGGTTACATAATATTTTGATGAAATTTATATCATTAGATAGGAAATTTCATTACCTTTGCAAAAATGTACTGTATATGTTTGTAATGATACGTATGTTTTCACTGGTTATTAAAATACATTTAAATGATTGGACCGATGTTCTGTCGGCAATTTTTTTTTCGCAAGTTACTGATAAGCCCTCCAGTCATAGCAGATATTTAACCCTAATTGGGGTCAGACTGAAATGGGTTAAAACAAGTCTGGGACAAAATTCTGGAAAAGTATAATTCAGTGTTTGGTTATGAAGAAAAAAACAAAAACAAAACCCATGTACAACTGCAACTGTGCCTACTGTTGAAAGGGGCCGTCCAGAAGCAACCAAGAGAGCAAGGGTAATTCAGAAAGAGCTGGAGAGATCCATTAATGGGAAATTCTCATCACAAGACAAATATAAACTGAGGTTTATGGAAGAGTGGCAAAAGAGAAAATAAAACATATGAGATTGCCCGAAGGCATGTCTAAGACTTGGCAAAAAGTAAAAAAAAAGTTCTCTAATGAGACCAAAACTGAACTTTTATTTTGCTATAGCGCAAATGGTTTTATAATGATGTTCAAATGATTTTATTATTATTATTATTATTATTATTATTATTATTATTATTATTATTATTATTAATAATAATAATAATAATAATAATAATAATAACAATAATAATAATAATAATAATAATAATAATAATAATAATAATAGTAGAAGTAGTAGTAGTAGTAGTTACGTAGTAGAAATAAAAGTAATACTGGTGCAGTCTGATCAAGTTTCTTCTAATTTTAAGTGATGTATTTGCTCTTGTTTCTCCTTTTTATCATGGCAATTTTGTTTAGGCGCTTGTATTTTTTTGTTGTTTCTTTGTTGCATTTTTGTTTGCACTGTGCTGGAAAATGTAAAATGTCTGAAAGTGAATGTGCTTTAGCCCTGATGTCCAGTAATGAATGGCTAACCAGACACTTTACCTGTCATCCAATTATATATCTTACCCTCCTTTCCTCTCTCTCTCTCTTTCTGAATTTTGTCTCTGACTACTCTGTTCTTATTCTTTTCTCTTCCAATATTTACTCTGTGTGTGTGTGTGTGCTCACTCATGTGCATTTGCTCACATTTGCACTATTGATGTGGGTCTGAAGGGCTCCTGAAATGCTTCAAAGCTAATTGGTGCTTCCTTTGAAGTGCAAAAGGAAGCAAATTAGTGTCACAGCACAGTGAAGAGAAGAAACAAATGTCTTTCCAATTCTGTTTTTTTTTTTTTTTTTTTTCACCAACCTTTATATGAACCAATGCACAAAAGAAGGTGGAAACAGCCATTTCAAGACATACATGACTGACTTAAGTTAAATACATATTCATTTTTCTAGTCATAATGAAGTCGGATATTTGCACTAGAATGTATGTATGAACTTGATTGTAATATATAAACAAATTGCTCACGTAAAAAAGTTTTCTTTCCTCTGATTTCTTCAGTTGTTTGTATTTGCAGTCTATTCTAGTTTGGTTGAGTGTATCTTTGTTATAGCTTGCTTGCAATCACGTGATTTTATTGATTCACAAAATTCAGATGAAGGACAGGAAGGGAAGGATTGATATATGTTTCAAACACATTGGATGAGATCTATACAAAATGAAGAAAAAAACCTACAACTTGACCGATTTTGTCACGTTTACAGAGTTTAGGTGGACACATGCGCAGGCTGGAAACAGGCATAAAATCCAAATAGAGTTTATTGAAACATAGGCACAGGTACAAATCTGGTAGGCTAGCTCAATATCCAAACAGGTGTAGCAGATAGAGCTGTCTCATCACGCTTTAAATCCCCTTGCAATTTGTTCCGATTGGTGGAGTGGTCAGCATTTTAATTGCGGGGTGGACTTTTATTTTTCTATATTTAGGCTGGCATGTGCTACCAACGTTGATTGCCTTTTCCTCCGATTTACTTCCAGGGCATCGGTGGGTGCGTTGCTGGCATGGAGTGTACGTTGGCTGGTCCTGTTTCGAACGCGTGTTTCTTGGGCTACAGTAAGTAATTTGACACTTTTGTTTCCTAGTGTCGGGCATTTGTGGGGGGTGTCTGTGTTATCGGTAACCTCTCCGCTTTCGTGTTGTATAGTTTGGGTTGCTTGCTGCTGCTGGTGAGGCCAGTGCATTGTTGCATTCGTTGCGTCGTGTGAAGCAGTTGGAGGTAGGTTGGGTAGATTTATTTATCATGCACTGTAGTCATTGTTTTGGTGCGTCTGGGTAACAGTGAGCCAAATAATGCCCTTTTAATCATAGCTGCAGCAGTGTAATGTGAGTTTCCTCTGCTGGGTCACAGTGTTTGGAACGAAAGTCATCACTCGGTATGTATTTCTTACATACAAGTACTTAAACGTTTTAATGTTAATGCTTATGGTTAATAATTGGGTGTAATGACTAATGTCTCCTAGGTGTGCAGTGGATCATCAACAAGTACATCTCCACGTCATGCCAGGCTGCTGTTCTGTTATTTTTATATTTAAAGCCCTGTTTGGTTTGTGCCTTCCCTACTCGTTTGTGTGGAAGTGGGCCATCCTTTTGTGTTTTGTTTGGGTATGATTTGACCTCAGTACAAGAGGACTTCGTGGAAATGTATGTTCTTTTTGTTGATCTATGCGTGAGTGTCATGGTACGTCGCACTGTTGCGCGATCCCCAAACTGCCGGAGGTTGACCCCAAGCCCAGAGACTACTTCTGGGTCATGGAACATAAAACCCGAGCTAACAATCCGCCCAATGCTGGTTTATGATTTGCTATCCCGTATCCCATGCTACCGGCTCCCCTCCACGCGTGTTTTGTTATTCCCCAGTTGGTGTTTAGCTCTTCGCTTAATCTCTCTCCCCATTTTGTTTTCTCGGTTGTTTTACTCAGTCTTTATTTCCATAGTTCCATGTCATCCGCTGTGCTCCCCGTGTTTTGCCTCTTCTCCTTGGTTTTGCTTCCGTAGTTCCGTGTTGCCTGTTTTTGCTTCCCATGTTTTCCCCTCGTCTCCGTTGGATTCCTTTGTTTTCCATGGTTTCGTGTGTGCTACCTTTGCCCGTTCTCCTTCCTACTCGGGAACTACTTCCTTCCTACTTCTACTTCCTTCTCTTCCATCTACTCAGCCCTGTCATCTCTCCATGTCTTTAAGGACTACTTCCCAGGACTTATCATTCACTACCTGTACCAGTCAACACATGAACCACCACTGAATGATTATGCTTCTGCATATGTGAAGTGCAAAGAATGCTAGTGTCTGTACTTTGTGTGAATCCATGGGCAAGTGCTGCTAGATTTACATTTGCTTCATTTGGCAGATGCCCTTACCCAGACTTACATTTAATCTCATTTATTCAACTGAGCAGTTGAGGGTTAAGGGCCTTGCTCAAGGGCCCAGCAGTAGTCCCACATCTTAACCCTGAGCTACCACTGCCCTGTTGCTAGTGAGCAAAACTGCGAGTGCTACAAGGGTTGGATCCATGACAGATATGCCCAGTGTGAACGAAATTGATGTTACGCTTGATTGTACCAAGAATTAGTCATAACCTCATGCGGTTGCTTAATTCACAAATATATTCAGTGTCAGTTCATGATGGCAAATTTGAACACATTTTTAACAGATACCATTCAATATATTTGTTTATTCATCTGTACTTTGCTATGACTATATCTTGGTATAATCAGTGTCTTCACACACTGTCATGGAGTCACCTCTTGCAGCACGGGCACAACATGTTCCCCTGCCCAGCTGCTGTCTCTTCTGGTACAGCCTGGATCCCAGGCCTTCAGACCCCATCTGTGTGAGATGTATAATTCACTGGCTCACAGGACCAGCATGTCAGTTTGCGGAGCACCTCATCACCATTGAGCGCCCCTGCCTACAGCACTCAAGTGACTTTGGGAAGATGTTGATATGGTTCCACAAGACCTTTGATGATGCCAAGCTCCTTCCTGTGGCTGAAAGGGAGGCACCCACTCCAGAGCTGCCTCTCGTTAAAGCCCGAATCCAAACCAAAGACTCTTTTAGAAAAGAGAGAAGACTTGAAGTTTTCTCAAGCTGCCCAGCCCTCCCGAGTTCTCCAGCCTGCAGATGCTCAAAATCCCATATCTGCTCAGCCTGTTCAAGCATCCAAGCCTGTTCAAAGAGTCATGGAGTCAGTTCTCACAGCGCAGGCACGATATGCTCTTCTAGGTTGTTGACTTCACTTGATAGTGGTGAGAATCCTGTCACATTCAGCATCCCGGAGGACACGGTTTTGAGTGGACTACAGTTCCCAGGAGGCCCTGCTCTTCACGAATGCGAAAGTCTATTCATGCTGGTGGGGCTTGTTGGATGGCTCATGCTCTTAGTGGCACGGGTCATTGTATGTATTTAATGAAACGAAGGTGATGGGTCTAAACTGAACTTAATGTATAACTTACCTAGAGTTTGTGAGCTATTGGATGGACTCTTTATCACATGCCCGATTTCAGTAATTCGACATTTGCGGCTGGTGGTTGTAGCATTACCTTCCTGTGTTTCAGTTATGATGTTTCTATTTCAGTGCATAATTTTGAGTGTTTTGTTACATGGTTGTTCATGAAAGCTTACTTCACATAATTGACAAGTATTTGGTTATTCTACATTTGTAGTCAGTTTAGTCCCATGTACTTAGCCATGTTTCATTTGTTTAGTTTATACCTGGCTAAGACCAATCTGATATTTATTTATTTATGCCTTGACATGAAGGCATACATGCAATTATTATGAAACATACCATGTTTTGTAATAATAATAATAATAATAATAATAATAATAATAATAATAATAATAATGTGACAACTGAAAATATATTGAAATTTAGTGGAATTAATTGATGGACAACTGGATAATGACCTTAAAGGCAGATATGCACAGCTTTTTAGGTCGAAGTGTATTGGGGAAAAGAGCTAATCTATTTATACTAATTCAAGCTAAACTATCATCTTAACATTAGAGAAGGCGCATAAAGTAGCTTTAGTTTTGGATACATTCTGGTGGTGTCTCTTTGTTTGTCCTGATCCATGAAGTGACTTCAGTCTTGTCACCCAGTGCATCTGCGAGGGACTACAGAGAAGGAATCCATGGTTCAGCAGAAATCATGCGGAAAGTCTGACCAGAAGTGTTTGCTTCTCTAGGGATCATGGATAAAAGCTTATAGCTCTGTGTGCATGGTTTTCTGTGTGAATCATGCTTATGGTCCATCCATAAATAAGTCATGGACAAGGCTTTTTTTTTTTTACTCACTGCACAAAACTACTATATTTGTTAAAGTTCTCCTGCATCTACAGTATACCTTGGAATTGTGGAGACGTGGCTAAGATCGAGATGAGATCAGCTAGAATTAAGAGCAGAAAAACTGTGACGCTGAATATCAGAGATGCAGGTGGATGTAAATCTCATGCTCAATTGACAGATTCTGGACTTTGTAGTAAGATGTATTGAGGCAGTTCAGGGTCCCTGCCTGTCCTTATTCAATGGTGCTAAATGCCTGTTTTTTGGGTTTTTTTTAAAAGACAAGTCCTGGGATCACAGCTCTAAAAGCTGAACTTTGGTAGAACCTTTTTTGGCATGTTCATAAAATGCCTACATCGTGAACCCGTTGCTTTACACATACTTGTCTCACGGAAGCGCAGAGACTTGATGATGTGCAAACCAGAGTGTTTATTTACAATATAGTGCAACAATGTGAAATCCCTTCTACCCTATATACAACATAAGCAGTCCTTATGAAAGTTGTCCCACGATGACGTGTCGAGAGTGGCATCCACCTGGACACTGCCGGGGCGTGACCGTAGGAAGAGCCCAGATCCCAATCTGGTAAAGTTCCTCACGGGAAACGACCACTGCTGTAGTGGATAAGGCAGCACAGAACAACTATCTCACACTTTAGTATGCACTACAAGTCCTATAATGGCTACTAACGATGGAGACCGGACGCAGAGTCGAGTGTGACTGGAGTTTAAGTAGATGGCGCTAACTGCAACAGGTGCAGGTGGTTAGTGTGTAGGGTGTGACGTGGAAAACCTGGTTAATATTCCAGGGATCTGGATCGATGGGTAACAATCACATCTTGTCTGCCACATGGTTACCTGTATCACTGTTGAGAACACAAGTCTGATTTCCTTATCCTTTTTGTTGTTCTCTTGTTCATGTTGGTGGAATCATCAGACAGAATTCATTCATCCATTATCTTTACTGCTTATCAGTTAGGGTCGTGGGGGAGATGGAGCCAATCCCATTTGGAGCTAATCCTGGGTGAGAGGTGGGGTACATTCTGGAGAGGGTGCCACTCTATCATAGGGTTAACAAAGAGACAAACAGTCACTGACACACTCAATTCACACCTATGGACAATTTACATGTAGATTAGGCAACTGACCTAATCTACATGTGTTTGGACTATGGGAGGAAGCTGGAGCATGAGGAGGGAACCCATATGGTCACAGGCAGAACATGAAAACCCCACACACAATAGTCTCCGTTGGCCAGCAGGTTCGAACCTTCTGGCTATGAGGTGACATTGCTAACCAGTGCACCAGTGCTAACAAGTGTTGCCCCAGGCCGAATATTTTTGAACTTGTAAATGCTTATGTATGTATTTATTTATTTGCTTGTTTGTTTGTTTAGCACACCCATTTTCAACCTTATATTTACTGATGTCAAATTCTAAAAGCGCTATGTATTATATTATTTAGAACACTATACAATATATTTATATATGACAAACAAAATTTTCCTTACCAAGATCCTAAAATGATCTTATATTTTTTGCACATGTTGCCATAACTAATATTTAAATGTGCCTATTCTTAAAAATTCACTTAGACTGTATTCCCTAAATGATTTACTTTACATTCTTGAACTCCAAGGTACTTATTTGACTTTGGAGCTCTTGCTCACAGCCTTATTAGCATTAAGGAAATTAAGTTGATGAATAAGAGGAAAAGAAGAAGGGAAAGGCGAAAAGGATAAAGAAACAATAGAACATTTTCAGTGGATATTTAAAATCACAGTCTTTTAATTGCTGTCAATTTTTCGTGGGAGAGTTTTAAAATGTGACCTTGGGGAGTGAGAAAATAAAATTTGCAGGCCTCATCTGAGAGTGCCGTTTAATGTAGAGTCATGCTAAACACTAATTAGACAGTTAGTAGAGTGGGTTATTAGCTAAATTTTACTCTACAGTGACTAAAGAGATGAGATGTTATGAGACAATACCTAGTGCATATAACATCTAGTATCCCACACTGCACAGAAAGTATTTGTCTAGAGGGAGGTGCATTAATGAATTTCTGAATTTATGCTTAAATCTGAAACTTAGGTTGGTCTCCTCAGCAAATGGCATCAAATTAACATGACTGTGGAATTAGCAGTTCATGAAATAGCACTTCTAATCTTTAAATGTTGCCTATGTGTCTCCTAGCCCTGCTTCTGACCACATGTTGCCCACCGATGGTTGCAGCCAGACCAGCTCAACGCAGAGGAGGTGGTCCAATGAGTGTTGGTTAATCGCTTCGTCAATGGCCTACATCTGGAGGAACAGCATGTGGTAGGAATGGGTGTCCCAAGCCTGCCACAGGAACATACCATCACATCCTTCGAGATGGGCCTTGGCTGGTGCCATCCTGCTCTGCTCCCTGACCTGATCTGAACAACACATCCCTCCATTCTGCCGGCCATGGAGAAGGTGATCTCCTCATTACCTGTGCACATGGAGATGTTTGGAAAGTGCTGGCCATGGAAGTCTACCTAGGGCACCATGGAGGGGAGTGGCCTGTGACAGTAGGACTAATTGAACATCTCCCCACTCTCTAGAGTGAGTGGGTCCTGTGAACTACTGCCTACAGCAGTATGTATATGTGTGTGTATATTGTATATATATATATAAAATGTGTGTGTAAGTGTGTGTGTATATATATATAGACAGACAGAGAGAGATGCGTGTATATATATATATATATACACAATTGTTACAAATTAACATACAAACAAACAAACACACACACACACACACACACACACACACACACACATATATATATATACATATCTGTGTGTGTGTGTGTGTGTGTGTGTGTGTGTGTGTGTGTTTGTATGTTAATTTGTTTCACAACCCACAAATATTTCCATAAGAACGACAAAATATAATAAAAAATATAAAGTAAAAATACATAAAACTGTCATGAATTTGCCTGCACAGAGCACACCTGGTCTGAGCACTCCCAATGCCGCTAAGGACTACTTCCTGTTTTTCCTCCACAATGTCACGGCATGTCACATGGGTGGCAACAGGTGTACCGGATTGGGACTGATTGCGGGAGCTATAAAAAGACTCATGCAAGCACACATTAGCTGCCATTTTCCGTGCTCTTGCCAAACCTTGCTATTCTCGTGTTTACTTTCTCCGGTTCTGACTAAGTTTCTGTTTCTTGTTATTCAACCCCACCACACCTGACAAAAACAAAATAACCTGCAATTTACCTTTAAAACAAATCATAGCTGGTGTGAGGGAGAGGGGAGAGGACTTTTGACTTTCACTACAATTCACGGAATCACTGCAGTCTGTCGGCTCACTGGGATGTTTTTCTTTTCGTGTGACTTTAACAAGGAAACTATGAGTGCTGCGTTTGCCTCCCTTTGAGGATTTCGCAGAGATGTGACATTGCATTGTCATTAAACAGATTCATCACTCGCACTGCTACAGCCTTATTCCCACATTTTACATTTTAAGATCTCCCTGATTTCATTTGAAGTGAAGGATTCCTCAGTCATTTTCCATGCTAGCGCAGATGTTGACTATACAAGTGAGTGAGAGAGAAAAGTTGTGATCTCGTGAGGTTTGGCAGATGAAGCATATGCATCCTACTTGTATTGCAAGACATTGCTCGTTAACCAAGTCAAAATTTATTGAAAAGTTTTGCTCGTCTTGCAAAACACATGCAGACCAAATTCCTCGCAATCCAAGGTTTGTGTGCATGTGTGTGTGTGTGCATGTGTCTGTGTGTGTGTGTGTGTGTGTGTGTGTGTGTGTGTGTGTGTGTGTGTGTCACACTGTCACCAACAACACACAGCACATACACACAGACACTATTTGCTTTTCAGCTCACCGGGCGTCTCCCACGCACACAGCAAGAAGGCCAAGCAAGGGCAAGGACAGGGACCGTCTGCTGACATGGCTTCTGTGTTGGGTGTCCCAATCCTTCTTGTTGTGCCTATTGTGCTACAAGGCTCGAAGATGCTGTGTTACACACCACTTGCACATATTCTCTTATGAGCAATAGTCTCTGGGAAAACATCAAGAAAATGGTGAGACTTTATGCAGTATGGAAGGGCAGAATTTCATCATGGCTAATGGACAGGAAAGTAAAGCTATCAACAAAAGTTGCTCTCCTCCTTATTCTCAATAACACTCATTACACCGTAAGTGTGTTTGTCCTTGAGAAAAGTCAACTATGCATGCCTTTACTGCTTGGTTTAGATTTTATGTGCAAAAGCCAGCTTCCCTTAAAACCACATCAGGGAAAATATATGATGCTGGGGGGAAGGGAATTCAAGTTCCTGCAAAGGCTTGGGATGCACTGGAATGGTAGCATGTGGAGCCTTTAACCTTTTTTACATGGCCACGATAGAGGACACCGGCAAACATCAGCCAGTTGCACCACTCTTGAAAGTTCAGTCGGAGGTGGTCAGACCACTGCTGCAGAAGTGGCTTTAGGTCTGGACAGAGACCACTGGTGCCACAATGTTATACAACACAACATGTACACGATGGATGAACTGCCCATGCAGAAGAGGACATACAATGTTGCCGAACATATTGACAAAATGCTCAACTCTGGTATTATAGAACCATCTTCATCTGCTTGGGCATCCATGGTGGTCTTAGTCCCAAAGATAGATGGATCACTCCACTTCTGTGTGGACTATAGAGGGCTAAATGCAAAAAATGCACCATGACACCTACTCAATGCCACTTGTGCATGAAATCATGCAGGGGGGCCAAGTACTTCAGCACATTGGATCTCCAGAGTGGCTATTGGCAGGTAGCCATGGGAGAGGAGAGCAAGAAGAAGACCACCATGATCACCCAACAAGGTCTGTTCCAGTTTAAAGTGATGCCTTTTTGGTTACATAACGCTGGCACCACCTTCCAGCATCTGATGGAAAGTGTCCTAGGCAACCTGAGAGGAAACATCTGTTTTGTCTACATTGATGACATCATCCTTTTTTTTGGACAGAGCAGCAACATCTGCTGGACCTCGATGTGGTGTTTCAGAAGCTCCACCAGGCCAATTTGACACTCAATGTCAAGAATTTCCATCTGTTCAATTCTGAGCTGACATTCCTTGGGCAAGTTGTGTCTGCCAGAGGTGTGGAGGTGGACCCAGCCAATGTTATTCCCATTACAGCTTTTCCAGTCCCCACTGATCTCAAAAGTCTTCAGCGGTTCTTGGGGCTAGTGGGCTGGTATCACAAATTCTTGCCCCAGTTGGCGGACGTGGCTGCCCCATTCAGTGACCTCAAAAAGAAGGGGGTGCCTTGGGAGTAGAAGGCAGAGTGTGAAGATGCTTTCCAACAACTCAAAACATTGTTGCAATAACCTCCTGTCCTTGCTCAGTCACAACTACACCTTGTATTTCAGGTCCAGTGTGATGCCAGTGATGTCGGCCTGGGCACTGTCCTTACTCAGTCTATTGATGGAGTGGATTGTGTTATAGCCTATGCCTCAAGAGCTCTCCATGGTCTGGAACTTTGGTATTCCACATCAGAAAGGTGTGCCTGGCAGTAGTCTGGGCTGTGGAAAAGTGTTGCCATTATCTAGAAGAGGACACCGTTGATGTCTTTACAGATCATAGTGCAATGACTTGGTCATTCAACTGCCCCGAGGCAACATCCCAACTGACCAGGTGGACTTTATGGCTTCAGATATTCTTGTTCCGTGTCCATTATAAAAAAAAAGGCTACTCCAACATTGTCCCTGATGCTCATGCAGCCCTGCTGGATCAGTCACCTGAAAGTGGTAGTGTGGATGTGGCTGTGGACCAATCTGCCTAGCTCTTTGCAGGATATTGAAATTGCTCAGAGTAATGACATCCTGTGCCAAGAGATTCTCCAGTCACTGTCAGCACCCACACCAGGTCACAACCACTTCCAACTCCAGCAAGGTGTACTTTACCGTGGTGTACCATCCAAATATGTTGGTTACAACTACCAGATGGTTGTTTTTGCTATGCTCTTCCCTGAATTCCTAGCCTATTTTTATGACAGCCCATTTGGAGGTCATCTAGGATAGATGAACACACTCCTTAGAATCCCAGAAGTTGCTTGATGGCCGGACATACACAGGGATGTATGGAGTCACATCCACTTGTCAACCATGCCAGCAGTACAAGGCATCAAATAACAAGCCAGCTGGGTTGCTGCAGTCTATGGAGGTGAAGGTACCTGGGGAGAAGTTCGGCATGGACCTTATGGGCCCATTTCTATTTAGCAAAGCCCAGTACTCGGTCTTGATGGTGGTTGTTGACAACTACAGAAAGTGGGTGGAGCTCTTAACTTTAAGGGATGCCAAGATGCCAAAGGTGTGTCGAGTCCTGAAGAATGACATCTTCACTCGTTGGGGGGTGCCTGCGTTCATGGTGTCTGACCACGGCCCGCAATTTATGAGCGAGATGTTGTCCAGTCTCTGTGTATCCTGGGGTGTGATACAAAAACTCACCACAGCATACAACCTACAGACCAACCAAACTGAGAGGATCAACAGGACCCTGAAGACCATGCTTGCCTCACAAGTGGGAAAACATCACCATGACTGGGAACATTGACTGCCTGAGTTGCGCTTGGCCATAAATACAGCAGTGCACGAATCCACTGGTGTGACCCCTGCTGTGTTGGCTCTGGGCCGCAACCACAAAGGCCCACTGGAGTGGCTTATACACAAGTTTCCTTCCCCAAAGACATCTGCATACAACATACTACACATACACAACTGTTAAAAGAAGTGGAAAGGCATGTTGGTGTTGCCCAGGCTAGACAAGCCAGGTATGATAATCAGTGGTGCAAAGATGTACATTTTGCAGTTGGAGATCTAATCTGGGTTAGGGTGCATCTGTCGTCTAAAGCTTCTGTCAAATTCTCTGCTAAGCTTGTACCCAGATGGTCAGAGCCTGTTAAGGTAGAGAAGAAGTTAGGTCCCAACAATTACCAGGTTTATTGGTTGTCTGACAAATTAAAGGTGGTTACCGTAAATGTGGTAGACCTTAAACCCTTCTATGGTCCCGGTAAGCTGCAGGCTTGGGGGAGGGGTGTAAAGGTTGCCTAAAAACGATAATGGATTACGTTGAGAAAAGGACTCTACTTTTAATGTGTGGATTGGTGAGATTGCATTTCCTTGTCCATTGCGGAGCTGCATCTCATCAAGTGACTGAGTTATCTTTTCTGGAAGATTGCACCGCACAGTTTTGGACTGTCCGACTACTTGTTTTTATTATTATTATTATTATTATTATTATTATTATTATTATTATTATTATTATTATTATTATTCATTGGGTCTGTCGGGTTTTATTCACAGACTTTGGGAATATTGGGGAAATGAACTCTGGTGGGTGAATGTGGGTTTGTTGCAGAGCTGGTATGCCAAGTGTTGGGTGATCTGATCGTTTATGCATTGCATGCTGATAGTGTTACTTTGCTGCAGTACAGTGTGAACTCCACTACTGCTGCTTACTTTTTTGTCATTTCCTTGTATTATCTGGTTTTTCGTGAATGGCTTATTGCCTAATCATGTTGTCTAGGCCCATGGAAAATGTTTCGGTGATGGTAAAGTAGGACCCTCTCATAACACATATAGCATTGTGACATTTTTTCCCAGGTTTGGAAAGGGTGATTTGTCACATGATGACCAGCCAATTGTATCGATTGATCTTAAGTTAATGCATAAAACAAAGCCGTAGATATTTCTGCAACAAACCTTTCAACAGGTGATGCCATAGGCAATTTCAAGCAACTATACCAAACAATGAAATATCATAAACTCAAACAAATATTATACTACACCTATCAAAGTCAGGAAAGGTAAAGAAAACTAGAATGCATTTCCGCAGAGAAAATGCGAAGTGTGCTTGCTCAAAGGTGCCGTGTGCCAATGAGTCAGACTGTA
>JAQMCW010000035.1:3262098-3273529 GCA_030068335.1 Chrysichthys cranchii
CTTGTCATGTGTACAGTACTTGGGTAGGACTTTTATGGACCTTAGTGGTGTTTTTCCTTGGATTTCCATTATTTTAAGCCCCCACACTAAAACACTTCACATTATCGGACTATTCAAGTCAACGGACAACCTCTCCCCCCAATTAGTCCATTAATAATGGGAGGATCGACTGTATGTGTTATGATGAATGAAAAAAAAACAGACTACTTATAATTATTTCTCATACTATTTTTCTTCTTCTTCTGATTATTATTATTATTATTATTATTATTATTATTATTATTATTATTATTATTATTATTATTATTATTAGCAATAGTGATAATAGTAGTAGTTTTTTGTACTTTATATCATAAACTGTAAATCTGTGTTTGACTTAGGGCATTAAGGGGGAGAGAGAGAGAGAGAGAGAGAGAGAGAGAGAGAGAAAGAGACAGAGATAATTTCTACAAATAAGTGCACAAATATGTCTAACTTCATCATTCCTGCACCGCGTGTATTTCTCTTTATTTAAAATAGTAGCATCGTACACATACATGAATTATTTTCTTATTATTTAGGTCATCTTGTTTTTCAAAGGTTCATGTTAATGGGAGTGTGGAGGTTTGAGCCACAAATGGCCGCGATTTATTGATTTCTGAGGGAAAACACAGGAAAGAGCAGTTTTAATTGTACTATCAAGAGTAAAAGTGCTGCAGCCACATCCACATTTCACCTCTAAATCCTTCTCCATATGATGTTTTTCACAACGCTCCTGTGTTTCCTTCTCTGTCTATCCTCCATAATCTGTCTCTCTGATAATATGATATTTTGTTAAGGTTTCCTGTTTTTATAATGCTGGTGTTCCCTTTCTCTCTTTCTGAAGTAAGACATCACTCAACTCTTTCTATGTTTCACATAGAAAATAGGCCATGGATCTTAAATTGTAACGTGAAATTGAAGATATCTTGTCAAAGTATCTATACATTAAATAGTTTCAACTGATCATTCCATGTTCGTATGGTTATTTCATATGTAAAAGACCAGAACCGGACTTGGACAGCCGCAAAGGAAAGAAAAGATTAAGCATATTTTGTTTAAAGCTTTCATGTATGAAATACAAATGAATAAAAAAAATAATAAATCAAGATTCAGGTTTCGGGGGGGGATCACTGACAGAGAATTTGCACATTTTTTGCTGGACAGAGAGCCAGCAGGAAGAGCTCACATGCTTTCAAAGCAAAAATAACGCACTGGATTCTGGTATGGCTGAGCCGGCCCGTTTGTCTCCAACACTTCTGGTAATTTCCAGGCACGTACACAGCACAGCTGATTTGCATTTGGAAATCATCACACATGTACAAAGTACACCAGCATTTCTGAAATGTTTGTAAATCTGTCAGAATGATTTAGTTCAGTTTAGCTTATATAAACGTTTATACATTGATACATGAGGCCCATTGTTTGTATGGGTGCTCCCCAAGTTACAATGGCCCAACTTACAATTTTTTGAAGTTACAATGATGATTGCGATACGCTAAAAATTGTAAAATATTTAGAAAAAATGTCAAATTCGTGGGCAGGCATTGCTGGCAGGCCAGCGTAACAGCGTATGACGTACGCGGACGTTCGGACGACGCCCAGAAGAACACAGACGACACCAGGAAGTACGCAAACGATGCCTGGATCACTCACTCCTGAAACTCATGGAGTAACCTTGTGTATCAGTGTACTGTACAGTACACTTGTGTCTAATTTTAATTCAAAACATGTCTTCTGCAGGAAAAGACTCCAGGGTAGGCTAGGCTAAGCAGGGCTAAGCTAGGCTGAGATACCTAAGCTAGGCTAAGTGGTTCAACACAGTGGTTCGACATACGATATTTTCGACTTACAATGGGTGTGGCGTATCTCCATCGTAACTCGAGGACTACCTGTATATCATCCACAAAACCCATAATATCACAAATTCCCCCTTGATGTGCTCATGTGCTCCATGTCCTCTTCCATCCTTTACTTATTCCCTGATAGTGCGCACCTGCTTTGTATTAATTCTTGATTAGTTTGCCCATTTATACCCTGTTGTGTCTGAAACTATGCAATGGCTTTTCATGGGTTTATTTTGTGTGTTATGCCGATACCTTTGTTTCCATGTTTGTTTTATACTTCCTGGTTTATAATCCCTGCATATTTATTTTCAATTATGACGATGGATTGCCCTGTGTTGAGCCTATCTGCCTGTATTTTGACCCCTGCCTTCATCTCTGACTATGATTTCTATCTTACCTTTAATATATTTAAAGTAGACTTTACAGGCTCGCCGTCTTGAATTGGACATCATGCCCACTGTTTGCCTGCCAAAATCATGCCATTGCACACAAAAATGTGCCCCTATTATTTTTGATGTGAGTGTATCATGGCATCCAGCTTCCCCTAGTTGAATTCTCTAAATCTCTAGATTCTGTCAGGAGTTGTGGGGTTTAGGTGGACACATGCACAGGGAGGAGACAGCAGTACTAAACCATATAGGTTTATTATGAAAACAGGCAGAAGGACAGACAAAACAGCAGGCAGAGGCGGAGTCAAAAAACAGGCAAAGGTCAACTGAGGCGCAAAAACAGAATATCAAAGGAAGGCAAAAAGCACGAGAAGACCAAGAAACAGAAACGTCGTCAATACCGGAGAAATAAAACACGGGAATATTCAGGCTCGGCAGCAGCTGGGGGAATGCAAACTAATGCTTCGCAAAAGTCAATGTGCATGAGTGAGTCCATTTGTAGTCCTCGTAATCATTCCTGATGCGACACACCTATTGCCGACCACGTGCTGTGTCATGGATAGCGTGAGTCCCTGTGGAGAGGAGCGGAGGAAAACCCGGAAGTAATCGTTAGCGGCGCGAGTCCTTGGGAGTGCTCAGAACGGGTGCGCTATATGCGCTCTCTGTGAGGGTTAATCCATGACAGTTTCAGGTGTTCCCAATTTTTCCTCAAGTTTTCCCAACTATTTCTGGGATTTGCAATAAGATGAAAAACGTTAGCGAGTTTAATTAATTATTTATTTGCTGGTTTGTTTGTTTGTTTACTTACTTGTTTTCAGCAAAGCTTAGGAGTTAATGCATGCAATGTGACCAGGTTGTTTCTCGCCTTCGTTTGAAAGGAAAATTAGAATTTACCAGGATTGGACACTAGAGAGACTGAAACAGATGTGAGTTCAATCCAGAATTCCCTAATTAGAGTTTAATCTGACATGAAGAAGAGGAATATTTGAGCAAGCAGATGGTTCGCGTGTGTCCTCTGTGTTTTTATGACACGACCTTGAGTGTGCTTTATTTTTACCTCTGTGTAAATTTCTGTCATGCTCTTTAATCTGTAATAGCGGCTATGGAATAAAGAAAGAATTCGACTATGTTGAATTCAGAAGAGAAAGTGTCAGATAGATAGATAGATAGATAGATAGATAGATAGATAGATAGATAGATACTCTCTCACCAGTTGTTAATACTTTTTTATTATCTTTCTTATTACATACCGCACTGTATCATCTAATTAACCACACACACACACACACACACACACACACACACACACACACACACACAAGCCAAGGGATTCCTCACACTCTTTCACACACAAACACCCTCAAGGATTTCATAAACCAGCCAAATAACCATCGACTGACAATATGAAACATGAAATATAATCACATCCAAAGTGAATTTGAAGAAATTTCTTTAGGCTCTGTGTGTGTGTGTGTGTGTGTGTGTGTGTGTGTGTGTGTGTGTGTGTGTGTGGGGTTAAGTGAACAGATGTTCCAGAACAGAAGCAGACACATGTTCTTGCCACTATACAAATCCCATAGCTGTACACTTTTTAACTGTGCTGAATTCACTCCCTCAACCTGCAGTCACAGATCTCGTTTTTTTTTT
Organism: Chrysichthys cranchii; assembly: GCA_030068335.1. NCBI lineage: Eukaryota > Metazoa > Chordata > Actinopteri > Siluriformes > Claroteidae > Chrysichthys > Chrysichthys cranchii. The sequence goes on from JAQMCW010000035.1 coordinate 3,266,000, forward strand.
TTTTTTTACTTAGCTATTTTAAATAAAAACGAATGAATAAGTTAATTTAACTTAAAAGTGTCAAACTCTGACAGATTTAAAGGAGACCAAGGAAAGCTCCTCCAGGTAACGGAAAAATGATGAACAATTTACAAGGGTGGTGCGACACACTCAGTCACAAGATTTCCTTTCCATCTTCATGAATCTTGGAGCTTGTAACACAGCATGTCAGTGGTTTGCTTCCTACCTACAGAAGCGCTCACACCAGGTGGCATGGAGGGGATCCACATTTGTTCCATTCAGATTTTTCACTGTGTTCCCACAAGGCTCACTTTTGGGTCTGCTTCTGTTCCCCCTGTATTTTTGCCCTCTTGAAGAGGTCCTCACATTACTCCGATGCTGATGACACTCAACTCACTCTCTACATTTCTCCCTCCAACACACATGTTCCTGCATGGATCTCAGTGTGTCTGGCAGACACCTCGTCATGCATGGCAGCTCTTCAGCGAAACCGAACTGCTGTTCATCCCAGGCGATGCGTCCCCTTGTCAAGATCTTGTGATCTCCCTTGACAACTCTCAGATCTCACCATCTGTCACTGAATGCAACCTTGGGATAACCGGAGGCAATCAACTGCTTTTCTCACCTCAAGTCTCTGTACTGACTGACTCATGCAGGTTCCTCATGTAGAACATTAGGAGGTCTGGACACTCAGGTGCGTATCATTTTAAGACCGAACTCCTGCAACTCACTCTTGGCAGGTCTGCCACTGCACACCATCTGCCTCTGCAGAAAATCTAGTTCTGTCCCACTACCCTATTTCTACAATCCCTAAACTGGCTTCATGTAGCTGCCCCAATCAGATTTAAAACACAGATGCTTGCCTACAACACACCATCACCTACCTTAAAACTCTGATCACATCCCAGACTACAGCATGCTTCCTCCAATTCTCAAGCATTGCTAAATGGGACCTTCCATCTTTCAGCATACAAGGGAAATGTCCATTAAAGCTCTTCTCTATCCTGGCAGCTAGGTGGTGGAATGAGCTTTTCATGGCTAAGTCACTAGCTGTCTAAAAAAAAAAAAAAAAAAAAAAAAAAATAGTTCTTTGAAGTTGTCTTGTGTTTTTCATACTGTACTCACCTTGCCAGCAGAGCTTTTGACTGATGGTACTCTTAGTCCCTGACCATGTGCGCATGAAGATGACTATTTCAAAGCGTTTGGCGGTTGTCAGCATCCAATATTAAGAACTGATGCAGTAAACCAAAGTCCCAATATTTCCATTTCAAGACATGAGTTCAATATGCCATGAACTTTTAGGAATCTGCTGTCATACATATATACATATATATACATATACATACATGTGTTATTTTTTTTTTCATTCTACACTTTAAATAAATGTAAATAAATTCATTAATTAAAAAAAGGCTCATTCATTGCCAGATTTACACTGGTTGTATTGGTATTCTGTGTAGAAGTGTATAAAAACATAAACGTTATAAAAATAAAAAAAAATAAAAACATTCAGTCTATCTGAAGATTGAGTTTGGAATTGACAATTTGCTATATGAGGAATAAAACACTGTAGATGATGCTATTTTATATATATATATAGGTGCGTCCCAAGTTACGATGGCCCGTCTTACGATTTTTCAAAGTAACAATGACGATTGTGATCCGCTAATAATTGCATAATATTTAGAAAACATTTCAAATTCGTGGGCAGGCATCGCTGGCAGGCCAGAGTAACAGCATATGACGCACATGGATGTTCAGAAGGTGCCCGGAAATATGCGGCTGACACCCGAAAGTGTGTGTTCGATGCCCAGATCACTCGCCTCGCACGATTACCTTGTTTATCAGCATACTGTACAGTGCTTTACCACAGGTTTTTTGTGCTTATTAACGGAACAGCTTTAGACACGGCTGTCTGTAGCCGGAGTTCAGTATTTGTGTACTGGGGTGTCACAGCCGGACGGAGCTCAAAGAGACAGTGCTGCTGCCTCCACCATGTAATTTCAACCTGGTTACATAAGCTAGGCTAAGCTAGGTTGAGATACCCAAGCTAGGGTAAGTGGTTCAACACAGTTGTTCAACTTACGATAAGTTCGACTTACGATGGGTGTGGCAGAATGCATCTCCATCGTAAGGCGAGGACTACCTGTTTTTATATTATGCCCACAATACTCATGAATTGAGCAAACATTAGTCAGTTTAGGTGTATATCCATCCATCCATCCATCAGTCTAACTGTCTATCCATTGCAAAAGAGAAAGACTGAAAGAGAAGCTGGTGCCAATCCCAACTGACTTTAGGCAAGAGGCATGGTTCACCCTGCTCAGATCACCAATCTATCCCAGGCCTAACACAGAGTTTAACAACCATTCACACTCACATTCACACCTATGGGCAATTTAGAGTAGCTAATTGAGCTAATCTGCGTGACTTCAGACAACCCAGAGGAAACCCGCGCATGGGGTGACATGAAAACTCTACAAAGAAAGGCTCAAGCCCAGAAACCTCTTGCTGTGGGGTAACAATGCTAACCACTGCACATGTTTATCAGTAAAATGAATGGGGACATTAATGTAATGTGTTACTATGCCTTGTTTGATTAATCCAATGCTGGTGTTTTGATAGAATCCATCGGTTTTAAGATGTATCCATGGAAATTTTATCATCAGGTACATTTTGGACATAAAATCAACTATTTTACCAATCTTCCTTTGCAGTGGTGTGTGAAGAGTTTTGAGGGGGGAAAAATCATCTTACTGGTACAGCATTTTTCTTCTTATTCCCTGAAGAACTTTATCTCCCATTAGCATTATTTCTGCTTTTTTTTTTTATTTATTTTTTTTTTATCACTGCCGACATCAGCATCAGCTTGTTTGAACGGTTTACTACTGAATGATGACTGCGTCCAGTTTATACAGTTGGGGGAAATTTTAAATATCGCAAGGGGATAAACTGATATCAACTGCAGTAATGAATCCTACACAATTAAAACAAGAATTTGAGATTCTGCTCTTCAGGAAGTTTAAAGATACGAATCATTGTTCAAGTATCAGAAGCAGGAGATTGAAATGTAATTGTTTTTAATCATCTTTTGGGTTTTTTCCCTCCTTTTTTGGTGAAATTTGCACTTGAGAAAACCTGAGAGTCAAATGAACCTATGATTAAAAGGCATTAATCGAAAATCCAAACGCTGCCCACTCTAACTTCAGCATATTTTTTTTTTCTCTTTCTACAATCACCTCTCACTTCCCTGCCAATTATCATCTTAAATCTTATAGTAACAAGGATTAAGAGTTGATGGATGGAGGAGAATTTCGATCCGAAGGAGAAAGAGGTGTGCTTGGACCCTCTCTCACTTTCTCTCTCTTTCCCTCTTTTCCTGACTGATGGTTTGAACTTCATGTTTATTTCTATTAAAATACCACACCTCATCTATATGATGGAGGGATATGATGATAATCATTTGAGTGCAAACCTATATTGAGACTGATATGAGTGTCATATCCACTTTGAATGATGAATACAGGACGGCGCCTTCATTTAGTGATTCATGAGCCTCACTTACCTACTGATACACTTCAGGAACAGAACATCAAAAATAGACTGTGATTTGAGAAGGTTCTGATGATGATGATGATGATAATGATGAAGATTGTTTTTTATTGTTATTATTATTGTTGTTTATAGGAATTACGGCCAAAAAAAGGTTTGATTGATAATTAATTATGAATAAAACACCCTTTACTGAAAAAAACACACTGTTTTCATAATTTCTTTTAATCATTTTAATAATGTAGCATCTGCCATATGGGTTCCTGTGGAACAGCTGTTACTAAAGAATTACTGTATACCTTATTCGAATGGTATCTTATTATAAAATAAGGTATAGAATAATTATACAATAATACCTTATTAGAATAATCTAAGCTTGCACTGCAAAAAAATGACATTGTGTAATCCCATTGTAACCCAAGCTTCGGTCTGTCTCGCCTGGTCCTGATGTATTCAGGTTAGCTCCTGGGGTTTTGTTCTCCGTTTAGTTAGATCTGTGGTATTATGTATTTACATTTGCACTCATTTATGGGTAGCTCTGTTTTCACTGCTGTTAATTGATTAGTACTTCAACAGAATATTACACCAGTGTTATTCTGGCACTTATTCACTTGCCTAGAAGTTCTAATATTCTTGTACCTGACTTTTTGCCATTGTTTTACGTCACTCTGGATAAGAGCGTCTGCTAAATGCCTGTAATGTAATGTAATCTTAAATATCAAGGTTAAATATCCTATAGTGAAAATAGTCATAATATAGTCAGAATGATCCAGCATTTCCTATCAAAAGATTACAAGACACCAAACCCGAGATTATTGAATCTACTGTATTTCTAGAGTGAAACCGATTTATTCCAAGATGTATTTCCACATAAAATTATCTGACCATGCAGCAAGATAATTTCATTAGTATAGTTATACATTATATATTATACATATATTTATCTGTTTATATTTTATTTATATTTAACTGTTTACGTATACATTTTTATACGTTTTTATCTCCAACACGCTCATCCACTTTTACTTCTCCAGTTTGTGTAGTGTTCATTTTTTATTCTGCACTGTTGTTGTAGTTTATTTATTTATTTATTTATTCCGTTCTGTTTGTAATTTCTGCTGCTCTTACCTTGATCTGTCCTATTTCTGCCGTGACAAGTGCAATTTCCCACTTTTGGGACTAATAAAGGATTATCTTATCTATCTTATCTTATCTTATCGTGTGTCCCTGGCATAGTAGATGTTCCTGAGCACGTTCCTGCGTTTAAAATCGAGAAAACAAAGTGCATGACTGGTTGCTAGTTGCAATCTTTGGGTTCTAAGGGTTAACTAGGAGAAATGTATGGGTTTTTTTTCCTTGTTTCTTTTTCTTTTTCTTTTAAGTTTCTTAAAAATACACAGTGTGTTACCCTTCCACTTTGCTGACTTCTACTGACTCTACATTTCCTCTTTCCTACTAGTATCTGCGCTCACCCACCAATGTCAATAGCTCAGCTTGTTCAAGCATCTTTCCTTCTTTCTGCATACGTAAACAAGCTAAAACCCACACTTTTAGCACTCATGCCTAGCTTTGAATTTGCATGCATAACAATTTATAGTCTTTTGTCTGTAAATTGGCCTTGACTCTCAGGGTCCTTATGAGCACCAGATCCATGTTCGGTTCTGCCGCTTCAGAGTCACCTTTTTAGATTAAGTGAAAAGTCTTGAGAGCATTTTTTTTTTTTTCTCTCTGTGGTTTTACTGTGTTCTGGGGTTTCACTCGCTCACTCACTCATCTTTTGCCACTTAGTCCTGTTCGGGGTCATGGTGGGAAGCTGAAGCCAATCCCAGCTGACTTCGGACGAGAGGCGGGGTACACCCTGGTCAGGTCACCAATCCACCGCAGGGCCTCTGGTGTTTCATTACCAGGAAAGTAAACAAAGTGGAATAGTGTCAACACATACACTACATGGCCAAATATTTTTGCCCGCCTGACCATCACAACCATATGTGGGCTTTCCCATATCTATTGCCACAACACATACAATTGTAGAAAATGTCTTTTGTACGCCGTAGTACTACAATTTCCCCCTCACTGGAACTAAAATTCCCAAACCTGTTCCTGCATGACATTGTCCCTGTGCACAAAGCAAAGCCATGGTTGGAGTAGAAGAACTCATGCATCCTGCACAAATCCCTGACCTCAACCCCACTGAACACCTTTGGGATGATTGGGATGAAATTCTGATTGCACCACAGGCCTCTGTGCGTGATATTCAAGTGTCTACAAATTTTTGGCCATATAGTATATATTATATGTTAATACAAACTGCATGCAGTAACTACATGTAAAGATCAAAGTGGAAACCATGGAGAGAGCCAGGGCTTACAATCTTGTAAAATCCAAGCTGCTGTCCAGTTATATATATATATATATATATCAGTGCAGTGGATAACACCCCAAGCATATGCCACCATGTTTTCCCTTCTGAGAAACATTCTGGCACAGAAAGAAACAGCAGACTCAGGCATCTCTCCAAGCCAGGAGCAGAGGTCCGTAGCCTGCAATGGGGCAGCATTCATGCATAGGTTCAGTTGTAGGAGTCATGGGTTTTATGTGATGTTAGTAGGAGTGATGTTCTTTCCACCATGCTATACCTGAGAAATAATGTTTTGCCAATTTTGATATAAGGAAAGATGGATTCTATGTTCATTTCTTTTTTTTTGTTTCAGTTTTGTTTTCAAGTAGTTTCATAGTTGAAAACTCCCCCCGAGTTCGTGTGTTGAAATCATGAATGTAGCAACAAAAAAGGCAGTGGGATATGCTACCATGCTACTATAAAAAAAAATACTACCCTATTGCAATACACAATTTGGAAACATTTTTACTTTCCAAGAAAGTTCACTTCCATAATTCTAGCTGGTTTGTATATCCTTCCTCAAGCAAATACCTTGGATGTGCACATGCTGTTGTCAGATCAAATCACACCCCTAGGAAATAGCTATCCCAACTCTTCTTTTATTATCCTGGGTGGTATTACAACCCCATTCCTGCATTCTGCTGGTAGAATAGGCTCACTTTTTGATTTAGCGCACCGCTACGGCACTGTTTATTGAACACAAGAGCTGCTTTTCTTTGCTCTGAAACTAGAGACGCTAGGCTAACAAGTAAACCTCAGTCTGACGGCGTCAACCATTTCTTTCTGTCAACAAACTGCCATGTAAATTTATATAGAAAAAGGATAGGATGTCTTGCTTGCTGCCTGGTGCATCTGGTAGCTCTGTGCTCTGTTTTTTTTTTTTTTTTAAATAGATCATTTTATTTCTGCCATCTTCTCTAGTGATGTAAGAGAGTGAAAACCAGATCTATTATTTTATTGACAGGAGAAATTTCATCTGGTGTCTTCTGGGATTTGAGTAGGTTACTTACATATTTATAAAGTACAAATCCATAATCAGTTATTTATAGAGTTGTGTTCTGTGCATTTGGTTTTGTGTACTTATTGCCTCATACTTGTCAAACAGTGTTGTGTATTTGCACTTATGTGTTGCACCATGTTCTTGGAGCAACGGTATTTCGTTCTGACGTACCCTAGCTATGAAGTGGAATGGCATTTAAAAAAAAAGAAAAGTGGTCCAATGATTGGGGAAGGGAAATTTGGGGCCTGGGAGCAAAAGATGATTCCTATAGCTAGGGATGTAGTAAGACCGGTCTCGAGAACTACATCCCTAGCTATATAGTGGAATGTAGTGGTCTCGGACTTGTCACGGACTCGAGTCTATTTGGTCTCGGTCTTGTGTTGGTCTCGAACCGCTTTGGTCTTGGTCTCGCCTTGGTCTCGGACAGTGGTCTCGGCGAATTGTGCAAAAAACCGAGCAAGCTGCTCCGCTTCCTCACAGATTAATATCATTATTTATTTCGTGCCCCTCTTCATATCCAACCAATCACATGCATCTATTTTAAAAACATGTTACATTGTATACATTTTCTCAACGGTTA
>JAQMCW010000035.1:3383124-3395015 GCA_030068335.1 Chrysichthys cranchii
ACAGGCCTCTCTCATCTTTTTAAGTGGGAGAACTTGCACAATTGGTGACTGACTAAATACTTTTTTGCCCCACTGTATATACTATAATGTTAATTTTGTGGATTGTCAGTGAAACAACTTAGTTCATGTCATTACTTACAGTATAGCATCTAAAAACATTTGTTCTCTGACCAGTCTCTCTTGCTGCTTGTCTTACTGAGAAACCAGAAACTTTTTGGCCCTGAAGAGGAAGGTTGAAGATTTCGCTATGATGGGTATAAGTTGTTACTATCAAAATGATCATGTAGTAGAATTAGAACATTATTATAAACCTTGCAGCTGAAGTTATTGTCAGAAGTGCTGTTATAGAAACTTTATCAACAATTAGAGTAAATTATTCAACAGCAGTGTGTTTTAATATCCTTTCGCTTTCTGACTATATCCTGAGTTATCTCAATTAAGTCTCATTTGTACAATTTAAATGTACTGAAAGTTTCTTTAAACTACTTTAGCCAGCTTAGTTTTGAGTGATCTAACACTTCAGTGATGCAAACACAATTAGTCCCACATGTTCTTTTACTTCTCTCCTTTTTCAGTAAATTTAAAGTTGTATATTTCACTTATTAATTACAGACAAAGGATAAATATGCACCCAGACAATGAGCATGTCATGAATATTTTCTTGAACTTTTTTTTTCATGATTACGCTCACAAAAAAAAAAAAAATCATGCTTTCACCCAAAGAGTAAACTCAAAAGTTTGTTAGATTCAGAGTTTTTTTTTTTTACTCTTTTTTTCAGGTGAAGAGGCTCTAACCATATTTGTAGACAAGAGGAAGCTAAGCAAGAAAGCAGAAGTGAGTGACTACACAAGCAACAGTACAGCTGTGACTCTGGAGGCACTCCACCAGCTGGCTGCTTCCTACTTCATAGACAGAGAGAGCACACTGCGCAAACTGCACCACCTCCAGATCGCCTCCACTGCCATCAAGGTGGGTCATTAGTCATGTCTCGGGGTGAGATGATATTATATCTCTCCCAAGCACTCATGCCAAACCAACGCTTGTAGTAGCACAACATATATATGAGGGAGAATCAAAGTAAGTGTGAGAAATTGAACATATCACTTTTTGCACATAGTCCCCATGCAAGACGGCCCATTTGTTGTATCATTCAACTAGCTTCTGTATTCCCACAGAGATGTTTTTCGGCCACTCCTGAAATCATTTACTTCAATATCAGAGGTGAATCTGCGACCGCGCATCACCTCTTTCAATAGACCATAGATGTGATAATCGCTAAGCACCTTATCCGGGCTGTAAGGGGGATGTGGAAGAAGTTGCGGCTGCTGTATGAGGATGTGTATTGTCATGGTACAGCAAGACTGTTTTGGGTATCATTCTTCTTCTTTTGCTGCGAATTGCAGGTTTAAGTTCATTTCGCAGCAGTGCACAGGAATTTTCATTGTTCTTGATGGAGTCGGGAATTTCACCACTAGGCGTAGCATGCTTACAGTGTTTTGTGGTACTCGGCCAAGTTTCATTGCTGTGCGCTGTTCGTGCGGCATCCCGTGTCAGTTTTTCTTCCCGCTTGTTCAACCTGCGCTGTGGTTTTTGTGATGGGTGGTCCAAAACGCAAAAACGTTTCCCTTTAGGTTTGTTTTTTTTGTTTGTTTTTGTTTTTTTATAACAAGAAAGTGTCAAAAAGAAAAAGTCACACAGAGCAAGATCAGGCCAGTAGGGAGGGTGAAAGGACAACAGTCATATTGTTTTTCGACCATAGCTGTTGGACACAGAGGGCGGGTGGGCTGGGGCATGGTGCACAGACTTGCTGTTCTTTATGATCACCCATCACAAAAATCACAGCACACGTTCAAGAAGTTCCAAGGAAATTGACACGGAATGGAGTACTACTTGGCTACTATGGCAGAGCAGCTAGAAGGAAGTTTCTCATATTATCATACGTGAGGAGTCTGTAGTAGTATAATAAAAGGACTGCATCCAATACATTCAAAATAATCTCGTTCGACAGGGTTTCCTTTCCAATTAAGCTTAGAACTCCTTACGTACTCTGGTTGTAAGTATGCATTAGTTTAGTTTTCTGCTTCTAAGCCTTAACATGATGCATTTGTCCCCTATACTTTATAGAACCAAGGTTACTTAGCTTGGACCTCTAACATGATGTTAGCAGGATATTTGGAGTGCTCTGTATCTCTAGCTGAATGCACACCATCTCTGGTTGGTTGTCACTTAAAGCAGTTTTTTTTCCAAATCTCATCAGGATTACTTCTATCAAATGGAAAAGGCAGGATTTATTTATATAAACTGACATCCTACCTACATGCATATTCTTCATACCACCATGGGAAATGTGATCATGGGAATTTTAGATCAGAGCAAAGACTAGAAACAATGACATGTGTTAATTGAGTGCAATTATTTTGTTGTTACATTAAATTCATTACTAATGCAATTAATATGTGTAGTGGCCTGGGAAACCCTTTCCCACTATGACATTTTGACATCCTCTGTTTCAGAAATGTAATAAATTTTTTTTCTTTTATATCTATCTCAAGCAGAAGTAACACGAACAATTTCATTAAGACTGTGGAGCGGGAGCATCGCAAATGTTTTTGACAGCTCGTATCTGATTACATGCTGAATTGATTAGGTTTATATTTGTTTCACTATGACACGCATAGCCATGTAAAAGTTTGATCTACGGATTGATAAAGTTGGATACAAAGAAGCGTAGTCATAAATGATTTAACGGAGCATTTACGCAAGCGATGTTGCATGCCGAAGAATCCAGTTAGTTTGGAATATTGTTCAAAATCCCACCAGAGTGCCTTAGTTTGTGGAAGTTTACCTATAACGGGCCTCACTAATGTGAACATCAGCTGATTGCATTCAAGTCGTGCAATTTTTTTTTTTTTTGCAAATTATACGTTTCTTCAACTCTATAAACAAATTATACTCTCTAGTCTAAAACGCTCACTTCTCTTCAATTGTACACAAATCTAATGAACGTTTTGAGAGACTCACAAAACTAAGACTGACCATTCGATCAGGAAAAAAGACATGTAAAAGGCATCCTGTGAAAGGAGGAAGAATTAGTCAGTGTCTATGGTAACCAGTGTCTTGTAATTGCTGGTATATTTAGCACACTTTCACAGTCAATCTCTGTGAGCTTTGGTTTTATTGGCGTTAAAATGCAAATCCGTTGTGCTGTGACTTTACATGGTCATTTCTGGATGACGGGCATTCAACAACTTATGACAAATGTTTGCTTGACAAAAAGCTTTATTCAACGATTAATAAATGATACCCAATATCAGCTTTTTCTTCTTATCACATTTTCCCCCTCTGATAACATTTAATAAACTACAGCTTGGCAAATTGGCCAAACAAAGCATGCTAATTCCTCCAAAGAGCTACACTTACTTACTTTTGGGAGCAGTTGCAGGAGTAGGGTGATGCTCCTATTCTGGGCCACCCCTTCATTATGCCTCCTCGTTTCATTACTTGAAAAAATGCTGTGCCTTGACAACCCGCAATTGTTGCACTTAGACATCTTCTTTGCACTTGAGAGAATGGATCTCACTTGGTGCAGGTGGTTCTGTCTGTTGGTAACTTACAGTTGCTCTTGCTCTTATTAAGGTATGTATTTGTGTGTGGAAAGCCAAGATGTTCCTTGAGTGCTGGAAGCAGTGAGTGTGACAGTGGAGTGCAACTCTATCAGTGAAGGAGAATGAATCAGGGGCCTTTAACATGTGCATCATTTCTACTGAGCTTTGACCCATGCCTGAATTTCACAGCACAGACAGAAGCAAATGTTCTGCTGTGTGAATTCCAAATGAAATGGGACTCAAGTGAGGAATATGCCTCCTGGCTCCCCCCTCCCCATTGGGTTATGGGAAAAAAGTGAAATTTAGCAACTCATTTTGCAGTAAATCCTTTTAGTGCACTGGTGGGTGTAACAGAGCCTTTACAAAGTCATGATGCATCGCTTCAGCATGGTGCTGCACAGCTTGATTCTTAATGTGGAACGACCCAAGCCGCTTTGTGACTGGCTGGCACACTTTTGTTAAGTTGACCGTTTTCCAAATCTAGCTTGACACACTGTAAATCTGCCCATGAAAGCATAACCTCAGTACCTATTCCAAGATGTTCTTTGAAACATATCAATTTACCTCTTCATTTACATGGACTCACAGTGGACTGTAGACTGGTTGTCTGTGAATGTCATTTTGATATTTCTGATTATCCTCACACTGAGCCTTAAAACAATAATACGTCAGTACCCAGGGCATAGATTTGGCATGGACGGAGGTGACGCGCCCCCACCAATATCCAGCAATCATTGATTTGTCCCCAGCAATAATTTGATCCCTTAAAAAAAAAAAAAAAATTAGCGGTGAACCGGCTAACCCCAACGCCGAGCCCCCCCCCGCAACATTTTAACGCCCATGCTTGAAAGCTCCAGAGCAGATATCCTTAACTAACATTTGTGAAGGTCCAGTTACATGAAATTCTTTTCTTACAAAGGTGATTATAGTACAAACACGACTGAGTGATGACAACATCCAAAGATCCACCCATCTGTCCATCATCTATACTGCTTATGTATTAAGGTTACAAGGAAGCTGGAGCCAATGCCAGTTTGTTTCTGGCAAGAAGTGGGATACACCCTGGACAGTTGCCAAGGTATCACAGGGCTAACATAGAGATGAACAACCATTCACGCACACACACACATTCAAACTTATTGGCAATTTAGAGTAGCCACCCTAATTTGCATACCTTTGGCCTGTGAGAGGAAATTGTCTGAGTGCCAATTGTGCCAATTGTCTGAGTGAAGGAAAGCCGCATAGGCATGGGGAAAGCATGAAACTCGGGACCCATACCTAGAACCTTCTTCCTGTGAGGCAACAGTGCTAACCACGGCACCACCATGCCACTATTTAACTTTGCAATATGAAATCAGCTACCACTGTGGCAACTGGGGCCCGTCCCCGAGAAAAGAGTTGGTTGAATAAGTGGTGCTGAAGTAGTTTGCTGCTTGGCACAGTAAAGTAGGTACAGTGACACCGGCCTGACTCCCTGGTGGACACAGTGCAGCTGGCAGAGGCCATATGTCTGTGTTTGCAAAGGCAAAGAATACAAGCCCTGTCTTTCTCACTTCCGGGTCCTCACTCATGCTGGCACCATAAAAAGGGAAACCTTTGAAGCCAGTGGCCAGGAGTGGTGGTTGTAGTGGTGGAGGCTTTGGGTTGTTCAGTGAACACACCAGCTGGCCAGCCTCCTGAGGGGACAAGGATGAATCTCTGTGTGTCGCGGGAACACTCTCAGCCTGTCACACAGCCGAAACATTCCATCACTTCTTCTAATCAGTCACTTTCTATTTCTCTCTCCGTGAGTGTGCCACCATGCTGAAGTGTTCCTTAATTTTTGATGTAACACCAAGTGGAAGAAGCATTCTGTTTTCGACTTGACTATTCATCTGTCTACTTTTCCGTGCTTCTGTTCATTATTCTCCGCAGTTGATATCAGATATCAAAATCCGCTAGTCGGAATACATAATCCATTAACCGGAATGTCTGGTATGAAAGTTTATAAATCCCAGGTGTTGCGAACTGAGTGCAGTAGTTCAGCAAGTGTCCGCTAGGTGGCCGAGGCGTGCGTGCTACTAGTTGCATACAAGCGTCGGTTGACCTGTGGTCATTGTGAAATCTCAACAATAAATGGTCGAATGGTGGAGTCATATAAAATTATCATTGCAAGAAGCAGATGAACTGATTAGACCTTGGAACTAATCCTAAAAGTGTCAAGGTCACAGCAAGCTCAAATGTCTGCAATAGTTTTGCGTCAGTGATGTCTTTCCTGTTTTCAGTATGTTTTAATGATATTTTGGGCCTACAAATTAATGACAATACATTATCCAATACAATACAATACAATACAACGATACTTGGCAGCAAAAGCATCTCTGAATATCACTGCTACGTACAATCATTTATTCACTTAATATCCACTAATTGAGACTTTGTCTTTATGCTATTTATAATCTATTCTCTTCATCTGCCAGCTTAATTTGGCCCAACTGCCCTCTTTAGGTCTTGTTAATCTATTATCTCGTGACCAATCTCAGTGTAACAGTGAGTGGGCTCTTGTTAGAGCCACTAATGGTCTCCAGCTCTCTTATGATTCCACAGCCTTTAATACGGCAAACTGTAATGCAGCCTTTGACACAGTGGCATTCTTCTCTCCTGCCTGTCTTTAACTGGAATTTCTTATTCAGCATTATGAAAATGGGTTAATCTTGTTCCCTAATGGCACTGTAAATGAGTGCAATATAAAAGGATGGTTCACAAGAAGGTTAAACCAGTTAAATCCAACTAAACAGTCCAATTTTCAACTGGCTATTTTGGGTGAGCCTGCACCCGTGATAGCCTCAGTTTTCTGTTTTTGACTAAAAGCAGTGGAACCTAATGTGGCCTTCGACTGTTGTTGCCCATCTGCCTTATGGTTTGTGCATGGTGTGCATTCTGGGACGCATTTCTGCTCACCATGGATGCAAAGAGTGGTTAGTTGAGTTACCATAGGCTTACCGCCAGCTTGGATGAGTTTGGCAATTTTTCTCAGACCTCTTGTTCCAGCAAGGCATTTCAGCCAGTAGAATTCTCACTGACTGATTTTGTTTTCTTCTTTTGCATTGATGTACTTGAATTCCAGTATATCAGAGCTTCTAAAATACTCAAACCAGCCTGTTTACCTACAGCCATGTCAATGTTACAGTTTTTATCCGTGCTGATATTTGATATGAGCATTAAGTAAAACGCAGGACCTGTATCTGCATGGTTTTAGGCATTGCACAGATTCCACAGGATTATGCTCAGTGGATAAGTACGTGAATGACCAAGTACAGGTGTTCCTATTAAAGTGATACATACAGAATATAAAACATAGAAACTACGGAAAGCGCTACCTTTCGGTCTCCATAACAAAAAATAAATTTAACCCATCAGCAGGCAACAAAGCTGTAACATCTGCAAGTATTTATAAATACGTTTTGATGGAATTAATTGGTTTAATTCCCATTTTTGGAAACTCATTTACTCCAAAGCCAACCGCATTGTGTGAGGTACAGGCTGTTAATACCACATGTTATTGGAAAACAACAGGCACATCCTCAGATGTTACTTATCTGCCATAAGGCATTTTTCATCAAAGCTTGAATAACAGCTGTTGTAAGTTTGGAAAGCATTGCCTTATGCTGTACTTTTCTTTGACGTTTATTGTATATTCAATAGGAAATGTCAATATTTTTGTTATTAAATGTTCTCTTTATTCTCTCCCTTTTATCATTTTTGCTCTGTGTGCTTTTATGCCTGGAAATTAAGCAATAACCCTCTTTATGAAATCCATATGCGTAACTCATTACAACTGTGCTTATGAAACTTTGAAAGTTGGTAATGTTCCCTTTAAGCTTTTTTTTTTTTTAAACTAAAACTTGTTAGTAATCATAACTATAATTATTAGTTAAGACAATTAATTTAGGGTTGTAAAGTACACCACAAGGCATTTTGTAAAGTCCTATGCTACACTAAAAAAATACATAAATAAATTAAAAAACAGGCTAATTTGGCAAACAAAAAACGTAAGCTAAAATAAAGATATCTTAATTCAAATAAAGTGCAAAAAAAACAATACATTTACAGAAATGTTCACTAAAGGTTTTTGGAGGGGATCGCTGTGATTTTACATATTTTTTTTCTGAATTATGATCAAATACCTTTGAAAAAGTGTTAAGACAAGCACCTTATTTATAATGATTGGCTAATGTTGGGGACTTGACAGGGGAGAGTTAGTATGCCATCCCTCCCTCCATGTTCTCTTGATCTCTCAGCTACAGATGACTATAGAATTATAGGATTCAAACTCACAATCGCGCGATAACATGGTGAACATGTTTCTGTTGCACTACTTAGAAGCATGCCAAAGCTCTGCATACTCATGACAGACATCTTCCAGGATTGCTATAATTTCAGTATTGCAGGTTACAGCATTTATTGTCAGACGTACTTTTAGTCATTGTGAGGCTTAGTGGTCTTTAAAAAAAATGCATTACGTTTGATGAAATGAAAAAAAAAAGTTTTCTGAATTTGTATCCAGAGTTTGAGTGTAAAAACTGATAAAACTAATAAGATTTACCTTAAAATGAAAAGAAAAATGTTAAATTGTTAGTATGCATGCGAGCCTTTATATAATGAGCTACATGCGTATTTACCGATAATAACTGTTATTTTACATAAATGTGTATGTAATTGAAGAAAACTGAAAAAATACTTCATAAATAATACAGTATTTTTTTTTTCCCGCAAGAAAAACCAAAAACAAAACCGAAATAAATGTGATTTGTCATTAGTGGCACAATCTTATTATTTTTTTTTTTTTGTAAACTTTTTTGTAAATTTTTGTAAACAGTTAAAACAAATGTGAACAACCTTTAAATGTTAGAATTATTTTCCATTAAATTGGGATTTTTTTACTGTGTAGATTTGGTGAGGAACCCCAACTCCCAGGAACCCCAGCTATCAACTATGAACATAGCCACCTCATAGTCCATCCTTTGTTCCTGATGCGCCCAGCATTGGTCACAGTGTTTGATATTCTGGTTATTTTGAATTTCTTTTTATCTTTCAATTTTGAGATTCTGACCCTGTTCATACCTGGCATTAACATGCATCCTGGGTGATGAAATCCTGTGTGATGAAGTCACAAGTACACAGTTCTAAGTATGTCAGTTCACCCCTGGCATTAGAATGCGTCTCCACATGCGTCTCATGCAAATAAAGATATATGTAAATAGACGTGTACATCATTTCTGTTCACAAAAAAAGCAAAAACAAATGTGTAGTTGCTTTTAACTGGCAGGTGGAAGGAGTGCGTGCACTTCTCAAGCCTAGTCTGATGGAAATTAGAAGAAGAAGAAGAAGAAGAAATCATATTTTCTTAGTAAATATTTCATATTTAACTGATGTTGTACTTTAATATGATTCCATTGGCACGTGAATGAGTATGTACTTCTGCTTGGAGAATGGAAGTTGAATAGTCCGTCCTTCAGTGTAGCCCAGGATATATTCAGGTACACCCTGCTAAAAGAATGTGGTCATACAAGGCCCGGACCACCTCTGAATAAGGCCTGGACACTCGTTTCTCAGTGCGTCTTCGGGATACATTTGTCCCTGTTTACACCTGTATTTAGAGCTGTCCAGCTGTGATCTGATCACCCAGGACCTCTAATTTTCTTCGTGTTTATTGTTTTTGACACTCATTATTTTAGTAAAAGCATATCTTTGACTTACACATTACAAAATGTGTATAAATCTCCACGCAATTACTTATAGCTCATTATTAGAGCTTGATGAAACATTAGGAGAGTTTGTAAAATGCTAAGAATCATTACCAATGTGCCAACTTAGTATTATAAGCTGTTATAATGATTTATTTATATGAGCCTAATATAAGTTGCACCAATCGATCCTTTATTGTTCTATATGTAAAGTATGCAACTGCAGTAGTTCCTCGTGCATTCGCATTTCTGGATTCGCGACGTCAAAGAATTGCGACATTTCCGGTGGAACCTAACTAAGTTACATTCGCGTTTTTTCACACATCTGCGAAATCTGGGAAATCCTCAAAATGCCTGGCAGATGTGTTTACGTATAATTAAGTAATTTATACGCTTTCATGATTTTAAACGTGAAATCAGTAAGAAACATTTTGTTAACGAAAATTCTACTGTATTTTTTTTTTTTTTTACCAGAAATCAGTTAAGAAATTCCTTTGAAAAGACTTCACTTTCCTATGGAAACGTTTACCGAACGTATACTGTATGCATCCTTACCAGATGCAGTAACCATGTATAAAGTCTTTTCCCTTAGAAACGCTAATGGTTATTGTATGTACATAATTATTAGAAAATACTGTACTGTAGTTAATTTACTGTTTACTAATTAAACGTTAACATAAATTCAACACAAAAATCTAAAAAGCTAAAAATGTTCATAGCGAATATGCGCACGTATTGTTTGTTTTGGTGATGGCGTAGGCTTCGTGATGACACTCTATTGGCTGGAAGGGTGGGAAGTAGCCAATCACAGAGCAGGGTACCATCTTTCCTCGTTGCTGATTGGCTGGGAGCTCAGATGCTTTGTGTACTATATGAGTGAAATCTCAGTTCATCTCCCCGCATCTCAGTTTAACATGCGAAGATTTGATACAAGTGTGATAAGTGTTTTCGGTGCTTTTTTCCTTGGTTTTTATTTAATTTATAACAAAGATACCTGTTTTTACGTCACCCGTTTATTTATTTTTTTAAGGGTAATATATTAAGCTAACTTTGAAATGAAATCAAATGAAATGGTGACTCCACCAAACATTCGCGATTTTCACACATCCGCGCCGGGGTCTAGAACCTAACCTCGCCAGTGTGCGAGGTACTACTGTATAAGGAACGAAGTTCATGCATATAAGACAGTGCTGCTAATACTGCACAAGTGTGTCCAGGGAAGTGAACCTGTGTAACTACCACTGCATCTGTCTGAGAGATTATGATTGAGTGGCAGCAGCAGCAAGCCATGACTTACCTTGTCTTCCTTTCAGCCTGGAAATGTCATGATCTGACAGGCTAAATCAAAAAGAAATCACCAACCTGATACTGGTCTGAGAAACATAAAAATCAGTTTCATGTATTTCTGCTTAGTTAAAAATGGCAGCAAGCCATCTTCTTTTTTTTTAAGCACCAAAACCTTTTAAGAAAAAGTCAATCCTGAAGGTCCATTATTTACTATCAATGTTCAGAGTCATATTAATGAGAAATAGCGCTGTAGGCAAGACTGCAATTGACAAGTCCAAGACAAGTCTAAGACCAGGACTAACCGAGACTGAATCCAGATGCAGTCCTGGAGGGTTGAGGTTAAGTCTAGGGTCCAAATGAATCTAAGACCATGTCAAGATCTAGCCTGTAAACCATCAATTCCTTTTCAACCCAGCCATTTACTTCAACTAGTTGGCTTCGTTTGTGCATTGCCCCAGTGGGAACGTAATGTTTTCCAGATGAAGGCATTACCCCATGTCAAACTAGACAAGAACTAGACCATATTTAGTGTGTCCAAGACAGAGACTGAGTCTGAGTACCAGTAAGCCAGTGACAAATCCACAAACAAATCTTTAGACCCCACAAGAATCCAAAACCTACATCTCTAATGAGTAATCTTCAGTGTAGAAATAATGAAGGACAATTTAACTAGCATTAATAACTGTAGCCTTAACATCAGTAATCATGAAATGCTTTGAAACACCGGATCCTTCTCATCTCAAGTCCATCACCGATCCTCTCCTCGGTTCACGTCTTTATACGCATAAGACAACCCAATCAGTTGACTTTGAATCAACCTGACTCTACAATACATCCTCAATCTTCAGGAGACTCCAGGCTCCAATGTTAGAGTCATATTTGTAGGCAGCCTTTGAAAAAGTTGAAAAAGCTCCATAGCAGACTGATCCAACGAGGTGTGGACCCCGCCATCTGCCAGTGGATTGTCACTTCCGACCAGAAAAAAGGCAGTTTGTACAGATGGCGCCCTATACCCCATTTATTAATACGTGAGCTTCACCAGGCTGTGTAATCTTGCCTCTCCTCTATAATGGTATAACAACAAGTGCACATCCAGCAACCCTTCCATTAAGCTGATAAAATTTACAGACACCCCAACTATAACAGGTCTCATTAGCAACAATGATGAGTCTGCCTACAAGAGAGAGGTGGCCCTTCTGGCTTTGTGCTGTACTGAGAACATCCTGGAATTTAACACACACATGTATACACACACAGATGCATATATATATA
>JAQMCW010000035.1:3434547-3451919 GCA_030068335.1 Chrysichthys cranchii
GATAGATAGATAGATAGATAGATAGATAGATAGATAGATGTGTTTTTCTGTGTGACTCATTCCCTATGTTT
Source organism: Chrysichthys cranchii (assembly GCA_030068335.1). Classification (NCBI taxonomy): domain Eukaryota; kingdom Metazoa; phylum Chordata; class Actinopteri; order Siluriformes; family Claroteidae; genus Chrysichthys; species Chrysichthys cranchii. The sequence continues at coordinate 3,434,619 of JAQMCW010000035.1, forward strand.
GAATGGTGTAATTAAGTTAAGTTCATAATGAAAATTAATGAAGCAAATAATGATAATAATATAATAATAATAATAACAAGAAAGAAAGAAAGAAAGAAAGAAAACACTGTGTCCTATGTCTAAGGTTTTAGTATAACTGAGGGTGAAAAAAACAACAAAACAAACAAAAAAAAACCCCAATGCCACAATGTAGCACAGAGCATTGTATCCTCGTCCAAAAAAATTGTTCTACTGTCTTTTTTTTTTTTTTTTTTTTAACTCCCTGAAGGAAATAGTCAACGTGAGGCAGGGCAAAACATTTCATGAAGTGTGTCCTGATGACAGATGGCATTTTCACAGGCTGTGGCAAGGCTAGGACCTCCAATAGAATGCCAGTTAATTGCTAAAATCATTGTTCGGATAGAAGTCAGAGCTAACCTTTAGTCGGTCTTAGGTTTCAGAGGAGGGGGAACTGTCAGCTGGAAAGATGTGCCTATTCAGTTGCACCATTGATCCAAGTTTTAATCTTGTCTCCTTGTCTCTTGTAAGCAAAATGCATATCAGAGGACAATAATAAACCTACAAACGAACAAACAAATGTGTAATTCCATACAGGTGGAACAGTGGCTGCATTAACGTTTGCCCTAGTTACATGGAAAAAACAAAAAAAAAACATTACTGATGCTTAAAGAAAGCTTCACCTCATAGTCAGACTGGCCATTATGCCATAAGGAAGACTTGGCACGACTGAAAAGATAATCACAGCTCACTGCTCTCTCTGTCTGTGGCACTGACATGTTTACATGTAGCTCCTAAGAATTCATAGCTTACCATTAATTATAAAGCACTTGAGAACATATTTATTTCTGGATCCATTCCCAAGCAGCCAATAACTTTGTGTTGACTTCATGTGCAGCCTAATTATGCACAACAGTCATTGTGAATGGGATTATGCAAGACTGCCGGTGTGTCCATCTTCCTGAGTTGCCCGCTTCATTGTATAGAAATTACAGCCATGGTTAAGTGGGATTTACTTGTTTACTGAGCTCAATGCGAATATGAGGATATACTGTGAAGGTAGAAAAATGGAAAGAAAATAAGTTGTGCATCTTAGTAAGCCAATGGTATTGCCACTGATTCAGTGTTACAGGCATAGCTTGTGTTAGATTGTGTATTAAAATAAGCTTTGCATCATTTACAAGTTTGTGCTTGACATATTCTAACTGAATGCAGTAAACAGAATACAAAGAAGACAAGCCTTAATAACGAGCCGAAATACTAGTAATATTTCCAGTAAAATACACCATGTATATATTGTGACATTAGGCTAGCCTCAAGAAAGAAAATGGACCAAAGATCACACACACAGGAAGACATGACATGGCATGGCCTCGCCTAAACACACCTAGCATACCTTGGGCAGAAAGAGGAGGAAATGCCAGAGCTGTGGGTGAATTGAATTTGGACTTTAAACCAGGGTCCACTGTGTATCACCAGGCCATCAACAAGGGGGATGTTGGATGAGAACAGAAGGAAGACCACTGGCTTAAACATTTATAGAGGCATGTCCAGGTTTTCTGTATTATCACATAGAGTGCTGAGGCCAAGCATGTGACTATGGGGCGCCGTTTGTAAAAGACAGTTGAACAGTTTTCTACGTGTCAGATTTTCCAGCATTTAGCACTTTTCGCACAATTTTCCCACATTTAGAGATAAATGCGTTCAAAAGACAGTGTTGTTAAATCTACGTGATAAATCTAAATCTAAATGTTAAATATTAAATCTAAATGGTAAATGTTAAATCTAAATCTAAAGTGAAACATTCTGAATTGAGGAAGGGAGGGGGTGTCACAGTGTGCGATTACTGGTACAAGCCCTTTCTAAGCAAAAGCCAATAGGAATCATGGGGCTGTGGCCAATTAGCATATACTCTAAATATTTAGAGAACATTTAGATTTAGATTTAACATTTAGATTTAGATTTAACATTTAACATTTATGCAGCAGCCAGGTAAAAGAGAAACTCAGCAATATCATATAAACCTCTGAAAAATAGATTAAATCCACTCCCATGCCAGCCTTTGCTAACGTTCCCTCATAGCTGCCAGGGTGTACTACCTTGGTTCAAAAAGGGGAGGACCTCATCCCCTGACAGCAGCAGCAACTTGGGGAACGTAGGTCAGTCTGGGGACGTGTTCTCTGTGGAGCCATTAAAATTCCACCTGGAGTGGTAATCCGACAGCTGCCCTAGAGACCTGCTGCCATTGGGCAGGGGTCCAACACAGCAATGCAGATAGATTCTCCCAAAGGTACGGTCTCTTGTCGCACACCATTCCAATAGTAGGCTTGGTGAAAAAGGGGGACAGTGATGGTGGGCCCCTAAATCGCACACACCAACAACCACACACTCTTGACACTACTTAGTACTACTGGGTACTAAAAGGACAGTATTGCTTTAGGACTCCTGTATGAGACTGTCAGAAAGCACATGGCCAGAGCACAGAGTGAAAAAAGTTTGTCTTTTGCCTGTTGCGGTACTGAATCGTCACAATATTGAGAACCTTATTGTCACTGTTGGATATCAAACTTTTTGTTGCAGTGCTGTACTAATATTTGACATTTCCAACAAGCTGACTTTTATTAGTTTATCTGTAAAACACATATGACCTGTGAGTTAACAAAATTAACTTACTAGAAAAAAAACAAAACTTTTTTTTCTATGACATTCACAAGTCATGAATCATAAAACTGTGATTATGATTCTTTGCAAACATGTATTTATAAACTCTAGTAATACTTCATTAAGCTGCTAGAATAATGACTTCCTTCCTGTTAGTCATGTTGTAATATGCACATCACTATTCATCATAGTGCTATCACACACACACACACACACACACACACACACACACACACACATACGCACGCATGCACGCACACACACAAACATACACAAATAATTTTGGAGAAACACAATAGAGAAAAACTCCAACGTTGCCAAACCAGATAGAAAGGAAATAGCCATTTTTGGACGTTTTAGAACAAAACACATCTACAATACAAACTGATAGAGTCTTAAAACATTTTAGATGTCTAGAAAGTTTTAATAATTGGTAATATATATATATATATATATTTCAAGTTGTTTATTTATGTGACACTTACATTACATGCTTATAAGTTAAGAAGGTGTAATTTTCAGGATATTTATTAGAGCTTTAGCTATTAATCAAGTTCCTAAAATGTTGAAAACATTACTAATTTATAAAGAATAACATGCACATGTCTAATGATTTACTTAACGTGGCTATTCACAGGAAATGTGACCAACATTTCTCCAAAAACAGGAGTGTACTTCCAGCATCCAACCTGTCAAGATGGTATTTTTTGCAACACTGTCCCTCATCCTCCAGTGCACCAATTTTTCAGTAGCAGTTGTGCCAAATTCAGTTGGGGCCTTAACAATGATAGTGCCTGCTACCTGGTATATACTTCAAGAAGCAATTAATTTTCCTTACAGAGAGAAGAATGCACAAAATGTACACAATAAACTAAAAACTTATACAGCTCACCCAGTGTACTGGAATAACCAGCTTTAATAAGGTGAAATTCCTTCTGCAAACAAAGCTGAACCATATAAGGAGACTGTATGAGTTTAATATGATGCACTACCTCCGCAGAAGCAGTAACAGGGCCAACAAATTCTCAGTTCAAAACCTTAACGTTTACCATATCTAAATTACCAGTTAAGCAGCCTATACAGGCATACCTCACCTTACGTCGTTAATAGAATCCAGAGGATACGACTTAACACAAAAATTACTTAAGTCGAAAAACGACTTAAGTGGAATTAACCACACTAAAAACACCTACAAACCACAAATAAGCACTCCCCAGAGCCTATAATGTAGTCTATGTAAGTAGTTTGAATAAAACAATTTAGTTTAATGCATGCTATGTGTTTCTTTTGAATAAATCAGTCATTTGAATTGAAAATCGCAGTGATGGCGCAGGAAACACAAACACCAACAAACGACTGAAACTGGAACTACAATATGAACTCAGCTGATGGTAACGTACTGTATTATTCTAATTTCCTTATTTTTAAAGGATTTTATACTGTATATCATAATGCAATGCAATACTTTTGTCATGGATCTGCCCGCGCGTGCAGCGCACCCGTTTTCGAGCACTCCCAGTAGCGGTGCATGCCGGAGGACTCGCATGGCTAACAACTACTTCTGGGTTTTCCTCCACTCCATTACCAGCGCATGCCCGAGGATTCATGCCACATGGGCTGCAACAGGAGCGCCGGGTTAGACTTGATTACTTGGACTTTATATAGACTCACTCAGGCTTTGTGAAGATTTGCGAAGCATTGTTTGCCACTTATTGTGTGTACCATTGCCAAGCCTTTATAGTTCTGTGTATGCTCTTTGGTTGGGACCCTTTTGCCCGTTTCCCGTTAGTGATCCTCGTCTTGTTCTTGTAGCGTGGTTTACTGATCGGATTTGTCTTGCCTGCCCTCATTTATGTTTCAGCCTGCCATCTTTGTACCTCTGCCTTGTGTTTAAATAAAACCCATTTTGGAGTTTATTACTGGTGATTCCTTCTTGCGCATGTGTTCGCCTAATCCCCACCTGTGTGACAACTTTGTCATGTATACTTTTTGCTATTCTAGTTTCTTTGTTTTAAAACGTGTTTTATAAATCATGATATACTTTTTAACATTTATTTTAATGTATCGCATATGTATACTGTATTGTATTTTTATATGTATACTTGTAAAAAAAAAAAAAAACACACAAAACAAAACGCCGCATCTTCGAAACTGACGCAACACGAATCGACAAAAGCCGATGTATCCCTGTACAACAATTAAAATATGATTTGAATATTAGACAATATCTAAAAGAATGATTCCAAAACTAACTATGATTCATCATTTATTAATATCATCTATAAATATGTTTAATAATTCATTTATTTAAGTAATATTTACTATTTTTTATTGAGGTATTTGGGGATTTTTCCTGACGTTTTTCAAGCACATCATCTGCCTGGAATTTGGTGTCAGTGATGGAACCCATGAGATCAGCTAGCTTATCCATTATTTTCTCTTGCAGTTCTGTGTCAAGGAAATGCTGAAATTTGTTGGAGGTCAGGTGCTTCAGCAACGAGTGACGATCAAACTCTGCAAACAGATGTGCATTCAAGGAACACCAGATTTTCTCACAACCTTCTACACATCAAAAATACACTCACATATCACTTTATTAAAAACACTGGTATACCTGCTCATTAAAAACAAAAAAGGTCCAATCAGCCAATTGTCATGTCCATGTGCTCAAATGGAGACTGGAAATTACCGGTAGTCATATTGGGCTTTAATCTTCAGCTGACAATTTTTTGTTGAGTCTGTGCCCACAGTAGCATCAGATTCCTATTCACGGCAGACATGAGTTGAACCACATGTGGGTTTCTGCTGTTGTAGCCCACTTTTCTGTTTACCATGCTCATAGAGTTCGCATAAGTCTCCTGTCAGCTCGAAGCAGTCTGGCCATTCTCCTCTGACCTCACTCATGAAGAAGGCACTGGATGCCTACAGTACAACAATCATTTGTTGTTTTTTCTCACCATATTGTGTCAACTGTATGTACAGTGTAGACAGACAGATAGATAAGTAGATAGATGGGTGGCAAGATGGACAGAAGGATTTTCCATGCTATTTCTCAATATTAAGATCTTTCCCAACATGCTATTATTTTTTTATTATTATTTATTTTTCAGTGAGACATTATTTTGAAATCCAACGCTGTGTATTTTACAATCACAATATTTCATTTTCACAAGCACTTATTAAAAGAATCATTTGTGTGCGTGTGTGTGTGTGTATGTGTGTGCGTGTGTATGTGTCTCTGAGGAACACGCAGTGTTAAATTGCAGCATTCAAATGAGTTATGGAAGAGCAAACTCATAAATGGCTCCTCTGACCTTTCTGCATTAATGCGCAAGCAATAGAATGAAAACAAGAACAATGCTTGAGCATTAATTGCTATACAGAACACAGTGTTTAGTGGCAGCTGAGGGGGAAGCCTGTAATAAGTGTCAAAGGACACGTAAATGAAAAAGTAATGGTAAGTCATATAACAACAAGAGATAGTTTAAAAATAACTGGGTGGGATTTCACTCTTTATCTGGCAATGCTTCCTGTCTTTCCTGGTCTCATTTCCAACCACGCAGTTACCGGTACATCTTTGCTTCTTTTGTCTGAACCTGGAGCTGAGGACTTAAGACCAAAAGTGACATCACTATTCACACTGGAAATGTTGTGTGTTTTCAGAAATGGCTTACACAGCTGCTCAAGTTGATTTTCATTCAGATTCTGCAAATCTCCCATGTGTTATTCATTTCTCTGAGGTTTTTCTTGAGTAGAACAAAATGAGACTCCTCAGTAACTTCGAAACCACCACCACTGACTAATACGATGATATATGGGTGTGATGGAAAGCATCGAAATAAACATGTATTAGAAATCTAATATATTGCTGTAGTGTTATGGTATTTCCTTATGTAATAAAATAATGCCCGACATTGTTGTTGATTTAATGTTTTCTGCTGTAAAGGAAACATTTTTTGGCAACTCTGAAAATTGTTTGAGTAGCACTTTTGTCTGAATACCAATTTAAGTACAGGTGGTCCTCAAGTTCTGACGGAGATGCGTTCCGCCACACCCATCATAAGTCGAAAATATTGTATGTCGAACCACTGTTTTGAACCACTTAGCCTAGCTTAGGTATCTCAGCCTAGCTTAGCCCAGCTTAGCCTCACCTACCCAAGAGTCTTTTCCTGTAGAAGACATGCTTTGGAATTCAAATTGGTTCTTGAAGCACACAAAAAAACATGCGGTAATGCACTGTACAGTGCACCGATACACAAGGTAACTCCATGAGTTGCGGGAGAGAGTGAGGCACCACGCGAGGCGAGTGATTCCAGGTGTCGTCCGCATACTTCCAGGGGTCGTCCAAACAGCCACATACATCATACGCTGTTACACTGGCCTGCCGGCGACTCCTGCCTGTGAATTTGAAATATTTTACAAATTTTTAGTGCATCGCAATTGTCATCGTAACTTCGAAAAATCCTAAGTCGGACCATCGTAACTCAGGGAGCACCTGTATTACCATCCCAATTCCATTAAAATACAACTGCACATAAATCTGCAAACTCAGAGCTGAACTGAGAAAACCATGATCACAAAGGACGCTCTGTGATACGTTGGTGAACACACGCTCTTCGGTTTTCAAAACACATGCACTCAATTAGTGTCCATCAAAGACGAGCTCAAAATACGACCCACCATAGTCCTGCCCATTAAAGTGTTTTGATGACCCAGTTCCTGCCTTGGTGCTCTGGTGACATCTACCATGACAGTATGAATCAGTCAAACTTAAGGATTGGTTCTTGATCGATGAAGCCATCACTTGTACTAGCAGTCAGACAGGCTGCAAAGAACCTTTGCCCCCCTTTTGTCATGTAGTCCATGATGCTACACTTTGTTTTGTGCTAATTGGTCTTTCCTAGTATATTAATCAACCTCTCTCTCTTGCCCTCACACATACACAGACAAATTTCGAGCCACATAAGTTATTTCCTCAGAGAGTAGACTAAATCTAGTGGAGCAATGGAAAGTATTCTCATTAATAAGACAGTGGCTGAGAAACTGTGGCCTTTTGCAGAGTGTGATTTTCATGACCTAATTGAGGTTTTGATTTGTAGATTCCAGCTAGTAGAGGGTTTGCTTGGGGGGAAATTATAGCAGACTTAGTCATCCGGTAATGCACAAAATACAATAAACTATCAAGAATACACACTGCTACGAAGTAACTTTCTACCAGCTCATAAACAAAAGATGGAGGCAACGAAAAAGCCTACAGCCAGATCCCCCCCACCCCCCACACTAACTTACTAAAATGCTTGCAAACAATGGGCCTGATTTATTAATCTTTCAGTAAAGTTATGTTTAAATGGTTGAATAAGTCAAAGTGTACTACAAATTCATGCCTGGTCTGATCAATTAGGTTTTCCATCATGCGGACAGCCGTGCGCATTTGGGGGAGACATTATAGGAAATGCACTATGGGAAAAAAGGCAAACTCACAGATGCAGTGTGATTATCTGGGAGACATTGTTGCAGACCAAACAGACCCCTTCATGGCAACTGCATCCTCTAGTAACAGTGGCCTCTTTCAATGAGATCATTCACCCTGGCACAATACAAAAAGAGCATTACAAAATGTTCAAGGTACTGACTTGGCCTCCAAATTTCCCAGATCTCAATTCAAACAAGACCCTGTGGGACGTGCTGGACAAACAAGTCCGATTCATGGAGGGCCAACCTTACAACTTGCATGACTTAAAGGACCTGATGCAAAAGTTTTTGTGGCAAATACCACAGCTCACCTTCAGAGGTCAAGTGAAGTCCATGCCTCAATGTTTCAGAGCTGTTTTAGAGCCACAAGGGAGACCTACCCGATATTAGACGGGTGGCTTTAATGTTATGGCCGAGCGGCATGTACATGAACATACACCGATCAGCCTCGAACAGGTGAAGTGAAGAACATTCATTATTTTGGTAGAATGGCACCTGTCAAGAGATCAGATATATTAGGCAGCAAGTAAGCAGTCAGTTCTCCAAGTTGATACGTGGGAAGCAGGAAAAATGGGCAAGTGTTCTGAGCCACCTACATAAGGGCCAAATTATGACGGCTAGATGACTGGGTCAGAACATCTCCAAAATATGATTGATGTTACCATTGTCCATATATATATATATATATATATAATTCTGTATACAGTACTTACTTAATGCCATTTAGTCTCCTTATGAATAAAATTACACACTCTTCTGCATACAGCAACGTAGAAATTTTTTTTTGTTCGTCTTCTGCTGCTTAATCCTGTTCAGGGTCGCGGGGGGAAACTGTGCCAATCCCAGCTGACTTTGGGTAAGAGGCAGGGCACACCCTGGGTCGCCAATCCACCGCAGGGCCAACACATACAGACAGACAACCATTCACACGGACACCTATGGACAATTTAGAGCTAATTTAGCCAATTAGACTAATCCCCTTTTTGGACTGTGAGAAGAAACTGGAATGCCAGGAGGAAACCCCCACGGACATGGGGAGAACATGCAATCTCTACACAGAAAGGTGCCCAGGTCGACCCCACGGATTGAACCCAGGAGCTTCTTGCTGTGAGGTGACAGTGCTAACCACTACACCAACCATGCTGCCCTACAAGATTCTACGAATTATTATTATTATTATTATTATTAGTATCAATGATGTGTTTTTTCTCTACACACATGTGCAGCTTGATAAATATCCAGGTCAGACGATTCCTCCATGTACTCTTCAAAGGCTGGAGGTGGGTAATTATGCACTGAAGCCGGTAGGCATAGGAAACTACCAATATCTTTCAATTCCCAGGTCCAGCATGACCTTCCAACTTGGTGCTGTGAAGTAAGCATATAGACTGCAAAGACAGGGGAAAGAGATAAAGAAAAGAAGAGGCTTGTAGGCATATATGAGGCAACTTGCAAGCCAGTTTATCTCATTTCTTGCAGAATGTCATTTTAATATACACTAGTTATACATATCTTCGTAATTCAGTGTTCTGTCATCATACAGCATCTTTGATAAATTATTTGGACTATAACACTATAAGACTTTAAGGGTACATTGCATAAAAATAAATAAATAAATAAATAAATAAAACAGGCTTACTCGGATATACGGTAATAAAAGTTTGCTTTCATCATTTTGTGTTGACTTAACACATGTCAGATATCTGTTGATCTGAGCTTGCGCTTTACGTCCAAGTCACTCAGGGTCAGAATTCAGATTCAGAGAACAGGAGAGTATATAAGGATTAGCAGTTAATGGGGCAGTTTAAAATGTGATAATTAGGGCTGGGTATCGTTGCTGATTTCCTGAATCGATCCGATTCCTATTCGCAAGGTCATGATCCATTCCATTCTCTATTTGACTTTGATGTATTTAGAGAATTATTTGTCTTTCCTCAGTAATGCTTAAGGCACATTGAGAATTTGAAGCCAATTTAACCCCGAATGCCTTCTCCAGTGCGGTTTGATTCACCCCTGACATTTTAGATGAACTTTCTATCAGTGTGATGCCTGGATAAGTGGTTTCGGAGATTTGTGGTATTTCTACAATATTTTACCTCGATATGGAGTTCCTCTCCATCCTCGTAAGTTTTAAATCCGAAGTGTTGCCAAACATCGGCCTTTAGGCCAGACGGTGACTTCAGCGGTGCAGCTTCAGCCGTGGCTCAATTTGGTTTTGGTTTTGCCGGTCTCACGTTTTTATAGCTCTCCTTGCGTGGTCGCGAGAATATAGTAGTACATACACGAAAAGATCGATGCGCGAATTTTTGAATCGATATCGTGTTTTTCGAACGAAAATCGATATTGATCGGTGAATCGATTTTTTGAACCCAGCCCTAGTCATAATATTTACAGTACATGATTTTTCAGCATGCCCTAAGATACTCAGTGATCTGACAGTGTAATAACATCTGCTTTAACCCATACGTTGAAGTCTACTTAGCAAAAAATAGGATGTGACAATCTTTATGGCATGACAACAATCATGATAATTGATGCTAATATCTTCTGCTGCTTAATCCTGTTCAGGGTCGCGGGGTGGGAAGATGGAGCCGATCCCAACTGACTTCGGGCGAAAGGCGGGGTACACCCCAGGCAGGATGCCAATCCAACGCAGGGCAACACACAAAGACAGACAACTATTCACACTTATGCACAGGGGGGATTAGGCTAATTGGCCCATGTCTTTGGACTGTGGGAGGGAACTGGATTACCCGGAGGAAACCCACACGGATACGGGAGACCATGCAAACTTGGCACAGAAAGAACCCAGGACCTTCTTGCTGTGAGGCGACAGTGCTAACCACTTAGCTACCATGCCACCAATTGATCATGATAATTAATGAACGATAATATCATTCTTATCGAAGAAATACAACTGTTATGACAATTTATGACCACATGTGGCATTTAGCGTCAGGCATTACAGGTGTACGTCATATGGGCGATCTGCGTCAAGACCCATGAACTATGCAATAAAAGCATTATAAGAATCTTGTAAACAATAAACTAATACATCCTTTACAGAATTGCATTGCTCTAAGTATTCATGACATACTAGTAGAACATTGAGTTATGAAGTACATCATGTGGAGTTAGCCTGGAAAGTGTCAGTAATAATAGTCCAGTGCAGTAAGTAGTCCTTGTGTCCCTTGATGTGTAAGCAATGAGAAACGTTGCTAATGTAGATTTGCCAGTTGTCATAAAGGGTTTACGGAAATGTCACGCAGCCTTGTTACTGATACCTTAAATAAATTGTTACCAATTAAGCCCTATAGGTATTTCAACAACTTGAACTAATGTGATATCAACGTAACCAAAAATAAAATTTTCTATGTCTTGCTGAAGTATTTACCTTTGTTGAGTTAAAATTACTTTAAATGAAAATCTGGCAGGGCAACTTTGGAGAATACCTATCTGAAGCACCGTAGTTTGGCCATAGGAGGTCAACATTAAAAAAAGCTCAATGAAGTATCTGACAAAGTCATCCACTTTTCTTACTTACTTGCACATTCTTTACAGTAGTCAAACATTCTCATCAGTTCAGCTGTTTTTCCTTGGAAAAAGGGACATAATGTCCTTGGCATTATATGTCTCAAAAGGGGGTCACTTAAGCCTTAAAGCTGTGAGGAGAATGCAATTAAATGGTTCTAAAACTTTTCAAGTGATACAGTCTCCCAGTTGGGGCGTGGGGTGGGGTGGGGTGTGGGATGTGGGGGTGCAGGGGTGAGTAATGCTGCTTCCTTGAGCACATCACAATGGTCGTCACTTTCATGACTACTAATCAGGGTCTTATAACTTTAATTAATATGCTGTTTAAATTCATCCCAGCACTGATGTTTATTTCACAATGGATAATATTTCATAAAGACTAATAATAATAATAATAATAATAATAATAATAATAATAATAATAATAATAATAATAATAATAATAATATTCTGCAAATACAATAATAATACGTTGCATTGTACAAATAGTATCTTATTTTTTATTCATTGTTGACCTACTGCATGCTCATAACATAATATAATGCATTTAATTGTTTGTTTTTATTATCTGTATTTATAAATATAATTTCTATTTCTGAGTATAGGCATATTATAAGATCTTAGAATGCATTAATAATTCATAATGCATAATAGACAGCTGTAAAACATAACTGTTTAATGTTCTTTGCAGACTATACACTACTTTTGTCATCATGTGACAACTTCAGAAAACAGTAACGGTACCTCTTATGAACTGTATTTTATTAATTAAAGGATCATACTGTGTCCCAAATCAACCTATCACCTTTAAACTCTTGTTCAAAAGTATTTGTCATACACCTGCCATGAAATGACATCAACGATGTGACTCTGATTAGCCCCAAATAAAGGTCAGCTGTTTCTGTAAGGATTTTCTTGACATGTTTTTGGTTTCTTTCAACGGCTATGCTATGGTCCACAGAGAGCTTATAAAACATACACGGGAGCTCACTGTCGAAAGGAATCCATCAGGAGAGGGCTACAATTTTTTTAAGTATTAGATGTACCGTGGCATACTTTGAAGGCCATCATTAGGAAGAGAAAAATATAAATGGGCCACCATAGTGACATTGCCAGAACAGGATGTCCCTCAAAAACCTACAAAAGGACAAGAAGAAACATGATTGGGGAGGATGTCATGAGACCTACAGCAACACAAAAGGATTTGTGGTCACTCCTTGCATATGTATATGCAATAAAACAATTTCCCATTCTTGGTCTGGGCTATGGAGTAGGGTGGCCCTTTCTCATCGATGGATGGATGGATGGATGGATGGCCCACAGCAATTTTACCAGGACCCTGTATAAAAATGGGTTATGGTCTGATGAGACCTGAGTTGAAGCCTGAAAACGAGAGAGCTTAACATCTAAATAAATCCATATCCACTGAGAAGCATGGTGGTGGCAGCATTAAGCTATTGCGCTGCTTCTCTTTGGCTATTTTTCACAAAACCTGCTGGCCTTTGTTAAACACGAAGGAAAATCAAAAGTAGCTCAAACCAGTCTGGTCATTCTCCTCTGATCTCTCTCATCAGCAAGCTGTGGACCTTCTACCTACAGGTTGGTTTTTTTGTTTGTTTTTCACACCATTCCAGGTGCTGGAGCCAATCCCAGCTGACTTCAGTGAGAGGCAAGGTACACCCTGGTCAGATCGCTAGTCCATCACAGGGTTAATACACTCACTCATTTTCTGCCACTTAATCTTGTACAGGGTCGCCGGGGCCAGCTGGAGCTGACTTGGGCGGAGAGGCGGGGTACACGCTGGGCAGGTTGCCGATCCACCACAGAGGGTTAATACAGAGAAGAACATTTATTCAAACTCACGTTCACATTTACGGACTGATTAGAAGCCAGAAGCCAGTTGACCTCATCTGAATGTCTTTGAACTATGGAAGGAAACTGGAGAACCTGGAGGAAACCCCCACACACCCACACACACCGGAAGACGGAAAGACACACATATGCAGCAGGAGATATCATTACAACATTGTGATTTGTTCACAAAATTAATTTTGACAAATATTAGGAATGTGGAGTGGGGGCTTTATTAAAACAAAAGGGTAGAAATGTACTGAAGGTCATTGTTCTTTATGATAAAAGAACAAATTAAATATGCATCTACAGTATGTGTAATATATCTTTAATGCCTCATTAGTTGTTAATAAAATCACCTCAATTAATACAGAAATAATTAAATATACTATAGTATACATCACCAATGTTCAGTAAATGAAAAAGAATAAGTTGCTGTACTCTTAAAATAGAAGAGGGGAGATTAAAGAGCATATTCCCTTATTCCATAGTCCCACTACATGAAGGCCTTAATAGTTTGTCAGGCTTTGTAATTATGCATGACCAGTCTGACTGAATGATTAAAATTACTTAAAGGGACTAAAGGCAGTGAAATTAACTAAATGTCTTTAATTACACTTCATGGTCATTTATCCTGGCATGAGAATCTCATTTCCTGGACATTTTAATCTTCCTCATGGCGTGAGGATGAGCAGGACAGAGTGCCTCCAACACCATTTCAGTCTTTAGGACCTCTTTATTTCACAGGTTTACTTCTTATATACTCTTGTGAATATTTTGCATCTTGAACAAAAAAAAAAAAAAAAAAAAAAAAGGAAATATTCACCAGGCCTTAATTGCAGTTGACATCACTTACTAAGCCTGTTACAAATACACACAAAAATATTGCTTCTCTAACTATCTCTGACACATCATCTCTTTAACTTTCCTCGTGGTGTACAAATTGGATTATTTATCAAGTATGAATGCTGACAGAATCCAAGTCGAGTTTTGCAAATTTGAAAGTGAATGCGTCGTTTACATAAGAATCAGTGGTATATCGTTGGGGTGGGGGGGGTAGGAAAAAAAGAAAGAGAAACCCTCTTGCACCTTGACCCAGATCAGACGCTTAAAAAACAGGTTTAAACAAATAACTAGATAAATAATCCTACATTCAAAGGAATTATGCTTCATTTCTAGTGTTCACTTACTGATTTAAAAACCTTTCCAATAAGTGCTGCTTTTATCATTGGTTCCTCTTCATTTGCTCACTCTTTAGGCCGATCACATTTTCTCCGCACCGACCATTTAGAATGCACTCGTTTGAATCTGGATGGCCTTTTTTTTTTTTTTTTTTTTTTGTGAGATTAAATTGCATGTCAAGGTCACCTGAATGTAGACACAAAATCTCCACTGGTGGAGTATTTTCTTCATTAGCCCACCAAATCTATGCAAAAGAGGTTTGCGACTTATTTATTTATTTACTTACTCATTCATTCATTCATTTATTCATTGCACAATGGTTATAGTTCTGAAGGCATTTTACTGGACTATGAAACTTCAGATAAAATTTAAATTTTAATAATACGCTGTTTCTTTCTTCTTTTATACCCAAGTTAATATAATCCTAGAATTATCAAAAGCACATACCAAACACATTACCTCCTCTTGTACATTTGTATGACCTTAAAGCTAGGCATGCAATTAAAACTGCAGTATTACAGAAACGCACTCATATTCGTAATAATTATGCACACCTAAAGGGCAAGGTGTCCTACACTTTTAACATAATAAAACCCACATGCCTTAAATGTAACTATAAATAAAACCCCCCGTTCAAACGTACATATTTAATTATTTTACAAAGGTGCAGGAAATAAAAACCCCACACTGACTTTATTTCTTAAAAAGGGCTCACGTCTTCAATTAATATTGTGTGCTTATTA
The DNA here is from genome assembly GCA_030068335.1 of Chrysichthys cranchii. Lineage (NCBI taxonomy): Eukaryota > Metazoa > Chordata > Actinopteri > Siluriformes > Claroteidae > Chrysichthys > Chrysichthys cranchii. The sequence continues at coordinate 3,450,056 of JAQMCW010000035.1, forward strand.
AATTAATATTACTATTACAGTATTAAAGTAAAAAACTGTAAAGAGTCATCTGAAAATTAATGCCATCTACCTTATAGTCAATGAAACCTTACGGTCACTATCAACTGGGATCGCAAAAAGGATTGCGCACTGTGACATTTAAGTGTTTCTGGTCTTCTTGAAGACATGTCTTGCTACTTTTAATTGCCACCAATAACATCTCAAAGCATTAAACATATGGAAAATCATGGTAATGTTTTGGAAAACCAAGGTCAGGCTTTAATACATTAACAAGCATTTAAAATAATGAACTTAAGGAGAAATAAGGAACGTGAAGAAAACAATGTTAAACATGAACTAAATGACTTTTGTTTCAATTCTAAATACAAAAACTAACATAACAACTAACATCTACCCTGCACTGACTTAAGATTTTGATCAGTGGCTGAAAAAGATTTTCAACAGGTGAAATTATTGAAACTTCAGTTCAATTTCTGTTCTTAATTTTGTCAGTTAAAACCATAGACATGCTTGATAAGGTATTGTTCAGACACACTACTGTAGTTGGATTGATTCGACCCAAACTGTGTTAATAGTTGGCATGTCAGTATTTAGGATTGTGGAGTGTAATGTTCACAACCTCAGTGAGTTTCATTTTCTGGAAATTTCCCCTGTGACAGTTTAGCCTGATCGCCAATGTGTTAGCCTGCTGACCAGTATGAAAGTATGCTGATGTTATATGAGAGGGGATATGACTAAATATGGCAGCTCGTAAGATATAGGATGAATCTTTTCTTGACCTGAAAGATTAAAAAAAAAATTAACTATCATTATATATATAATTCATCATCTTAATAATTATATTTACAGTTAATATTACGTTTCCTCATTTTTGGTTGCATCATTCCTATTAAAAGGTACTTCTAGATTAGTTTAAAAATTGCCTCATATTTGTACAGTAACTTTATTTAAAAGTGTTGGCTATTACTGAAGAAGGATTGTACTAAATCTGATTGATATTTGTTGCTTCATTTCAAACCGTTCACAGGTATAATGTGCTTAGAGGGTTTTTTTTTTTTTAGTGAAAAAGCACCGACTGAACATTCTTGTGTGTCTTAATATGAAAAAATGCGCACACGTGTGAATATATCAAACAATCAATCAATCAATGAGTGAATCGCTCAATCACACACAAACAAACAATCAACTCAACATCATCGGGTCAACATCGCAACCAACTGTATATTTATTCCTAGTGTGTTTTAATTAACATGAGGCTAATTTTACACAGTGGCGTTACAAACACTAGGTCCTGACTTCTTATTCATAACAATCTAATTTATTTATTTATTTATTTATCTATTTATTGATTGCCCTCTGTGTCTTGAAGGAGTGACCTCATAACACAGAATCAAATTACATTACTAGATGCATTTAGATATGCATTTGGACTCTATATCCTTTAGCTTCACACCATGACAATAGCATAAGCATAAACCCTTCCCAAAGAAGCAGTAATACAGCAGGAAATGAGATGCTCTGTGAGCACAAAATGCAATAGTGTATCAGTACTTGCTTACCTTTCGTTCAAATGCAATTTCACAGTTGATTCAGGAAGAGACAATGGCTTCAGGCAGTGCTGATAATGGCTGAAGTTCAAGCTATTTCACCTAGAAAGATGTGCTCTTTCTAGATTTGCAGATTTCTATAAAGCTCCCCCATCTGATGCTTGGATTCCAATAAGGTTCCCTTCAGCGGTGTCTCATATCAACTTCGCAGCACCTTATAGAGGAAACCGGCAAGTTAACTCCAGGGATTGGAATCTAATTACAGTCATTGCACCATATTACACTTTGTGTGTGTGTGTGTGTGTGTGTGTGTGTGT
>JAQMCW010000035.1:3473055-3485554 GCA_030068335.1 Chrysichthys cranchii
AAGCGCTAGTGACGCTCATACTCACTTATAATATGTTCTGTGTTTATAGGTCATTTCCGTTTCAAACGCAAAAAGAATTATATATATATATATATATATATATATATGTATATATACTTTTTTATTCTTTATTTATTTATTTGTTTTACTTTCTTTCTTTATTTGTTTTATTTATTTATTCTTTCAGTCAGAGAGGTGCAGTTGTAACAGTTGTAGCTCGTGAGGGAGCACTATTGAGCATCCGGAAACAATTCGCCACAACATTAATGGGATTTTTTTTTAATTAAGTTGATTAAATATAAAACAAATACAAAAACAGAATGTGTTATTTACTGAATATGATGGTTTATTTATTTATATATTTAGGTTGTTGTTGTTGTTGTTGTTGATTGTTTGTTTGCTTTAGTGGTAGCACAGTGGTCAAGATGTTGGACTATTATTTGGTAGGTTGTGAGTTCAGCTCCCAGCACTGTCACTGGCCCTTAACCTTCAACTGCTCATTTTCTAAGTGGGAACAATATCTGAGCTTTATTACATAACCCCATCATGGACAATTATCTTATAATAGCATGTTAGTTGGTATATGCCATACTTGCTATTATGTATGACACACATAATAAACATACTGGCATGTTGCAGAACCAGTGCACCACGTTGGGTGCCAGGATGTCACATCTGCAAAGAGAAATGTGATTATGCTTGGCTGTGCCAGCTGGTGACACCTTTTGGCAGAAAGTAAGCTTGGAGTCATCACAGGATGGGCAATTTATGGTGCTTGTTTTAGCAGTTTGTAAGAGCTATTGTGTGTGTGTGTGTGTGTGTGTGTGTGTGTGTGTGTGTGTGTGTGTGCATATGCACCTGAAAATTTTCATTCTTACTAATTGACTAGGAATTCAAAAAAGTGGTCAACAACTCATCTTTTTTCAAAGTTAAGGCAAAAACTGTTTTTTATTTAGCTATTTTTATGGCATTTTATTTGTGCAGTTATATCCTGATAGAAACAGGTGAAGACTGACTTCAGAAAGCAGTCACAGGCTATATATTAACATTTCCATCTTCACTGCTTTGTAGGCTACACTGGAAATGACAAAAAATGAATATATCAGCGGAGTAAATGTGAAAAAATAATAAATCTGTGTATCACGGTTTAAGAATGTACCAATTGTTACAGTGCACTCATGTGGACAAGCTGGGGACTCTGCTAAAATTGATCATTCTGGACCTGAGAGCATGAGCAAGCTCATGTTTCACCAATTTAGCCCTTCTTATAGCTCAATGAACTGCCTTCCTTGGGTGGAGGATTATAAGATTACACAGGAAGCGTATATTGGTATTGTATGTTAAATGATTTGATGCATTAAGTTGAAGCCAGGGCTGTGTAGAGGCTTTTAGAGAGGCAGCTGTTCAAATCTAACAAATGGCCCATGCATCAAGATGTTAGAACACCAACTATGGAGTAATCTGTCAAACTATAGATACCAATATTTGAAGTAAAATTATGAAGCAAATACAAAACAATACTATTTTAGCTGTTTGTTTAGTGAACCCACACCTGCCCGCCACCTCTCACCCAGAGGAACTTCAACGTGGTGTAGAGTTTAGACTCTCTTCAGGACATTGGTTCTACAACCTGTGCTATGTATAGAGGTGAGCTCAACTATATCCAGGCACTATGTATCAATCTCAAGCACAAGCTAAGGCTCCTTTCCAACCAAACAGGTGACATTCCATGTCAATAAATCCAGTTTTGGCAACAAGGGATTGACCCATCAAGGCCTTTGCCTTCATCTGCTGCCTGATCCACAATATACTGGACCCTACAGGAGGCTCACACATAGTAAGACCACAAGAGGACAGACAGATGTGGCTTTTTTGGGTTGATTCTGGCCAAGCCCCATGGGTGAAGGTCTAACCACCAGGTGCTTGTCGATGAGCCCGCCCCAGGGCTGTATCCAGAAAAGGGCCCTGTTCCAGGTGAGGTATCCCTCTTCTTTGCTTTTCTCCTTTCCAAAGCTGTCTTTATGACCACACTTCTTCTGTCCCTTAACCTAGGACCAGTTTTCCTTAGGAGACTCTTCCAGGGGCAAATTGCCCCAAACAACACAGCTCCGAGGATCACTCCCCAGTTCATGTTTTCCCCAGTGAATGAGAGGGTTGCTTCCCTGCACCATCAGGCCAGGCTACAGGCTACAGGCTCTGGATTTTGTTTGCACTTATGAGGTTATGTGCTAATCACAGTTTGTCCATAACAAACAGCATGATTAAGCATCAGGGTGGCCATAAATGTACCAGAACACCCTAGGCAAAATGGCAAAATGTTGTGAGCAGGGAGGTGTGTGGCGGCAGCAAAGTGTGTCTTGTGGTGCCCCCCCTGCAGGTTGGTGCCCCTGGGCACCGGGTCAGTGGCCCTTATGGTTAATCCAGCCCTGATAGTGAGGGTGAGTTGTGAATGTTTGGCAGAGCATCCTATCTTCAAATGCCACCTCTGGCAGAATGTCTACTACATTCCAAGGGAGTTTGGGGATATTGAGTCCAAACGGGCCATCTTCTGCTCCTCCACTGGTAAGGTGGCTGTACAAAATGGCAACTGTGAGATTGCTGGTGCCTGTTGCAGTGACAACCCCCAAACCCAGTGGTGGACGTCAGTGGTAAACAAATCCATCAAGCTGAAGAAGCAGTGCTATGGAGACTGTTTAAGCTCTTAGGGCTCGAGGTGGAAGCAGTACTTTCCCTATTCTGCATATAGTGGAGGTGGTGTAACCTCAACTGAGGACATATGGAGGTGGTGGAAGGAATACTTCAAGGATCTCCTGAATCCCACTGGGCAGAATTTCTATGCATAGCCAAGGGAGGGGTCTCCAGGTGGTTGGCTCAGGATGACATCATTGCTTTTTGCATATGATTTGGTCCTGTTGGCTTCATCAAAAGCCAAAAAGGGTGGATTGCCCATGGCAGATCAGTGCACCATTTTTAGTGATGCAGATGCTGAACTGGTCTGTTGTGTCCTGTTCCATATACATTCCCACCCTGAAATATGGCCACAGGTTTTGGGTAGTGACCGAAAGAACAAGACCACGGATGCAAGCAGCATCTGGACTCACCCTTAGAGAAAGGTTGAGAAGCTTGGACATTTGGGTGTAGGCCAGATTAGAACAGTTGCCCCCATATCAAAAGGAGCCAGCTGAGGTGAGCCAGGTGTCTGTCCGCAAACAGACAACATAACAAACTCACAGATACTGACAACTTTATTATTCAGCTCATGGATGGCAAAAACACCTTTCCACAATGGCCACTAAGGAGAAAAGGGGCAGTTGCTTGTGCACTAAAAGCTCCCTGCAACCGCCAGCATAAACCACCCCCAAACTTTTCTACTGCAAATGCATGGTTGACACAACAAAAACCCTGCAGTTTGTTATAAACAGATAGCCTATGATAGTTGGAGATGTAGCAGTTAATTGAGTTCATTGGTTGGTGGAGGTGCATCGGCTTTCCAGTTGTTAGCAGAAATGTGGGGACTGCCGCAAAGGTCACTAGAGAGCCTGACCTCTCTCAGCTCAGCTGATATCCAATCTGTGAGAGCAGCAGCGTAGCACAGGCACATCACATCGCATGTCATGAGGTGTCATCTCAATGTGCCCCGGGTCGGGCATGACAATCTGTTAATGTCTCGGCTCTGGCTGCTCCTGCCAGACAATATCTAGGTTGCAAACAGATTCTTTACAAGCTAAGCAAGCTAGGATGCAGATATTTATGGTCACACAATTGTATAGAGCTTCACATATTAAGGTATCAATTCATAGCTAATAAGTGAGTAGACATATTATTGAAATACGTAATTGTTGGTACCAGTTTATCAGTGCTATATCCGCTGTTCTAAAATTCTTATCTTGTACTACATGTCATATTCTCACATTATTCATAACAGCTGCAGTTTCTGGAAAGGTGAACGTATGCAGGCTATTTAATGACCAGTAAAATGGATAAAAAAAAAACCTCAAATTGCTATCACTCTGCTTTCACAGGACAAGAAATATCACAAAAAAAATCTATACTGTATCACCTGATTAACAATTGCTCTTAGTATTACATCATGTAATTATCTATGCAATAATACAGACAGACAGAAAAACAAAGAAACAAACAAGCTAACTAACAAACAAACAAAAGCTGCAGCATTGGTAGTTTAAAGGAGAATCAGGAACCCCTAGAAAAAAAAAACTTAAGACATAAGACAAGGATATAAGAACTCCACATAAAGCACTTACAATCTTTAACTGTTGCAAACTCCCTGGTTTATTCAGTATTTATGTGTACACCTGTTAGCTGTGAATTACTATGTCTATTACATGACTTCCTGTACTGACAGAAAGTTAGTCTATCCATCTATCTCTCTCTCTCTCTCTCTCTCTCTCTCTCTGTATATATATGTGTGTGTGTGTGTGTGTGTGTGTGTATGTGTGTGTGTGTGTGTTTGTTTTTCTACATCATACATTTAATATGCTTTAGTATATTAGTTTTCTGGCTAAACTCCACATTATTTTATATATTAATAAACATATCCTAAGAGTTTAACATTCACTGTGTGAACACCTTTTTTACTGATTGATTGATTGATTGATTGATTGATTGATTGATTGATTGATTCATTCATTCATTCATTCATCCATTCATTCATTTATTTATTTATTTCAGTTCCTCATTGCTCCATTTTCTCGAGCCTAAGTTCCATTTTAAACCTAAAGGTGGCACTATTGCTTTGGGTTTGTCTTCCCCAACTTCAATTTTACAGCATTTCAATGGATGCCACTTCAGATACCCAATGCTTTAAATCTGACCTGAAACGTCTTAAGTCGGAATATTAGCTCTAATATTTTTTTTAGTGAGTTGTATGACACAAACATATGATAAAGAACTGAAGTCTGTGCTGAATCACTTACCTGGTAAATCAATTCCAGGTATCTTACAATGATACCTGTGAATTGGTACTTGGTACTTGGCCATGCGACATGGTACTGAATAATCTGAATAACAAGTAATATGGAGAATCGTCCTCAGGGATACAATTTATTACATTTCCTTCATCATATTTGACAGATGTTTTCCCTTTGGTTCAGTCAAAATCCATTAGTTGTAATTATTATATTACTTCTAATCAAGACACATAGATAAACAACATGCCCAGCCAATGAGATATATTTATGTACTGAATATAAGATGTGAAATTATTTTAATATAGATACCACTATAAATTGCTTGTCCTCGGTAAGCATATGATATGTGAGTGTAATATGTCTGTAGAGAGATAAAATAGTATTGATCTAAGCATTTTTACTTGGTCTTCACTTCCTAATGATTATGAATTCATGGTCAGATGAAAGCTGATACTAGACTATTGCAATGAGATGATTATGAAAAATGGCCCTGTGTATCTGTGTGTGATATTATTGCAAGGGTTCAGACAGCTGTATACTGTTTTGGGGCTGTACGCATAAATACATCGTACGTATCATAGTAAAAAAAAAAAGGGGGGGGGGGGGGGACTTAATTTATTCCTTATTGTAGACACATGACTCAGCTAGAAGTGTGAGTCATTTTTCCCCACTATTTATGAATCCTTGGTCAAGTCCACTTCAAAATGTTTATTAAAAAACAAAACAGAAAAAAAACCAGAAATTAATTAATAAAAAAAAAAAAATCAAATATATTTTTTCTTGTCTGTTCCGTATATGACATAGAAAGCTATGTGAAGTTTGTCCTAAATTTCATTTTCACTCCACCACTGATCGCATATCAGTTGAAAATCAGCCTTGAATTTGGATAAGGACAGAAAAACAAAGGGAAGAAAATCTCCTCATTAAAAATCATTGAGATTTCACTAGAGGCTGAAGGTGCTTTTCTTAATTTTTTTTTTTTTATTTTTTTTTTACACCCTCACCCTCATAACAGTGTCGCAGTGTTAATTTGTCTACCCTCAACCTCTGCAAGCTGAAAACATGCCGCTCATTTGCTCGGAAATAACTGTAGCCTGAAAAAAGAAGAAGAAGAAGAAGAGAGTAAATATAGCAGCGCTAGTGATACATCAGATAATAAGATAATCAGGCCATATCCCATGGAGTTTAATACAAAATAAACTCCCCATCAAAAGCTTTTCTCATTCTAACCGCATACTGTATTCACATTCCTGCTCCTGTTATCACTTCATACACACTAACTGCACGTCGTCATCCCACGCATGCATTGAAGTATCCTTTCAGTGTTTTATGAGTTATCCCTGAAATAGAAAGTTTCAGCTTTAGGAAAAGTTATAGACAGGCGCTATCGGCTATAGTGCAGGCTCAAGGTGATGTGGATGTGTTTCGGATGCTTACAGTTGTTGAAGACTGTTAAAGAAAATGATAGCTAATCCAAATGAGGCCTCTTTATTAACCCTTGTTTGTTGTAACCGATCATGAAAAAGCCTCAGTAGTAATGAGCTTTAGCACTTTAATGAAAGGAAGAAAAAGGTGTCATGTCCCTTAGCCGACACCACCTTGATCTCCAAAGCTAGAAAGCAAGCCCAATAAGTCACATGACTTCAAAGCCACATTGTCAGGCCTATTATGAGAAACAGTGCGGTGTGCAGTTGGGTCATGAGCTCCATATAAATAAATAAATAAATAAATAAATACTGTATTGTAAACATTTTATGCCCTATGTGTAATGAGCTACAAATACATGAAGAGCATTATAATTATACACAGCGGTATAATTATGCATGAAAATGCATTACACTTTATTACAGTGTTCATCACACATTACGTAAGGAATAAAACACAATGGGATGTGCTGGTACAGGAACATAGACAATGTGGGGTAATTATTTTCCAATAAAAGCACGGCTCCAAGTTATTTTCCCCTTATGTGGCAGCAATTTGCCAGTGATTGTTAATATTATTATTTTATGTCATTCTTCCATTAATAACATCATTTGTTTAATCATTTAAAGATATTTATAATGTTGCAGAATTTAGCTCCTGTTCACCTCGACCTTATATCAGGTATACATAGGAATTTCCTCAGGGCCGTTCATGTTTCTTTCTCTTTATATAAAGGACCAGCTTTGGCTGTGACTGGTACCACATGCTGAAACTGGAGACTCCTTCCATAAATGCTACTTAAAAGAATATATTGTTTCTGTGGAGCATCCGCCATGAAGTCCCTGTTGTTCTTCCAAAAACATAAAACATATTGCTTTAAATCTCGAATCTTGCCAGTTAGAATACTCATTTTTAATACATAATTAATGACATCAGTAATTCAACATGTCGCACATATTAATATTTCACATAAATAATCGAAATAATTGTATTGATATTTAAATGTGCTGCTATTATCAAATTGAAGTGAATTATATAATACTACCCAAAAGTGGCGTACTGTTATACCCGTTAAACATTCTGTGCTACTCAAATGTGTGTTGTATGTCTTTTGCAAAGCCAAAACTATTCTATAAGTATTGAAAAAATTAAAAAATAAAATCACTAAATAATAAACACACACAACAACAACAACCTTTTTAGCAACTATAGTTACATTTAATATTATAGCGCTCCCATAAGACAAGTCAGTTACTGTACATTTTTTTAATCCTTTGATTATTAAGCTTCAGTTAATTGGACCATGTGCCATGCAATCCCCGTAAATGAGCTGCATCAAAACTAAGCACAGTAATAGAAACCTCGCAGCTGGCACTGTCATGAAAGTTGCATTTATAGAAAATTAATCCAGTCCTTCTGACGACTCAGAAGCAAGCTTTCAGCATCACAGTGGTCTAAACCCTGTTATGAATGTGTTCGGAGGTCTTCAAAGATTTTTTCTCCGTAGAAATATAACTAAATTATTTCTATGTGTTAGAGTACAATGTGAAAACTTACTCCGTTGTAGCTCTTTTCTGTTTGTGTTTCGCAGTGAAACGTCCTCAGCTTAATCTTCGTGAACCTTCCGCAGTCGAACAGATGCCATTACGGCTTTTGGGCTGTGCTGGAGGTGCTGCATGGGTGCGGGAGCATTTTCACCCATCTCCTCCGACTCAGCAGTGATTAATCTTCCAGCCAGAAACAGTGACTTCCTCCTGCATTAATTTCTTAAGTAATGTGACACCTCTGCAATATGACAGGGCGAGCGGGCCTGAAAGTGCCTGAATGCCGAATTCTTTCACACTATAAATCATTAGCCATTAGAGACCTGTGGGCCTTAAACGACTTAAACAAATGAACTTGTCTGATTTAATAAGACCTTGAGCTACATCAATATGCTGGATCAAGAATCTGAAAAGGAGAAAGAGAAAGAAAGACTAAAAATAGGGCAGATGCTTTTTGTACCACTGTGTTACCTACTATTTGTGCTTTTTACCCCACGTACATTATAACCGTACATCGCTGAAAGCCAGCTGAGCGTAGTGCTAGCGCAGAATTAATCAGTAGCAATAGTTACCTGCTGTAGACCATAGCTGTATGCTCCAGTGCAGTGAACAGCCTCCATTGCCTGCAGGCAGGTTCTGCATGTCGAGCCCAGTTGGGGTGCATCATCATGGGAAGGGAATAAGGTACAAAGGTAACCATGGTGATGGTGAATATGAAGCACTGAGGCTCATTAGAAGTGCACATAGCAATACAGTGGGAAGAAAAGGGAGCAAGAGTAAAAAATAAAAAAAAAAATGGAAAGAATGTGCGAGTGTTGATGTGTCATGTAGGTGCCCGAATAGTCACATGTGAAGCAAAAAAAGTTGCTTCGGGTATTTAGCTTTCTTGGTCGCACAACAGAGTTTCCATTTAATCCGCTGCCTTCCTTCTCAGCCCTACTGCTTCACAGCCAAGAGCCCCAAAGCGGAAGCCCATCATGCAGCCATGATCCTGCTGTCTCCACTTTAATCCCTGTATTCGGCACCACCGAGGCCTCTGCAAGGCACTTCACAACAACAGCAGAGTGACAAGCGAAGCATCCACTATAAAGCTGAGAAATAGCCTATAGCTCATCTTTTTTTCTTTTTTTTTCCTGGCATAATATTCCAGGCTGGTTGGTCGGTCAGCTTTTTTCATGGTTTGTATTTTTTTATTATTTTTTTTCATGATTTGGATTTGTATTAGTGGGAAAAACCGAGGGAAAAAATGAACAAAGTTGCATAGACTAATAAAAAACATTTTATTTAACTTATTTGATTTTTTTTATGAAACACACGAAGCATTGCGATGGCACTCGAATGAACTGTGGAATTTGGCCGAAGTATGGCAAGCGATCATATCATTTACTGCATTCCTGTCCTGTTTCTCTCATCCCTTTTTATCGCCATTAGAGGACAGGTTGAAAATGCTTATAAAGCATTTCGGTTTCACAACCCAAAATTGGCAGAGGCCACGAATGCGAATGTGGAATTCATTAAGTCGGCGTTCAATTAATCCTCGAGCAATCTTCCCATGTCAGATGGTGAATGATTCTCCTTGATGTCACCACTGCCCTGATAGCTATCTGGTGCAATAAAACTTTTATAATTGGCAAGCAGCTTTGCTGCCTCTAATTGCACAGTCGAATCCTAAAAAACACGACCGTTCATTAGGAAGATGGATCAGGGATTCTAATTGACCGTGTTAAAGATTGAAACGCGGGTGAGATCGCTGCGCTGAGAGTTACAAAGCACTTACAAGAAGACACTGACTAAAGTCACAGCTTTTGGTGAACTCGTCTGGCATGCACAAACATCTAATAGCATGATTTGGCAGAGAAAAAAAAAATGACAAAGAAATTTAGGGGTAAAATTGGACGACTGAAAAAAAGATCATAGTCTTGAAGGACCATCTGTCTTTTTAAAAGAAAAGTTGAAAAATGACAACATAAAATACACCAATAAAAGGTCATAACATTTCCAATCTACATCAGATTATTTATCAAATGAGACCTACTGTATACCACACAAACGCTGACGTAGGACACATAATTCTTAGCTATAAATAAGATGCCAGATTACTAATAGTTTTATATATTCTCGTTTGATCTCTGGTGTTCTAGTTCACTGGCTGAACAATTAACACCAAGCCCTAAGGCCTCAGGGGCTACAGGCAAGTTCAAAATCCACTAGGGAAAAATGAATGCTTAGTCAGAGTACTACATTAAGACACAAATAGTACTGATTACACAGTCAAAAACCCTTTAGGTATGATTTCATACTTGGCTTTATCTACAGGAGTGGTGCTAAGATGGCTGCCCATCCTGCATTTAATCAGAAATGAACTGGATGGTCTGCGTAGTAAATGATGATGACCAGTGGAGCTCGATGTGACAAACAGTTAAGTAAAACTATATCTGAATAAAAATTTACATACTTACGCATGTACTATTCTAGAAACTTGTGAGTATACTGCAGTCAATGTTTTCAAAAGAAATAAGGTATTATTTATGGAGCCACTTCTCCATAGAGACCACAAAGACCAGGCACTGTGCCTTGGGTAGTATATCTGTCCTGATTTTGTCCCTGATTGTAGCTATTAAAATGCTGTTTAGGACCCTATTTTGACTAGCAGTAGCACTGTGTCCCAGCTTCATAGTAGATCCAGCGGATCTGTGTCCCAGCTTCATGTAGATCCAGCGGATGTTCTGCTCTTTCGGAAATAAAACAAACCCAAAACTGAAGTATTATTATTATTATTATTATTATTATTATTATTATTATTATTATTATTATTAGATGGCTATTATTGTCAACTCTAAGCAATAGTTCCCTTATCTGAGAAAGATATTGTTATTTTGAACTATTTGCCCAGTCACATTAGGGAGAAAAGCTCCACAGGCCATTTGATTGAGTTTATGTGTTTGAGTGATGAAGCTGAGGTTGAGGAACTGTACATGTTCAGGAGCTATTTTGCGATTATTTCTCATAGCCATATTTTACTGTTACTTACTGTATTTGACATTGTTCCATGCTGGCATGAACTTAGACTTCATTCTCTCCACCTCATCGCTCCCTTTAGTGTCCATTTCATCAGGCATGGATTGGAACCCATCGCCGCACACACACACACACACACACACACACACACACACACACACACACATGGCCAGATGCCTGTGTGTTAGAGAAAGAGAGAGAGAAAGAAAGAAAGAAAGAAAGAAAGAAAGAAAGAAAGAAAGAAAGAAAGAAAGTCAGGTGCCTGTAATTACAGATAAAGTCGCCTTTAAACTTAACTAATACATTCAGAATATAAATAAATAAATAAATAAATAAACAAACAAACAAATAAATAAATAAAATCTATCCACACACAGGCTAAATTTTATACACCATTAACATAATTATGTTTCTAAACTGCTTCTGTTTCGTTTAGGTTGTGCTAGTTGCTAGCTAGGTAATGGTGTAGCTCCTAAGCTAGCTGTTAAACATACTTCTGAAAATCACTACAACAGCAACTGAATGCTAAAACAAAACATATATAAACTTATTTATATTTATTCTATTATAAACAATTTTACCTGTTCGCATGCTTTGACATGTTTATCTGCTCATATTTCTCGTAGCCATATTTTATTCAATGTTTCTGAAGGCATTTTTTTTTCTTTCGGCCAGGGCCATTTCTGGTTCAAATCCAGATGCAGATATGAATATTTGGAGTAATAAACATATACAGATAGTGGCATTGTGTTACCCCCATAGTGCAAAGTAAAGGATTTTAATTATGAGGTCATTGAAAGAGGTTTGACAAACAGCTTTGATGGGACATGTAGCAGAGAAAGTACTACAACAGAGACCGTCTACCTTTGTGTGACATTTTGCAGATCAACATGGAAATCTACCAAGCAGGGATGCTTCAGCACTGATCTGCTCACCAGTGCATGTAACTTTTAATCCTCCAGGTGCAGAAAAAAGTCCTCAGGCAAGTAGGTTAACAGAGCATAACGACCGTGTGAGCATGTACATATGCATAGTTACACATCAGGTATCATACCAGCCTCACTCTAGTCCACATAAATATTTTTCAGTGTTAACAAAGATGGTATATAGGAGAGATTTGTACTGGTGAGCTCTTCTTTTTGCTAAAGACCCTGCAAGAAAACACCCCAGGTCTTATTTTATGGGGCATGATGGCTGTGTAGCACATATCTACATCTACATAGTCTGTAGACCTAGCTGTCACAAGTTCCACAATGATATGTGAGTTACAATGGCCCGAGTTATGATTTTTCGAAGTTACGATGACAGTTGTGACTTGCTAAAAATTGTAAAATATTTAGAAAATATTTCAAATTCACAGACAGGTATTGCTGGCAGGCCAGGATAACAGTGTATGATGTACGCCAGGGGTACCCACACTTTTTCAGCATGCAAGCTACTTATGAAATGACCAAGTCCAAATGATCTACCTACTATAAAAATGGGGGGGGGTGTTGTCGGCGATCAACTGTTGCGGGGGTGTGTGTGTGTGTGTGTTAATCTGTTAACTTGCAGGCGACCCGGTACCGGGACACAGCAGTA
>JAQMCW010000035.1:3620623-3630920 GCA_030068335.1 Chrysichthys cranchii
ATTCACACCTACGGGTAATTTAGAGTAGCCAATTAGCCTAATCCCCTCTGTGCATGTCTTTGGACCATGGGAGGAAACCAGAGTACCTGGAGGAAACCACACAGACACGAGGAGAACATGCAAACTCCACACAGAAAGGCGCCCGCATCGACCCCAAGGATCGAACCCAGGACCTTCTTGCTGTGAGGCGACAGTGCTAACCACTCAGCCACCATGCCGCCCCACTCCCTTGCTTTGTCTGTGCTAGATAATAAGTATGATCCTCCATTTTTTCCAAATCTAGTTTCTCAAACTTAGCCAGCACCAGCAAACCCTGATTTCTTCTTCTTCCTTGTCTTCCTTTCTTATTCCTTGTCATCCTTCTGGTGCTTCCGTCTGGATCCATGCTGTCACTTGGAAAAACAGGAAACGTGGAAAGTGCTCTCTAGAGCAGTGGTTCTTAAACTTTTTTGGGCACGACCCAAATTCAGGTCCGGTGGGTATGTCGCGACCAACACTCCCCTGCTACCCCATCCCCCCCGCAACATTTGAGCGTCGTCGCGCAACATTTGAGCGCCGTTGCGCAACATCCCCCCGGTGTGCCGTCGTATTTTTATGGCGCAAGAAGTGTGCCGTGGCTGAAAAAAAGTTGGGAAACACTGAGCTATAGGTTACAAAGTTCAGCTTCCGAAGTAATTCGGTCGCTGGCTGCTTTTGTTACTCAGTCGGACGTTTTTTCTCATGACTAAAATTTTTATTTAGCCATCCCCTCACGACCCATTCTCGACCCATACTTTAAGAACCACTGCTCTAGAGCTTTGTCCATTCTGGGCTACTGTAGTGCCTCCATAGAGGTGGACGTGCTCTCTATGTAGACAAAAAGGGCTCATTTAAGATTAAGAAAACACAACAATTCATAGTTGCAGGTAATTAAACACCACTGAAAACGTACTTATGAATTCCAGGAGAATACTATGAAATATATACTCCATTTCTGCTAATAAATACCCACCAAATCCTACATAGTGGACCTTTAATTTTCTTAAGGGCTGGTTCTCAAATCAAAACGACCCCAGAAAGACCACATTTTTCCTATATCCCAACTGACGGCACAGGAAAAAAAAATGTGAAGGGCCCTGAGGACGGATTTGAGAACCCATGCTCTAAATAGGCTGGCATTTGTTTATCTGTTTAGTCGCTCCTACAATTGTGTATAGATTCTTGTCCTTAATGAAAGACACTTATGTCCTTCCCTCAGGGCTCCAGGCTATTCTGCCTCGGTACCTGAAGAGCCGGTTTGTCCAGGCAGCCCTCAGCTACATCAGCTGCCACTCCGAGGGCCAATTTAGGTGCAAGGACAATGACTGCTGGTGCGAGTGCAGTGTGGATTTCCCTCAGTGCAACTGTCCCACTGAGAACCTGGAGGCCATGCAGGACAGCCTGAGGCACATCAAGGAGTCCTGGGCACAAGCCAACCATGAGTTTGAGGAGTCAGGTAGGCCTATGGGTTAAATTAATAAGTGTTTGCAAGTAGGGGTTTATTCTCAATCATCTAGCCACGTAATAAAGTAATACATAATACGGCTTGTTGTGAGAGCTGGAGCTGATTGGCGGAAAAAGCATCGGCAAGCGTGTTTTTACTTATTTTTTTTTTAAATAGAAAAACTGAAAAACTCAGTACTTCTGAAATAAATGTAAATGGGTGCTTCCTGCATAGAAGAAAGCTTAGGTAATGCAAAGTTCTAACATGTGGTCGTTTGAGCGTTTGAGGAGGATTAATACTTATGCATAGCACTGTACAATAACATAATTATATCATGCCCGTGCTTTTATAAAGAGGGGAGATCCAGCAAATATTCTAACGTCCTTTTCCAGCATTTTTAAAAATATATATTTTATAATCACTGTAACTAAATGCCATGCCAGGACTAAGTTAATTTGGTCGCACTATTCGGCCCTGTTAATATATTTAAATCTAAGAGTCACCTTGTTGTGTTTGTGAAATAACAAGAAAATGGTGGGAAGTGCTTCCAGGGATTGACTATCATGGCTGTAGGACAGTATTTTAAACACGAGCTGCATTGATTTCCCAGGACTGGGCATGAAGCCAGAATTAGACAGGTTTAGTCATCGGCGCTCCACCTCCTGTAGCTACAACAGGCTGGAAAAACTTCTGGCTAATGACTGTGAAGTTAACAGAGAAGCAATAATCACCCAGCATAGCGAAATGATTCACCCAGCACTTCTTTGTCCTTTGCTAAGCCTTCGCTCTTGGTATATTGCTACTATCACCACTACAATCATTGCATCATGTCCCTTTTCCCTAGCTTTAATATATTACTCTTGATTAACTCTACTAGAGTGTGGAAATTAGAATTATTTCAATTACCTGATGTAGTTAAAAAAAAAAAGAAAGCCAATTAGATACCAGTGGGATATTGTCAGGTTTTTATGAGAGTCTTTGATTTTAATTAAAGATAGCAAATTTCTCCTTAAATATTGTCTAGCATCGAACCAGGGATATTATATGATGCAGCGATTGATTTTTTTTCTTGGCGCCAATGGAAATACATTTCCCTCAACCGAAATGTGTTTACTCATTCATCTTGTCGGCGTATTAATGCTGAGTGATTTTTCTTTTTTTTTTTTTTGCTTTGTTGTGTTTTTTTTTTTTTTTGGTGTTTTTTGCACAAGGCAAATACATTTTATCTGAGCGCTGACAGTATATTGGGCTTTTTATTAACAATACCCAAGTGTTCAACTGACAAAGAAAAGGTACTTCCATTTACCAAATTTAGTGTTAACATATTTTATTAAGACAAGGAACTTAAGTGCACATATAACCCGTCGTCTCTAACTGTAGCAATAAAATGATTAAAACTCAATACGGTTTAAAAAAAAAAAAAAAAAAGATAAAAAACATGACATTTTTTATAAAGTAGGCTTTAAGCTCTGAATTCAGCCCAATCACATCATGGCATATATCTCTGAAAAGCTTGTTCATTATGTAAATCATAAGTATCAATTTATGCATGAATATAATATACATACATTTTTTTTTTTTTTTTTTTTTTTTTTTTTTTTTTTTTACAAATTTTATCTGTAAACTCCCTAAGCTACATTTACTAGAGCGGAGCAACTTTAACCGCATTGAATCGTTTATACAATTTTCTGAAAAATCGTTTATGTATGTATCGGAGGACAAAGAAAATGTTTGGAGATGATGTGCATTCGCGATATTTTACATGTTCATGCCTATCTCTAATTTGAAGCATAGTACAGAGAAATTTTACACAAAGCTGATTATTTTTGTTGAATTAAATACAGAATATAGCATAACATTTTGTATAATAGTGTATGGTATTTTATTGGTAAAGTAATAAAGGAAAGATATTTCTTTTTTCGGCAGATGTTCTTCCGTTGAGTGCGTTTAGATTTAAATAATTATTTATATTCTCACACCATACAGAGGCTTGAATTTTTTAAGTATGCGGCTAAAGCATATTTCTTGAGCTTCATCTGGGAATAAGTGTAAATTCTTGACCAATTTCCAATGCAAAAATATCATCAACCAGCCAGCATACATTACTTGTGATATCTTGGTTTTTTTGTTTGTTTTTGTTTTTTTAATTGCCATAATTATGTTTTTGGCTTAAATGAGATCGAGTCCATTTTTTTTCCCTACCATGTGGAAATCCTTCAATCCACTCATCTTCCTCACGTCTGGTTTCTAGAAGAGTTCCAGAGCTTTGTGCGAAGATTACCGACATTCTACGCTCTCAACACATCTGCCGTAAGGTACTTTTGGAAAATGGACCCGGCTGTACACCAGCGCTTTCAGCTGCTGGAGACGAGCACTCGACAGCTCCTCGGCAAAGCGCAGCGGATTGTCAGCAAGCTTTTCACTCTCAGCAAGAGGTGTCGAACTCAGCCCAAAATATCTGTGCCCAAAGAGAGGTAAGAAATGTCAGAGCAATGAATTTATGCCGCATGAGTCCTGCTTGACAAGAGATTGTAATTATCTTTCACTGTTTGAGCACTCAGGGAAATAAATATATTATTGGAACAAAAAAAAAAAAAGCATCAATATGCCTAAACTAGCTTATTTTTTTCATCTGTCCTCTGCATCTGCTCGAAATATCCCTTCTGTGGAAAAGAATAAACCGAAGTATGATGTGAAATGGAAATCCAAGTGTTTGAGCTCCGAGGGGGAACGAAAAATAAAACTTTGCTCTCGCCTTTGCAAAGATTCATAGCAGATGTGATACAGGGTTATAAGAGGTCAGTCCTTTGAACATATTAATTAGGTAATGCGTTTAAACTCTCCGTTCATGTCATAGCCAAGGTCAGTTATGGGAAGAACAATCATGTTAAAGCTGGTGTCTTGGCTCGTATCCCAGTCTCACTCAAATCATGGAGGAGATCTGTAATAATTCCTAGTGTAACTGGATGAGTAGGTTTTATCTCTCCATCTAAAGACTGATGTAGTAGGAGTGTGTAAAAGTGCAAGGAGGGAAAGATGGATTATCTCTTCGTTTGGCGTACTGGATACGGTAATGGAATGCTTTTGGTTGGAGAAGGTAAAAATAAAAATAAAAGGAGCGGTTCGAAGCATAAATGATTTGTAAATGATTAAATGGATCCACAGATGTCATTTGGGAACCAGTTGGAGGATGCGAGTTAGTGCTGAAAAACAACGGACTATGGACAAAAACGATGTGGACGTCACGCCCATATGTGGTTCTTCTTCAAATGGTTGCCACAAGATTGGAAGCACATTATCGTATAGAATGTCCGTGTATGTTGTAACGTTTGAGTTTTCCTTCAGTGCAGGCGCAACCTTGTTCAGCATGACAAAGCCCCTGTGCACAAAACGCTCCATGAAGACAAGGTTGGCGTGGAAGTACTCAAGTGTCCTACACAGAACCTAGACCTCAACCCTGCTGAGCACCTTTGGGATGAAACAGAATGCCAACTATGTACCAGGCCTCCTTACTTGACATCAGTGCCTGATCTCACTAATGCTTTCATGGCTGAATGAAAACACATCCCCCTTAGCTGTGCTCCAAAATTTAGTGGAAGGCCTTCCCAGAAGAGTGGAGGATATCATAACAGCTATATCTGGAGCGGGATGTTCAGCAAGCACATATGATTGTGATGAATGGGTGTCTTCATACTTCTGGTCATATAACGATTTTGTGCTGGGTTGGTTGGTGCTGTACTTTCATTATTCGCGTGAGATTGAGATTAGGTTGGGTTAGGAATGGATGTCCATGTCTGGCTTTTTCCATGAAGAGCATACTTAGCCAGGAGTGGGTTAATAATTATCCGCCAGGGCGACACACAGAGACAGACAAGCATCCACACTTACGGCCAATTTAGAGTAGCCAATTAGCCTAATCCCCTCTGTGCATGTCTTTGGACTGTGGGAGGAAACCGGAGTACCCCGAGGAAACCCACACAGACACGGGGAGAACATGCACACTCCACACAGAAAGGCACCCAGGTCGACCCCGGGGATCGAACCCAGGACCTTCTTGCTGTGAGGCGACAGGACTAACCACTTAGCCACCGTGCTGCCCACCTGCCCGCCCTTCAATGTGAAAAGTTTAATAAAATAACTGGATGCAGATTTATAAAGAAAGCATAGTATTATTATCTGTTCAGATAATATGTTCATTCATTTGAGTGAGCGCTGTCCATATTATCTTTCTTCCAAAACTCATTATTTAACATATCCCATAACTTCTGTTGATTACAGTTTCCTGGTTCCCCTCAATATGTTCTAAGATTCTGACTAAATTGGCGGACTCAAACAAAACTGTTCCCAGAATACCTCCCGCTATAGCTACATTCAGTGCATTCAGTATGCTTGGTCTTTGATTGCATGTTATATAAGCTGCTTCGACTACAACTTGGCACACACACCCGACATCATGGACATTTCAAAGCAGCATTTTTGAACAGCATTTTGTGCTTTCATAATATAAAGGCTGGTCCATCAGGAGAACAGCATATGGACAGAATTAATTTGGGCAAATATTGAAGGCAGGATTGCAAAGGCACTCTCGATGGAGACGTTCAAGTTTAAAACAAAAAAAAAAACACTACAGTGGACAGAACAGCTGTCTCTGACTGCTGAATGACGTCTAGATTGAAATGCTGCCCGGTAAAGAAACAGTCATCTCGATAATTATTAGCACCCTTAGTAAAGATGAATAAAAGTTATGAGATTTATTTATTTATATATATATATATATATATATTTTTTTTTTTTTTTTTCGCTTAATCTCACACTAAAAAACCGAGATAAATCGAGCCTTCTAATACCTCAATGTGCAATTATTGTTTTTCACATGTCACTTTATTTAATATTTAGTGTGCAGTTACTGTTACTTACACTCGTCACCTTTCTCTATTGTGCAATACTGGTGCCTGCACTACACCTCTTATTTATGACTCTGTATCCCCTCGTTCCCTTTTTCTTCTTATGTTCTAATTTATGCTAAATTCAATTGTATAGGCCTCTATCGCTGAGACTTGTTTCTTGCTTGTACTCTCGTCCAACACATTTTATGGTAATGTTAACCCTGTGTTAGCATATATATGACAAATAAACAAAACTGAGACTGAACTGAAACAAACACATATTTTTTTGCACAATAATCAGGTAATAATGTAAATGATTGTGAATAATTTCACAATAATTTATTAGTTTGTGCAATTTTTCTGTGCCACATAGCATTACCGAGTCTTCTCTTGTAATGCTTCATGAGAATGGAGAAGAGAAGATAGAGTGAGGACTGCTCCATATAGAGTCTTGCAGATGCTTCTGCTCAGTGGCTTTGGAGTTTAGGTTAGGGGACTGGGATGGCCATGTCTTCTCCTTCTTCGTCTTCTGCCCCTTAATCCTGTTCAGGGTCGCGGGGGGAAGCCGACACCAATCCCAGCTGACATCGGGTGAGAGGCGGGACACTCCCTGGGCGGGTCGCCAGTCCACCGCAGGGCGACACACAGAGACAGACAGCCATTCACACTCACATTCACACCTACGGCCAATTTAGAGCAGCCAATTAGCCTAATCCCATCTGTGCATGTCTTTGGACTGTGGGAGGAAACCAGAGTACCCGGAGGACACCCACACAAACACGGGGAGAACATGCAAACGCCACACAGATGGGCACCTGTGCCGAACCCAGGGCTCGAACCCAGGACCTTCTCGCTGTGAGGCGACAGTGCTAACCACTCAGGGGATGGCCATGTCAGTCACAAAATATATTTATTTATTTATTTATTTATTTATTTATTTATTTAATTAATTAATTAATTGCCCTCCTGGACACCATGGCCCAGTTGTAACTTCCTGGCAGAGGCAACCAGATTTTACCTGTTTTACCAGATTTCCCACAATACACTACTACAAACACTGACACATGATAATCCACATGACTTGTATCCACAGTCTTAATGTCTGGAATTCTATACTGCACACACCCAAATAAAATGATGTTTATATAATCATTATATAGTCCAGATGTTTATTCGAACTTTGCTCCAAGTTATTTCTAGTTTCATTAGAACGTTCTTCTTTTATGATAGCATTGCTCCCAGTTTTGTTTTGTTTTTTTTTGTTCTAGTGATGATTTTTGTGTGTTTATTAATTGGCTTGCAACATCTGTTTGTTTGGTATTTATATATGCACACCAGACTTATGAATTCAATATATTTAGCTAATGGTAGATAAATAAACTTGCTCATATCCTCTCTATTGCACACTGGTAACATAACCATTGATAATTCCCAGATGTGTTATAGTGAACGTTAGATTATTTTACTTGGGTGGCCAAAGGGCTGACCATGATCCATGCTGCGGTGACCCTTAACTACTACACTGTTGCCAGAAAGCTTTATTTGTCTCAAGGGGCCAAAGTTCCAGTAACGTTTTGGAAATTCCACGTGCTTACAGTACATTTGTAGTTAGATGGGAAAAAAAGGCTTTTTTTCTGGCATGCCTTCCAAATCATTTTGCCTGGAGATTAGATAGAGTCTTAATATGCATTTGATGACTTGGTGACCCCAAAATGTTGCTATTTCCTATCAATCTTTAATTCTGATCCTTGGAGAAATTGCTGGTTCTATTTCTGCAACTTCTAGAAATTCCAACCATGACCCAATTGGAGCGTCTTGACTGAAGTGGACACGTTTTAATTGAACATTTCCTCGTATTTCAAGGAGTCTACGATGCAATCTATTCTAACAAGGTTTCCAGAGCCTTTAGAGCAATAAAAAAAAAAAAAACAATTCCCAGCATCGCAGATCCTTCACCACACTTCTCAGTAAGGATTAGGTCCTTTTCTGTATGACAATCCTTATTTTAACACTAAACTAACTATGAGCGCTGGCAGAAAACCTCTTTTTTAGTCTCATTAGACCACATAACCCAGTTCCTGTCAAGGTTCCAGAAGTGTCTAGAAGGATCCAGGCTCTTATATTTGTACTTAGAAGAAAGAAATGGCTTTCTGCTGCCATGTGTTCCCAATAGTTTTGCATGAGTCCCTTTCAGGATTATACTATTAACCCTAATAAGATGATATTTTAGTGAGAAAAGTATAACATTGGCTAATCTATAAAAACAAACGAATGAAAGGAAAATTCTGTCTGGTCTCAGTTTGTAAGGATTTTCAGATTTTTTTTTTCCAACCAGAACATAGAAGGAAAATCAGTATTGCTGATTTAAACTGCTGTTTTGTTTTTTGTTTTTTTTAAACTCTCAGCAATTCCGTTCCTGAACACTTTTGGACAAGGTGATGGTGGAGAAATTGCTTTTATTCGGATTAAGTGGATGGGACCATGTTTTGTCTCTTTGGACATTTCCACTTTGCTCTGAGTGAAATATGCTGACAGACACTGGAGATTTCCTCCTCTGCCACCCACATTCACATTGCCTGACTCCATGCAGGCGAACAAGCTCCATGAATATTTACGCATTCGCTTGGCGTCACTTATGTATTCAACCAAGAGAACTTTTTTTTTTTAAATAATTGTTTCCGCCCTGAGCAGAAGTTCCCTGACAAAGATTGCATATAAGCAAAGCTCACAGATATCAACAAGACAAATGTAACTCCAGTGTCATATCCAACTCCTTTAGCCTTCCACACTCCATGTACTCATCTTACCCTGTTAGCACTCCGAACTGCTTATTTGCTCATATCCTACTCACATCCAGGTCTTATTCCGCTGTAATTCATCTCCCATGCCTTTTTTTTCCCCCATCTTTATACGTTTCCTCTATTTTCCATCTCCTCCTCGCAAACACCTGTGCGCTTTGATGGTTTTAATCTGTTTTTAATCCGAGCCTTGTTTAAGATTACGATTTGTCACACTATATGAGATTAAAAAAAAACATTTTCGAGTCCATAACAGACTGTACAATAACGTGTCAGATTATACAATGAAGATCGATAGTCTCTAATGATAGAGCTATAATTATTTTACTCACCCTACATCATCGATCTGCACAATCTGGGCTTGTGCAGAAAACGGAAAATTGGGACGCATGAGTAGTTTCGCACTTACGGGCGATTTAGAGTAGCCGGTTGACCTAATCTAAATGTCTTTGCACCGCGGGAGCGTGCCAGAGTGCCGGCGGAAACTGCTGAGAGTCTGTGCCCCTCTGGGATGCTCTTTTTTTATACGCCGTCAGGTTACTGACCTGTTGCCAATTAAGCCAGTTATTTGTGAGATGTTCCACTGTTTTTTTTTTCTTTTTCTTGTTTTTGTTCTTTTTTTTTTAATTATTAGTATTAATTGAACTCAAGAATAGTTAAACCCAATGATTTATGTATTCCATTCAGTACCGCATCCACAGAAGAGAACTAGTCAGCAGTGTATGTGTTGTGAGCACACTGACCACCATTTCTGATTTTCCTGTTCAATGCCCTGAAGAACCATAAGCTTTCCCATTAGACCACCGTCTACGTACCGAAATCTCTTTTCACATGTGGTTGCAGTTCAGTGAGGAAAGAAAAGGGGAAAAAAAGAGCGCCGATGCTTGGGTAGGGGGTATGTACGACGAAATGAAGGAAAAAAACATGAAGGAAAAAAAAATTAGCCATGACGAGATTAAAGTCGACATTAAACTTGAAATTTCGAGAATAAAATTGAAATCAGATGTCGACTTGAATATCGACATTCAAAACTAGTTCAGAGAGAGAGCAACCGCACACACACCTGCAGGATCGAGCAACTTGACCAGTTGTCTTATTGTATTTTGCGATACAACATAACCTCTCTGTATTGCACGCAGGTGTAACCATCG
>JAQMCW010000035.1:3695179-3705890 GCA_030068335.1 Chrysichthys cranchii
CACACACACACACACACACACACACACACACACACACACACACACACACACACACACACACACACACAAGCACGCACACACGCACACAAACACAGAGCATTTATCTCAGATCGAACAAACTCACTCACTCACTCAAACACATACAGCATGCACTGAAGGAGGAGAATGTTTCAGAATATGAGGATAATGCAATAAAAAACCTTTGAGAATGAAAATGAATTGGAAGAGGAGCTTCACCAAAGAGAGTGAGTCTGCACCAAAAGGAGCCCCACAGCCAGCAACTGAAGGAGCTCCAGAAAGAAGAGCCACACAGCAAGCGACAGGAAGATCCCATAAGGCAACTGATGGAGGAGCCCCACAACCAGGTAGATGAGCCATTGTGCCAGCCAAAAGAAGAGTCCCACAGTCAGCTGTAGGAAGAGCCCCACAGTCAGCTGTAGAAAGAGTCCCACAGCCAGCTGTAGGAAGAGCCCCACAGCCAGCTGTAGGAAGAGCCCCACAGTCAGCTGTAAGAAGAGCCCCACAGCCAGCTGGAGGAAGAGCCCCACAGCCAGCTGGAGGAAGAGCGCCACAGCCAGCTGGAGGAACAGCGCCACAGTCAGCTGTAGGAAGAGCGCCACAGTCAGCTGGAGGAAGAGGCCCACAGTCAGCTGTAGGAAGAGCACCACAGTCAGCTGGAGGAACAGCGCCACAGTCAGCTGTAGGAAGAGCCCCACAGTCAGCTGTAGGAAGAGGCCCACAGTCAGCTGGAGGAAGAGCCCCACAGTCAGCTGGAGGAAGAGCGCCACAGTCAGCTGGAGGAAGAGCGCCACAGCCAGCTGTAGAAAGAGTCCCACAGTCAGCTGTAGGAAGAGGCCCACAGTCAGCTGTAGGAAGAGCCCCACAGTCAGCTGTAGGAAGAGTCCCACAGCCAGCTGTAGGAAGAGCGCCACAGTCAGCTGTAGGAAGAGCACCACAGTCAGCTGGAGGAAGAGCCCCACAGCCAGCTGTAGGAAGAGCCCCACAGTCAGCTGGAGGAAGAGCCCCACAGTCAGCTGGAGGAAGAGCCCCACAGTCAGCTGTAGGAAGAGTCCCACAGTCAGCTGTAGGAAGAGCCCCACAGTCAGCTGTAGGAAGAGCCCCACAGTCAGCTGTAGGAAGAGCCTCAGAGCATAGATATATGCCTAAGCATGTCTAGATGGAAGGGGTTTTCTTCCTAATGAGAGACATCCCCCTCACTACAGCTGGTAATTTAACAAGGATGGTATCAGGGCCTACCTGAATGGCAGTGATCCATGCTCATGATAACAACTCATCCTTTAAACTGCTGATTCCTGACTCAATTCTGAAAATCATTCTGATGTGACCAAACTTAAGAGTAGGGGAAAATGAAATTGTTTCATTTAAATTTTTACTAGATAGGAATGATTTATGGCAACTAAGTCTCTTTTATTGGAGATTTTTTTTTCCATAAATTATGTAAACCTCTTCTGAATAGATGAGCTGTCTGACATCTGCAATTAGCTGCAGATTGACAGGTGGGAGAGAGTGATGCCATCCTTCCTACCCACACAGCACTACCAGTTTTCCTCTCTTGAATAATGGCTCTGGTGAACCGTTTTTGTTGTCACTCAGGAGCTCTCATTCCTGAGTCTTTATGTGAGCTAATACCAATTGAGATAGAAATAACACTTTATAAATATGCATAATGATTGTGACAAGAACACCATTATTAATATTATATTTATAGACAGCGACACAGAGACTTGAAAAATCCCTGAAAAGCGATTTTTTGAACAGCAAGGTCAAGACACAGGCAGCATCCTATTCACGAGCTCTTACTGAAATCTTTACCTGACACAACTGGAACAGTTATTAATGCGACAGGACATGTAATTAAGTATTAAGAAAGAAATGACACATACAATTAACTTTCTGTCTGGGGCGCTGACTCTTCCACTGACTGGGTCTGCAATTCAGCAAGACATCATGAAGCCTATTTTGATGTTAGACCTGCTGCGCCAAATATATTTTCAAGTTTTCTAATATGGGATTGAGGTCCAGTGATTTTGCAGGCATGTAGACATGTCAAATGGCATGAAAGGAATGAAAACCAAAAGGTGACCCCATTAGCTGAAAATGTGTAACTATAAGGGAAACCCTGATATTTTGATTTTCCGAGCTTGCCTTTCACTTTCCACTGATTCCTTCCTGAGAGGAGGACAAGGTCTCAGTGTTTTTCTTTTTCTCCTTCTCTTTTTTCAGCTCTGCTCGTAAAAACCTATGCAGGGGTTATTGTTGATGCGCAGTCCTCTGAGGCAAGTTTTATGACTCTACTTTTTAAGTGGCCAAGCCTTGTCCTTTGCAGTCCCTATGCTCTGAACTCTATGTTAATTTCCCACAAACTAAAATCCAATGGGCTATGTCAGTGAAGTAAATCACGCAGCGGGTTTTTATCTCGCTGTAATCACAATGTGGCAGATGTATAATGGGCTATTCGAATGATGCATTTGATACAGTATCTCGAAGCCATCACATCAAGATTGTCTCCGATTGCTGGCGCGGAGAGCTTGCCGAAAACAGAAACACTGAACCAGTGTGGAAATAGACAGCTTGAGAGATTGTAAAATATATAAATTAAAAAAAGAGATTAAAAGTAATAAAATGATATCATGAGGGAGCCATTTTCCCAATAAAACAGGAGCTGCTTAATGATATGTGCATTAAAATGAGGTGACTGGTGTTAAAAAGAGCAGTCTTAAGAATTGTAAAGTGAAGTCAATTCAATAAATCAAAAGTTGATAGTATACTGAGATGACTTCCTAAAACTTGTGCGCAATTAAAAATATGTTATAATGATGGGGCAGGATGGTGGCAGTCTCAAGGTGGTTTGTTTCTTGTTTGTACATTGAACTAGACAAAAAAAAAAAAAAATGGGGGAAAATATTCAGTTGTGGGAAGTCGTGTGGCATTTCGCCTCTCTGTAGACACCTCACTCTCTCTAAATCACTTTATCAGCCTACCGAGTGCAAAAAATGTATTTTGTATGTGTATAATCTTTTAAAAAATACAACATTGTGGTATTTTATCTCATGTTTCATGTACACTGGTTTGCAGTGCCGCCGCAGTGAAAACTGAATATCACGTCCAAAACAAACCTGTATGTCAATATTGAAAAATTCCAGATTGTTTGGGTAAAATGTTTCAGTTTTGATGTTTTGTCTGAGTAACAAGGTGTCCAGTTGCGACACTTTTCAAATCACATCCAGATTTTTGGACATGAAAAGGTTTCATATAAAAATGTTGAAGGCCATCTACTCAGCATGTGGTCCAGATGGAGGAAAAATGTTTACAATGTCTTTCTGGGTACATAATTAGGAGTGTTTGTGTGATTTTTTTTGTTAGTGTTCTGTGTGTGTGTGTGTGTGTGTGTGTGTGTGTGTGTGTGTGTGTGTGTGTGTGTGTGTGTGTGTAACAGAAAATGATTTAAAAATGGAGATGTTTTATGCTTCAATAAATTCATCACTAATAAATGAGTTTTAACTGGGGAAACCCTTAGCATCTTTTTTTTTTTTTTTTTACATCAAATTCATCAATTTATTAGCAAACATTTTGTAATATATTTGAATTGCCTATTTTTAAAGATAATCCTATCGTTTTATGAGTTCTTGATATTTTTACAGTATTTTGATATATAATTTAAGGGCACGCCTTTTTTTCTTATTCTGTCATATCGGCCTATTTCTCTTCGTCATACCAGACACGTTTAGTCACAATGAAATATCTGCTAAATTTAACATAACATCATCAGTAAATTGCAGCACATCATTAACTTGAGCGTAGGGCATAAAGGATCTACCTCCTTTCTTTCCTCCCACAGGAGAGCTAAATAATAAAACATGCCATTTTTATTCCCCTTTCACCAAGTGTGTTCAAATTATATAAATTAACATTTAATAATTCCAATCTCCTAAATTGACTTTCAAACATTTTAATTAGCAAGCACTTTGCTCACCACACACTTGCAGCAGATGGATGCCCATGTCAGCCAATTCGAGGAACCGGCAATTACCAACTCATTTGCATTCTTATTTCAAACATGTCCCCCCCAAAACCATCTCACTTAAGGAACATTTTATCTTTATCGCTCTGGCTTTAGCATTAGCAGGTGGTCAAGTGTTCGTTTCCTAACGTCCCCTGAAGGCAAGCTTAAAAATTCTCTCCAGAATAATTTCACGAGAATAAGTAAACACAGAAGAAGTATACAACAACTGATACTGTAATTTATTTTATTTGGATTTTTTTTTTTTTAATAAATTAAAAATATTCCCTTATATGTTCGGCGAAACCCTACGAGAAAAGCAAAAGAGAGTTCGAATTATCATTTCAAGACGGCGCCGAGATGAAACGGAAAGTAAATAGGAGACGTCTGCTTAAATCTCCTGTCTCTTAAGTTTCTTATGTTTTCAGGTAGCATTCATCCATCTGTCTGCGTGTCCCTCTGATAACCTCATTAGTACAATATCTCAAGAATGAGTTGCTGAATGTTTGTAGGATTTACACCGAATTATCATTGCAAGCAGCAGATGAACAGATTAGATTTTGGAAGGTCCAAAGCCTTCCAAAGGACTAGCCTTGTCGAGGCTGTTGGCATCGACTTCCGCTCGTTTTCTCCCAAAACAAAATGCCCCAGTAATCTCCCATACGTCTCCTTGTGATTTCCAGTAGATCTCACACGCAGTACTCAGATCTGTGACATTCATTATGTGCCAAGTTCATTCAAATATATTACCAAGTTGTTGGCAAATTTCCTTGCCACACTACAGTTGCCAAACGGTCTCAACAGCAAAAGTTGTTAAGTAAAGAGAGGTGTACAGTTTACCTTTTTGTACAAGAAGTGTAGTTTTTATATACTACACAGCAAATTGTACTGTTAAATCAATTCTGAGAGAGTTCATTTTAACACTGCTACTGTTTATTTTGTTCCAAACTTTGCAGTGTTAATTTAACACTTTCTAAAGTATTAATAATACAACTCAGATACAGAGTTAAAAATGATTTCTGCTTAACCCCAGAGCATGGTTTCATAATTCGGTAGAAGTTGAATCAATGACCCTGACTCTCTTATACAGTTGATTCTTAGTCTTAGTCTTCTCCAATGGTTTTGATCATTCGCAGTTTTCCTGGCTTCATCCCGGCTGACGTTGATGGTTTTCAGGTCATCGATGAATATTCATTGCAGTGTGATCCATGCCATGTGTCCCAACGCACAGGTTCCAGGTGATGATGACTCTGGCAGGCCACGTACGAGGTAGGCATAGGATATGACTTGCGAACTGGAGTTGGCACATAGTGACCACTTCGGCTAGGGGGCGGCTGTTCATTCGTCGAAGTATTTCTTCATTTGTGACACCTTGAGAATTTGTTGCAGGCCTCGTTGTTGCAGGATGTTCAGACTCCGACAGATGGTCTTTGTCGGTCTCTAGGTTTCAGCTACATAGAGGACAGTTGGGAGAACGATTAAATTGAAGAGACGAATCTTCATCTGGGTGCTGAGGGAGGACATGGTAAGCACAGGTCGAAGGAGTTGTAGAACCGACGAGGCCTTGCTGAGACAGCAGGTCACATCTCAGTTTGACGCTGGCCAGGTACATGAATTCTGGGACCTCTTCAGCCTGATGCTGGCCAATGTTAATGGGTATTCTCGCCCGGGCATATCCAGTCTGTAGGACCTTTGTCTTGTTGGCGCTAATCTGCAGACTGATCTTTGCTGCTTCTGTTTCTAGTGCTGTCATTGCTGTTCAAAGTTCCTTTTAGGTCGATCCCAGGAGGGCTATATTGCACACAAAATCAAGGTCTGCAGGGGGGGAGGCTTCAGTCCAGGGGATGCTCACTGCTTCACATTCCACGTTTGAAGGCGATGAAGAAGAGGAATTGCGACAGGATGCATCCCTGTCACATGCTAGGTTTATCTGCAAAGAAGTCCGTGACACTGTGATCCATGCAGATACAGCTCCGGGAGTGCTGATATAGCGACTTGAAGATGCTAACGAAGCATGGAGGAAAGTCATAGCTTCATAAGACGTTCCATAGAGTGGGTCGGCGGAGCCTGTCGAACACTTTCACAAAGTTGATGAAATCGATCGACAGCCGATCGTTGATGTTCGATGCTTTGTTTAAAGATTTGTTCCATGCAGGATCATCCACTACGGAATCTGGCTTGCTCCTCCCAAAGTTACCCCTAAAGGGAAATACTGCTTAGGTTCCTAAGAACTCCTGGTCTCCAGTCATCTGGGACTTTGGACGATACATCGCAAAGTTCAGTACACACAGTTGATCTCTAGTGTTAAACCATATTCCAATTCAACTCCATATTTAACACTTTAGGTGTAACACTGGTAAAGCGAGTCTGAGAAGGTTGCTGTGTAGTTTATGAACTTGATAAGTAGTGTAGTAGTGTACTTGTTTATTTGGAAATAGTGTGCTTAATATGATGTACACTAAGTGCCAAATAAAGTATTATATTAGGTTTATAAACGGGAATATGGGTAATATGGTACCAAGCTGCTGGGGGGCACAAGTGTGTGCCTTAGTGCAGATTCCAAGCTTGGATAAAGAGAGAGTTGGGAGAGTTGCTTCAGGAAGGGCATCCAGCAAAAAATATGTGCCAAATCAAACATGTGGACAATGGATAATCCACCGTGGCAACACCGGGAGCAGCTGAAAGAAGAATAAGATGAAAAGGAAGAAGAAAAGCATTTGAGTATGCTACATACTCCAGGCATTACATTACCGTCATTTGGCAGATGCCCTTATCTAGAGCGACTTGCCTTTTTTTTAATCTCTCTTTTTTTTTTTACATATACGACTGAGCAGTTGATGGTTAAGGGCCTTGCTCAAGGGCCCAACAGCAGTATCTTCGCAGTGCTTGGATTCGAACTCCCAAACTAACGATCAGTAGCCCAGCATCTTAACCCCCTGAGCTACCTCCTGCCCTAAAACAATCAAAAAGTAAACACAAATTTTAAATTACAAGATAACCCTGGGAACAAAAGAGAAAGCAGAGTGGAGTGGAGACATCCATCTTCTCCAGCAAAAAATAAATTCAAAAGTCAGCCCTTCTCCAAGATAATCATGTTATTGTTCTTTTGGGACATGAAGGTTCCTATTCTGGTGCATTTCCCAGCGCAAACAGTGAACAGTGCAAATTCCTATGCATTCTTGAGAAATGCACTTAAACCTGCAATTCCCAGCAAAAGAAGTGGAATGCTGTCCAAAACAGTCTTGTTTCACCTTGACAATGCACGTCCTCGTGTAACAGCAGCGACAGTAGAGACAGTGCAACGGCTCGGATTTGAACATCTTCCAAATCCTCTTTGCAGTCCAGATCTGATGCTGAGCGATTATCATATCTCCGGTCCGCTGAAGGATCCACTTATTTATTTATTTTTATGTAATCCAGTGTAATATATAAGGAATCCATTTTTATCAAGCATTAAAAAAAAACTATTATTTTAACTTTCGCTAGCTCCTCAGCTTGCACTTAAAGAATACCTTGAATACCTTCCTTTCCAAGCATGTGTTAAAATGTACGTTGGCTGTCAGGTCCCCCTAGCGTTCATGCATTCATTTTTTATGCCACTTTATCCTGTTCAGGGTCATGTGAGGAAGCTGGAGCCAATCGCAGCAGACTTCGGGCGAGAGGCGTGGTACACCCTGGGCAGGTCACCAATCCACACACAGAGACAGACAACCATTCACACTCACATTCACACCTACGAGCAATTTAGAGTAGCTAGTTATCCTAATCCCCTCTGGGCATGTCTTTGGACTGTGGGAGGAAACCAGAGTACCCGGAGGAAACCCACACGGACACCATGCAAACTCTGTACAGAAAGGCACCCAGGTCGACCTTCTTGCTGTGAGGCGACAGCGCTAACCACCACACCACTATGCCACCCCATTAATATTTTATCCCAGACATTATTAGGAACTTGCCACTAGTTTAATAGAAAGCTGACAGCCAAGAACATGAATCTGAAGCTATCATGGGTGCAGACTCAACAAAACTGGACAGTCCATGACTAACTTCGGCCTAACAGGAGTGGAAGCTGACGTGGTCTTCTGTTGGTATAGTCCGTCCACCACAAGGTTTGATGTCGTTGTGCATGCTGAGATGCTTTTATGCCCACCTCAGTTGTAAATGGTGATTATTTGAGTTACTGTATCTTTCCTGGCAGCTCGAACCAAGCTGGCCATTTTCCTTTGACCTTTCTTATCAGCAAGGAGTTTCTACCCTCAGAACTGTCACTCACTCAATGTTTTTTGACTGCTGTGTGTGAAATTTCCAGGAAATATTCAACCCAGCTCTTCTGGTACCAGCAATCATTGTTAAAGTCACAGAGATCATGGGTTTTTTTTCCCTTCATTTTATTATTTGATTTGAACAATAACTGAAACTTACAGGATTTCAGTTCAATCAATCTTCCATGATTATATGCGCTGCTACCACATGACTGACTGATTAGGTAACCTCATGGATGTCCAGGTTTAATGTGGATAGTCCTAATAAAGTGTTTTCCCAATATTTTAAGACTGGCATTCATATACAACTGTTCATGCCATTCACAAATTTTCACTAGCATGTGTAAAATCTCTTTTGAAGAAGAATTCATCCTAACTTCTGCAGTACTAAAAGTGATCAGGTGCAGTACAGTAATCTGTAACAGAATCTAACCGATTGCCTTACTTACAGCACCATGGATTCTGTGGTCTACGTCTGAAGACGTTTGATGAAGTGTCACGGAGCTCCCTCTCAGACTTAGTTTTGATGCTTATCTGAAAGTTAGCCTAAAATCTGCAGAGTCTGTAGAGTGACTAGCCTGAAGGTTAATGCATGAGCCTAGCCTAAGCTCCTGTGAGATCCATAATCTTCTCCGTGAGGTCCCAGTGAGCCAGAGCGCACTTTGAATCTGGCCAAAGGGCTCAAAGTGAGAGCGGGCAAAGAGCTGATGAAATTGGAAAAAAAAAAAAAAATCCCAAGGTATCACTGTCCATCATGATTACGTGTCAGCCATGCGGGAGAAGATTCCGTGCCGGAGTGAAAAGCTGAGAAATTTGATAACAGCTCTCAATCTGTTGTAAGCAGTAAAACATGATGATTATGTGATCAATGATCAGTGCAGTAGCAATAAAGTCTTTTATTGTTGGGTGGAAATGTTTACGTAAGCAAACCTGAATTAATATTTTCCTGATTAAAATTTTGGAACTGCTGATTTTATTCATACTCCTGTGTGCATGTTGATCTAGCAGGATCGCACTCCTGACACACCTCATTTACATGTAGCGAAACTCATAAATCTCCAGTTCACATATACAAAATGGCAGGAGCACAAAATCGATGAAGTGGGTAAAGGTTGATAGGCAGAAGTGGAAGTTATTTTGACTCAATTCTATGCTGAAAAATATTTAAGAATGTACAATATTATGATATATCTTCTCAGGATAATCCTGTTCAGGGTCGTGGGGAGAAGCTGGAGCCAATCCCAGCCGATTCCGGGCGACAGGCGGGGTACACCCTGGGCAGATCGCCAATCCACCGCAGGGTTGACACACACACACAACCACTCCCATTCACAATGTAGAGTATCCAATTAGCCTAATCCCCTCTGTGCATGTCTTTGGGAGGAAACCGGAGTACCCGGAGGAAACCCACACGGACACAGGGAGAAAATGCAATCTCCACACAGAAAGGCACCCAGGTCAACCCCAGGGATCGAACCCAGGACCTTCTTGCTGTGAGGTGACAGTGCTAACTACTACACCACCTGTTCACAGAGCGACCAGCATTTCTACTGCGCCATTTCTTTTGTCAAAACTGAATGCTTAGTTTTATTTGTCTTAATTTATGAGTATCTGTTGGCTTGCTTTGTTTATTTTTCATATTTTTATTAATTATTGCCAATACTATAAAAGCTCTGGCTTTTTAATGGTATTATTAGTCCCTGACCCAGGGAACTAGCATAAGGATGTGTTTTTGATAAAGACTTTGGAGTTCTTCTATAACTCGGGCTAAAAAAAATTGAAAACGGAGCAAGCTAGCATACAAATCCAAATCGTAAAGCACGTTTTAAATGTAAGCACAGGCTCTGCAAACAGGGTATCACAGGCAAAAGAAGAATTCGAAACAAGACAACAAGGCAGAGTCAAAAACCAAGTCAAAAACAATATGACACGATGGATAAGGCTCGGTAACCTCAGGTGAGGTACACTGAGCAAACACGAGAAACGCAGGGTTTAACTACACAAACCAATCAGGGGAAATCAGGTGTGAGTGATAATCATACACGAGGAAGGACAATTAATGACAAGATGTAAGTAAACACTGTAAGATATGCATTAATGCCATTGTGGCACTGTAGTGCTCTAAGAACCAAGAAGTCAGCATTTCATTCGTAAAATTTCATTCATTTGTTCACGACCAGAATCAGTTTTTCCCATTGAAATGAATGTAAATACAATGAATGTGTTTCAGCCCTTAAAACATGTTTTTAAAGTATATTAATAAAACATAGAATAAAATGAAAATAACCGTTATTATAGAAAAATAAACCTAAATGAAATAAACAGATGATTTTAACGCACAT
The DNA here is from genome assembly GCA_030068335.1 of Chrysichthys cranchii. NCBI lineage: Eukaryota > Metazoa > Chordata > Actinopteri > Siluriformes > Claroteidae > Chrysichthys > Chrysichthys cranchii. The sequence goes on from JAQMCW010000035.1 coordinate 3,705,805, forward strand.
TACCTTTGTGGTGGAGACGTAGTCGCTGGTGTAGGTGGACGGTGGCGGAGGGATATGGTGGCGCTTCTCATGTTTTGTGATTATTT
>JAQMCW010000035.1:3719591-3731102 GCA_030068335.1 Chrysichthys cranchii
GCCAAATTTTAACAGCGCCCCCCCCCCTTCGAAAAATTGCACCGCGGGGGGGGGGTTGGGTCGCGACATAAGCACCGGGCCTGAATTTGGGTCGCGCCCAAAAAAGTTTAAGAACCACTGGTTTAGACCAACTAGCCATGTGGCAAACACAAGAAGCAAAAGAGTTGTATGATTTTCAAAGAGGGTATATTGGGGGGTCAGTCTGAGGGTGGACTTAGCCAGTGTGTGATTGCACAAAACCTTGGGATTCCTCTGGTACACAGTCAACAGTGTGATTGTACAATTCAAAAACAAAGGAAAGGAAACAAACAGCATCCCACGCAGGTCGACCTGGGCCCTCTGACAGGTATCTTCAGAGTGTCGAGCGGATTGTTAAAATAAATCCCCGTCGTAGGGCCGCTGATGTAGCAGAGCAACTCCAAGTGAGTCGGAGTCCTTCTGTGAGGGATCTCCATCAACTTGGGTACTACGGCCGAGCAGCTAGAAAGACGTTTCTCGGAATAACTTTTTCAAAAATGATGGCGTCTGTTTACTTTTGAGATGTCTGTGTATAAGCACACACCCACATTTTGACTTTTTTTTTTACTATTGTAAACAATGCAGGCTTAACTTAATTCATGGGATTTTTCCATACTTTTATAGGTTTCATCAATTGAATGTAATGCTTTATTTTGTATGGATACCATCCCATGTTGCAGTAGAGAGCAATGAAGCTGCCGATCATCTGGCCATAGACGCTCTTGGAATGGACGTTAATGGATCCACATTGCTGTTTAGTAGATAAGAGGATACGTATGGCAAAGTAAACAAATATTGGAACTGGACTTTTATTTTGATTAATTTTACTCATTTAATCTCCCGCAAATGAAGCTCTTGACCTGTATCCGCACGATGATTATTCATCGTGTTGCCGCCACATGACTGGCCCTGCGACTGAGCAGGGGTACAGGTGGCTGGGGATGGCATATAATCATTCTTAATGATTATTTATTGTATTTATTGTGACACAAACCATTAATTAGGTTGCCAATTGTTTTATTTGTTCCACAAGAATAGGTCTGTGATGCTGAGTGCGTGGAATTTCTTCCCATAATAAACACTGACAACCTTTTTGGAGCTGACCATCATCATAGGGCTTGCATTTGCTTGGAGTGTCAAGGAAATATAACCTACAGTTCCCAACTACTCAAGTCTTGAGAGGTAAATGTGAAGCACCTAGATAAAGTTAGTCTTTTCTCAGGCAAATGTCAGACCCATAAGTCTTCACTGCCACATTGGAGTCTAAGACAGGAGAGAAAATCTCATTAAAATGTTCCTCTCAAGCTGAGTCAAGAAAAGTAATGATTCTGTGGAATTTAAGAGTAAATAAGAAAAGGGAAGAGGCTGTGCCAGGCAGAATAGGATGGCCCGCTGGATATTGGTGTCACTCCTTCAAATTAGTGGCAATGCCATGAATTTGAATAGAACCATTTGGGTTTGATTGCACATGTAATGTTATTTTGGCCCTGCATAATTTCTCTCAGTCCAGGCATAAGGTGTGCAGACAGTTTTGGGTCAAAACATGCTGCTGAGGCAATTTTCAGGTTCAAATACAAATTGGTACACAGGGCCAGCGTTGTTCCTGATGCATACTAATGAAGCTAAAGTTGTTAGTAAGAGCTGCTAGGATTCGGTACGTTAAGGCATGGGAAAGTACTATGGGGATTTTTTTCGATTATTTATTTTTCTGTAAGATAAGTTGCCTTTCTAACTTCTACAGTGCTGTTAAGTACAGAGAGTGGATTTCATGTCCAGGGACTAGCCATAACCTTCAATATACTACAAATCCTGCTAAGAGCTGAGAGCCCCGTGTAACCTCTGAAGCCAAACAGCACTCTACTAACATTCAATCTGGATAGTATAACGGTGTGGTATACGATTGGAGGATGAAATGGGTTTCCAGACAGATCGTTGCAGATAGTGAAATGAGAATGGAGCTTCCAACAAAATAAAGGAAAACGAACATCTGAAAGCAGGAAAGAAGGAGGATGTTGTCTAAGGTAATACTGACCTCAAATACATAACCAGTTTACAAGCACTGATGGTGGAGATGTGATAAGGAACCTGTGTATTGCTCCAAAAATGTTAATTAAAGCATTCTTTGCTGTTATCAGTGACTTGTGATTTCCTAAATATGATGCTTTGACTATCAAAAAGATGACTAGTTAACAGATTTTTTTTTTTTTTTAATCACTGGCTGACTAGTATCTAAAACGTACAAAATAAATAGTTACGGGAAAACATGGCCCGTGACATAATTAAACACACTTGCAGGAGGTAAGACAGCATTCCAATAAAAATGATTCAGTATTTTATCAACAGAAAATAGTTCTTTACATTTTACGCCAAGCTGTTTACGCTGTAATGTCCCTAACGGCATCTAGTACTCATGCATTCTCCTTAAGAAATATCCTTATCAATGTGCCACAGAGATTTATGACTTATTTTGTACCTTGGAACGTTATTTCTCACCTAGCATATTTATTTTTTTCTTCTCTAAAGGAATTCATGATACAACAGAGAGTGGAATTATATCACGTGTTAGGATATTAATAATTGAAAAAAAAAAAAAGCACGCAAGTTTTAGAATGAAAAATATCCCCTTTCATATATGTAAAGAATGCAACCTTGCTAAACTTCCAACACAACTCATCCCTCTGCGCACTTTGAACAAATAGATGCTTCCATAAGCAAACTACATAATGAGTGAAACCAAGCATGTATGAAATGCAATACTGAGTACGCATCAGTAATCCGCAGTTGACCTATGCATGTATTCACAGGTCAGTGAAGTACTACAGCTCATCAATCATGAAGACTCCCCCTGGCCTTTTATTCCACTCTTTGATTCAGTGACATATAAAGAACCCTTTACATTCATCTTAAACCTGTCACCTTGACATTGCTTTTTTCACCAGGAGCACACTGAGCTTTTTAACCCAGCACAAAGCCAGTGAAGGCATTTTGTGCTCCTTTTACAGCTCTTATCTCCACTATCGAACTCAAATCTCAAAAGAAAAAAAAAAAAACTTTCTCCTGATAGATGCATGTCTTTCTTATCAGAAAATCGCAACTGTATCGCTCAGACTAAATGCATAAGAGGCGAGCAGACACGACATATTAAAAGACTGGACCTGGCATACTGGACATGTTTGTAAAGTTTTCGGAAACGTGAGTAATGAAGATCCTTAACTTCCCGTGTGAAAGAGTGAAAATCCTATGCATGTTGTTCCTCTAATCCCTTATCATAGCCGCCACCAGTTTGCACCGCAATTACAAGAAAGAAAAAAAGTCATCTATCCAGTGAAGAATGTGCCTTGCATGTATGGCCTCTAACTACTGATTTCATGATTTCTTGGCCAGCTGAGATAAAGCCTCATATGCTCCGATGTGCCTGTTCTATCTTGTGCATCTCCTATTCAACATGGACAGCAGCCCCTGCTGCAGATATGACAGAAATCGCAAGGCCCATCTCTCCTCAATTGAACGTGCTTCCCAAAGCATAACCTCCATTAAAAATAACAAGAGTAGAATAGGAAAAGTGTAGAACATGCTGTAGAGAGGAAAGAAGGGAAAAAAAAAAAAACAGAAGCAGTTTCTGCTTGAGGGCCAAACTGATTTCGCTGTACATGGGTACACACATAAAGGAGATAAGCACAAACAAAACTATGGGTGAAATTGCTCTTATGTGACCAGCATAAAAATTTCATACGACTGCAGATAAAGTGCATTGCCACGTTAGATATTATATAAAGTAATATACAGGAGTGACTTGGTTGGTCATTGATGGTGATGGGTATAACTCAGACACGTTAAAGAACCAGCGGACTTCCGTCATTTCTTTCTAATTATGGTGATTTTGTGGTCTTATAATATGCATGTTCAAAGAAAGGATTTTATTTCCCCTTTAGATGTAAGGGTCACCAGCTGATTGCACATCCCACGCACACAGCACTTTTCAAAAATATGTGCATCCATTTATAAACCCCTGAGCCATAACAAGCCTGGTAAATGTACTAGGCAGGTAAAATGCTAATTAGCAACCTTTTAGCTAGCAAACATGCCATGCAGGTATATTAGCAAGCTAGTTAACTTGCTCTTGTTCTGATAGAAAACAAGAAAACATAAGAATACACTAAAATATGCTATTTATGTATTATTTGTTTTACATTTAAATCCAGAGCTGAAGGTAAAGTCACTTACACTGTTAGCCGTGTTTTTGGTTTTAAAACTTTTGTGAAGCAGGAAATCACTACGTTGCATGATGGGATGCAGTAGTCAACCAAGTGAGCTCTGGCTACTTTCCTGGATACAGGAAATTTTCACCAAAATAGTATATCATCCAGGTAACAGTTATGTATTGCATTTTTTTTTTTTTTTGCGTGTACTTTGTACTACTTAATACTTTTCCATATAGATCAGTATATAAGCAGTATTCAGTGTGGCTTTTTGGACACATCCACCGTCATGTTCACTTTCACTGGCTTCCAGTTGATACCATCCTTTATATTGTCATAGTCTATCTGGTTTTTGTATCTTGTTCTGTTTTTTTTTTTGTTTTTTTTTTTACATTTGTATCTTTGCCTTGCTTAGTTCATGTTGTTGTTCATTGCCTGACCGTTGCCTGTTTATTAACCACTTTTTTTGTCACATAATTTGGATTATCCTGCAAACTTTTTTAAATAAAGCCATTGTGTACCTGAATTTGCATCCATATCTGCTTCCTGACTGCATGTAAAATGCATATATATTGTATGCATGCATCCTATCTCAATTACTGTGTATACCTTGGTTTAGAAAATGGAAATGTGAGGAAATTGTTGCGCTAAATTGAGTCTGAATAATTTAGGACTGTGTAAACAATGCACATTTGAGCTGCCTCTTTCAAGTCTAGTGGAGGAGTTTAAATTCAGCAAAGCGAGGCTGGAGATGACCCTTCTCAGAGTCTTGGGAAGCAGTAATAAGAAATGCTTAAATATCCTTGGGAGAAGGGCAAAAATGGACACTGAGGGAAGCAGTGAAACAGGACATATCAGCCCTCCAGTATGGCAACATCATTGGCCAAGTTCAGGATGGTAGAAGAGGGTTGGGTCTCAGCCAGGAAGCTGGTTGTTTTGGAAGTCCAAAGTCAGAAATTAGCAGCTCTCCAAAGCTTGATTATAAATCCAAAAAATGTCAGTGGATAAATTGAGAAGGCACAGAGAGGACGGAGTTGAACTGGGATGACCTGCGGCAGAAGGCAAGCAGAATCAGCTTCATGATAACATCAACATATGACCTCCTCCCTTAAGCCTTAGACCTCAACAGCAGCATGAGATCCCCCATGTCAACTAACCCCAGCAACCATGAGACTTCCAGGCACGATTAAGTTTGGAGGTGCCTAGTGGCAGCCCTGGGGGCCAAACAGACATCTACAAATGATCTGCCTGCAGAACATCAGGCGTAATGCAGAAAATACCTTTTGTCTGTTGAGGTGAATACAGACAGAAGAGGCTCCATTCCTCAGCTGCAGGTGGACAACTGGAGACAGTCAGGAATTGAGATATGTATGCAAAGGTAGCCTGCTGTGTAAGTTGTGCATTGTGGCTTTAAATCAGCCTACGCCACTACGACCTGTGGATTCGTGGCCAAATGTTTTGCCATACCAAGAGAATGCTGTAGTGTATAATGGTGGCTGAATCGTAAGGTCCTCACAACAGGCCCAAAGTGAGAAGAGGACTGGGCAGGTGCTGGGTCACCACCCAGCAAACACAGAAGGCTCAACTAGCATTAGCCTGTGGTTCTCCTACGATTAGTTTTAGAAAAACCTTCTTCCAACGTTTACAGAACGTCCTCTCCCGGTTAATGTTCGGGGGCATTAATAAAACAGGAATGTTCTCCAAAGATTCTCCAAAGTTTCCCACAGTACAAATATTAGGAGAGCATTCGGAGAACATTCCACAAACCAAAACATGCAACCAAAAACGAATGTCATATTTAGGTAAAACAAACTTTCCTGGCAAATCATAGGGCAACTAAAGAACACAGAACATTCCTGTAACCAAAAATGAATGTTCCTGGAGTGTTCTGGGAAACAAAAATTGTTAGTTGGGCAGAAAGAGATGTTGTGGGCTAATTTATAAAAAGAAGTGATTGATCTGCACAGGATCCATTTTCCTCATTTCTGCAATTCTTGCAGTCAGATCTTCCTATCAACAGCTTCTGCAATGCAGCTAGTTTTGCAGGAAAAGTGCAGACGGTTATATACAGGCATGGAATTACAGCCTCATGAACTGTGTATATTAAATACTTGGTAATGTATTTTAACCAATCATGTGTGTTGTGACAAGGTAGGCTGGTATAAAGAGCCTCATTTGGAAGAATCTCAGGACACTGAATAAAATTACTGGGAGTTTCATAGAGGTTAATTCAAAACAAACACAGATGAATGGTTTATAATTTTCAATGCTATGAATGAACAATTGAGTTTATAATTTCCTTCCTTCTTTTTTTTTTTTTAGAAACCAGTGACTTTTAACATTCAGCTCATTATGTCTCTTTTTTTGCTTACATAGAAACAAGCCCTTATCTGCAAAGACACCACTACTGTGGGATACAAATAGATGTTATTGAGCCAAGAAACACGAGCAGCTGACTGTTCAGAGTCCATCCAATTTGTCTACATTTGATTCCAACCACTGTGCCTTGAACACCCAAAGTAGTTGAAAAGACGATCTTAGTAAGTCTCGTGCCTACTGTTAAGCATGGGGGAGGAGGTGTGATGGTGTGGAATTGCTTTGCTGGTTGCACTCTCTGTGGATTATTTAGAATTGAAGGCACACTTAACCATCATGGCTAGCACAGCATACAGCAGTGACACACCATCCCATTTGATTTAAGGTTTAATTGGGCCAGCATTTTGTTTTGCAACAAGACAATGACCCCAAAAATGGTGGGTCGCGGAGACTGAGAGATGCCAATCAAGCACTATTATTAAAAATATTAGGCCACACTTCCAGGTCAGTTCTCAGCTCAGGCTAATCACTGAAACCTGGTGCTTTTTGAGCAGTGTTGTATCATAAGCCAGGTTTCTATCCAAGGGAATTTGGAAATGTTGGCCATTGAAGTTCAGGGATTGGTTTTAATTAAATGTATGATATGTGGACTGTTGCAAGAAACTGTAGTGTAAATGTTTTTGAAATGAAATATACCCAATTTTGAATATAGTTAGTGCCATGTGGCAGAATTTAAAGTCATGCGATTACAAGAAAAACATCCAAATGTTCTTAATGTTCTTTATGACATTGTGCTATAGGCTTAAATGTGTCATTTTTACAGAAAAGGAGGGTGCAGAGCATCGCGATGCTTCAGTGTTGAAGCTTTTGGAGCTTTCAAAAACCTACACATGTCGTTTGATGTCCGTCAGGTAGTCAGTGATCCGCAAGCAGATGCAGAGACAGACATCTGGGACAGTGTTGATTAGAGAAAATGCAGTATTACTGTGTTAAATGCATGGCTGAAGTTGACAGATTCCTGTTGTGCGAGCCTGTCCCATCCAAATTCCCATATTCACTGCATTATTTGAAGATCTGACAGATATGTAGACCAACAGCATGTCATCTGAACGTGTTTTTGTTTGATTTATTTTTAAATATGCATGCCTAGATAAATCGTTTGATTAAGGAAAGGACATCTCCACCCTGAAACACATGAAATATGTTTACGTCGGAATACTTGTGATGTGTTGCCATGTGCATCTTGGGTCTGAGGAGACCTTCCAGACTTTCTAAGTAGGGGTGTGTTGGGGTTTTGTTTATTTTCCTTCAGTTTTGTCAAGTCAGTGGTCATTTCCAGGTTTCAGTCAAACATACAGTAGCATCGGTCATGGTCCACCTTCAGAGGGTTGGAATCATTTTGGATAACGTTGCCAACCGTTAACAAAAGTGAAAACAGAAAATAGACCATCGTGTGGAGAGATTTTCATTGGAAATTAAATCCTTGACACCACCGAAGATCGCGTGCTAATCACAAAGGTTAATATGCAAATCGTTCAAGGTGGGTTTCTTTTTGCTTAATGGATTTTTTTGTCTTCTTTCTTTTCTTTTGATGGATACCCATGTTCACAAGATATCCACAAGAAACCTTGGTATTTTTATTTTTATTTATTTCTACCTGTGAACCTGGACTACACTAGGATTGCCGAACAGAGAGCTAATGTAAGCACTTATAAATGCAAAATGGTACTAGGTGATCTCAGAAGTGCCTCTTGGAGACAGATACTTGGAGAAAAATCTACCCAAATGCTTTTCTGGCTTTCATGATCCTGAGGTGCCTATTTACCCGTCACTGGGACATCATAAGTCATTTTAATGGTGGTGTTGGAGGGGAGAATTGGTGCTGGGAGGTTCAAATCTAGCGCAGAATTCGTTGAGATCACTGACTGGTGCACATTGACATCCCTGGAAATGCCTTTTTTTTTTATAACTGTTGCTTCTGTGGATGCTGTTTAAGAGGCTGGGTTGATGCCTAATAATTGATTTATAGCTTTTTTGGAGCGGTTGATTGATAACTCTAATTATCCTTTCAAGTATGTTCTTGGCCATTTGTCATGCATCCCATTTGTGCATCCGTGGGCCGTTTTTTGTTCCAAGGATATTATATTGTCCCTAACAAGTGCTCTTATAGTACATGCAGTGCCCTTAAATGCTTGATACTCAAAATTTTCAGGGTTCAACAACACATTATATCATGACATGTAATTGATGACATCATAAACATGATGTGGGGCAAGCAATTTCACGCAAACACACACACACACACACACACACAAAAAAGCGAAGTAATTACGTGAATGATTTCATTTTGTAATGCTTTAACATCTTTGTAGTGCGTAAGTGACATGCCCCTTCACGTTTCCTCCAAAAACCAAACAGTACACAGAATAGCTCTTATCATTTCATTCAAATCAAATGATAGAAAATGTACTCTTTACCTTTATGTAGTTTCTACTTTGATTGGAAAACCATGTTTTATTTTTCTCCTGTTTTTACATTTTCCCGTGCGTTCTCAATCACTGCTAATTACATTACAGAGGTCTCAGTGCCATGGGCTGGGAAATATCAGTCCACGTGGAGAACGAATCTACCGTGTAAAAACTTGACACACTGAATGACTCTACAGTTTGAGCTAGGAAGAAATCAGCTGCAGGCTTGCTTCTTTATAATGTTTGGTGAATTTCTTTTGTTCATGGCCATTGGCGATGCTGTTGCTCTTGGTTCGACAAAAACTAAAATGATTCACCTTAAAACATTTACCAGCAAATAATTTGACAAATGTAGGCCAAAAATGATGATGTCTATTTGTCTTGCCCAGCTAGCCTTTTAATCCCCGTCGCTCCTGGTTAGATGTGAAATAATTCAAATTACTAGCTAATCTATAGATATCTCAGTTCAATAGCATGGCTAGTCTACACTTTATCTGTACTACAGAGAGTTTTTGGGATTTATGCAGATTATCCCAAAGCAAAACAAGTCCTTTGCATTTGGAAAAGATAAAAGTGTTTTATTTTGGTCGGTGGGCCACTTATATCATAGCCCCCTCCTACACCATACAGAAGCACACCTATTTCCTCATTATCTTTAAATTGCCTTCGGATCCAACTGTTTGCAAACACGCAGCCGAAAGGTGGCACTGCGCGCTTATCCCACCATCTGGTTGCACCCAGGGCCGCTTAACTGTAATGAATTGCGCTCTCTGCATACTAAACACTGCTCTGCTTTGAGAAAATAGCAGCAAGCTGTCCGCTAGCAGCAGGGTCCGCTGAGCAAACACTCAAATGAGCTGCTGGATGTGTTGCGCACTCCCACCCTCGAGGGCTCGACACGAGCGAACGTCCAGGTGGAGTCCTCGTACGCTGCTCCATGGAGTCTCACGGTGGATAATCTATTAGAGGAAAGGTTAAACAAGGACAAGACAAGCAGGGGTGGTTGCATGAGTTCTCATTATGGGGGGTAACACCAACTCCCCTTACCCCTAATGTGCACGTACACATGCAAGCATACACACACACACATATACATGTTCGCACAGTAGAACCTCTCAGAATTGCTTATATTGCTCAGGTCTCCGTCAGGGTGTGCAACACGCTGGCACACAGTACAGCGAACTCCATCAATTTGCTGCCCTCCAGAAACTGCCAATCACCTGACTGCCTTTGATCCAATCCGGCTTTCTGCTGTCCCCCAGTGCGGCTCAGCACATGAAAAGACAAGGCTTCTCACATGTCTGCAGGTACCTATCACTTATATGTCACCTCAGTGTATAACAAGGTCACAGGTAATAACTTTTTTATGGCAGGTGAACATGAGACCTTTAAAAAAGTAACCACTGGGTTTTTTTTTATTATTTCCCATTCTGCCGGGTTGCAAAGTCAGATTAATACCGTCCGATTTAAATAGAATTTTTCAGTTTGCCTGTTGCACAGACGTAAATGCCCTCAGTTTTAAAGAAAATAAAGTATTTCAATTTCATCACAATTAGTAAAATAGCCAAGCAAAAAAAACCAAAAAAAAAAACCTTACATCTTGAACATTTTTTTTCTTCTTTTAAACATTTTTTTCCCCCTGCACCTTTAGTGGTTGCATGCATTTTTAATGATCATAAAGGATTACAAAATGCTGTCAAACACCGTTTGAATCCTTCACCTCAGGCCGTACTGTGTTATAATTATTACGCTTCCGTGCCAATGTGAGCTGTCTCTGTAAGCTCTCTGTTGCTCCACTGAGGCAAAAAGCAATTACGTGAGAAAGCAAGCATATGAGCAGTATAATTCATATGAGGATGAAAGCATCTGAATAGCACTTCTGCGAAAGGAAACTAACTGTCTACAAATATTTTATTTTCTAGGAAAACTATGGAGTTCTACTACATACGAATGACCCTCCCTTAAAATGTACGGTGGCCGTCAGGTGCCCCTAGCGCACGTCCAATTGTTTACATTCACACTTCCTTGCCTTTCATTCATTCGTTTTCCATGCCACTTTATCCTGTTTAGGGTCGCGTGAGGAAGCTGGAGCCAATCCCAGGTCACTTCAGGCGAGAGGCGGGGTAAAGCCTGGGCGGGTCGCCAATCCACCGCAGGGCGGCACACAGAGACAGACAACCATTCACACTCACATTCACACCTACGGGTAATTTAGAGTAGACAGTTACACTTCCTTGCCTTTTCTATCGTAAATAATAAAGATGATCCTGCAGAATGAATTCATGAAGATACAGGTCTTCAGTTAATGTTCACAAATGAAACATCAGAATGAGGAACAGCATGTGATGTCAGTGACTTTGACCATGGCATGTTTGCTGGGGCCGGATTGGCTGGTTTGAGTATTTCAGTAACTGCTGATCTATTGGGATTATTCATGAATAGCATACTCTAGAGATTTTACGTAATGGTGTGTGTGTGTGTGTGTGTGTGGGGGGGGGGGGGGGGGGGGG
>JAQMCW010000035.1:3810784-3825517 GCA_030068335.1 Chrysichthys cranchii
ATTATTTCTTTCTTTTTTTTTTGTTTTTTCTCTCTCTCACTCTCTCTCTCTCTCTCTCTCTCTCTCTCTCTCTGTCTCTCTCTCTCTCTCTCTGTCTCTCTCTCTCTTTCTCTCTCTCTTGTTGTCGCTCACTCTCTCTCGCTCTGGCTGTGCATTCCTTCTCCAATTCTTAGTCTTAGAATTTAATCCATGTTGTGCTGTCTCTCTCTCTCTCTCTCTGGCTGTGCATGCCTTTTTCAAACATTTTAAAGGCTTCTCTATCTATCTATCTATCTATCTATCTATCTATCTATCTATCTATCTATCTATCTATCGGAGAATATCAATGACCTCATTATCCCTCTGGCTGCATCATTATACATGTTTTACTCTCTCTCTCTCTCTCTCTCTCTCTCTCTCTGACCCCCACTTTGCAGACATTCTACATTGTATCTGTATGCACAGACTTAATTATGTACACCACATTTAGATATTTAACTCAACATCGTCGTCGTCGCCATCATGGACATTTTGCAGTTTACCATTCCAGGCTGTCTTCTTCCTGTCTAACACAGTTATTCAGAAATCTTCTCTGGATGTATAACTCCTGCAAGATCTGAATAAACTCTGGCCCTACAGACAAGATTAAACTATAAGCCGCTCGGTCAGTATCGACACTTTCATGATTTTGCATAAAACTGTGTTGAGTATTTTATTGGTTCACGAGATCGTGCAGGGGCCATTTCTCAGTACTCTGAGGAAACTTAAGCTTCCCTGCACTTGTTGATGTCTCCAGAGCACACACTCAGTCATGGCGTAATCATCAACTGCGACTCAATTGGCTGTCGAGCTGCTGGCTTAGATCCAATAAGTGGTCTCCTTATAACAGAGCGGAGCACGGAGACAAATTCAAAAAGGAAAAAAGGATCGTTCATGGTGGTGGATTAACCCTGTGAAGCCAATAAGAAAGAGTCCAAACCATGTGTAAAGGATTAGCTGCCCTTCCTCAGACATGTCTGGAGAGGTAAGCCTTCCAGCTTTGTTTACTGCACTAGATCTTATTGATCTTTCTGCTTCAAACTTAAGATACAAATATAGTCCAAATTCAACCGTGAAGCTTTAGCAATACTAAACTGTCCTCCCCTGAAAATGAGATCTTGTGGGCTCTGTTGCGGAATACAGCTGAAGTAACACTTAATAGAAGTGAATCACGGCAGTAAAATCAGAAATACAAAGAACTTTACTGCTGCCCTCCTTCCTATCTGGATTAAATGGTTTTGTTTGAGTGGTAGATTTTTACAAAAAAAAAGCACTTTAATTTCTGAAATGCTTTAACATCAACATTTTAAATGTCTGCATTCCTTCATAATGTGTTTGAATCTAGTAATCATAATGACACTAATCATAGGGTGATTATTATATATTTGGACTCTAATATCTATAAGCATGACATTTCTAGCAGGAAAGCTTTGCTTTATAAGACTGTTATATAGAATCAATACGGTTTGCTTCTGCAATCATGGGAAAAGCCTGAACGTCTCACTTACAGCGCAGCATAAATGTTGTGAGAGCTCTTAAAAATTTCAGACTCATATGTTTAAAATAACTGCAAACAGCGATCAAAGGCAGGGCTTTCTCTTCTCCGGTTCAGAAGACGATAAAAATGGTATAGAGGGTCTGTTTTTCATAATGCAAGGTATGGTTTCAATAACGCAGGGTGAAGGAAGTTTGAATTACTAAGTATGAAAAAAAAAAAACATGGCACAGAAAGAATTTCAAGTGGTGAAGGTTTAGTCTATCATGTGTTAGTTTTGAGTGTGATAGAGAGCTTTTTCTGGCCCTTCTGAAACACATGGCAAAGATGTAACCCTAGGTGTTCGGAAAAATATATTTACCCCCTCATGTATTTTTTTTTTTACTGTTAATGCACATTAGGGTTGTTTGGACTAAATTGTTTAAGATGTTTGAATTGGGTCCAATATTGTGCAAAGGGAACCTGGGTGGTAATAATAATAATAATAATAATAATAACCGGCATTATTATTATTATTATTATTATTATTATTATTATTATTATTATTATTATTATTATTATTGGGCCTTTCTTTAACTCAAGTGCACTTTACAGACTCAGCAACAACAACAAGTGTCATATACAAGACACAATAAAACTTGTATTTTCTTTCTTTCTTTCTTTCTCTCTTTCTTTCTTTCTTACTTCCTCACTTATTTTCTTCCTCCCTTCCTAAACTTGTCCAAAACTTAATAACAGGCTTCACCCCTTTATATAAGTCGTCCATGAACTCCAACTAAAAGACCCTCGGTTTGAGCCTGAGCTCACGTACTCTCCCGTGTCCACCTAGGTTTCCTCCATGTTATCCAGGTTTTTTTTGTCCCACATCCCGAAACCATACTCAAGGATGGAGTACTGACTCGAATTGCCCCAAGGTGTGAACGTGTGTGCATGATGCCCTGTGATGCCAGGGTGCAGCCTGCGTTGCAGCCAGTATTCCTGGACTAGGCTCTGGGTTCACTGTGTCTGTGACCAGGATAAAGCACTTCCTCAAGATAAAGAATTTAAAAAATAATAATTAAAGCCCTTCCTACCATTTGATATCAGTCTGTACTGTCACCATTGAGAAGTTTCAGCCCACGCTGGAGTGCAAAATTCTTTTAGTTCAGACACTTTGGCAGGTTTTCAACAATGAAGGGCTCATTTCATGTCCTATCCCATTATCCCTATTGCGTTCGAATGAGGAGTTTGAGTAAGTCACTCCCAAGCATTCTTTTCCTTTCTCTTCTGCCACGTGGAATTGTTTTTGTCCTTTGGATCACTGTTTTGCTGCATAACTTTATTAGGCTTATGAGTTATTACATGGTACAACACACAATATATGGTCCCTTCAACAGTAGTAAGTCATCCATGTCTGAAGCAGCAAAGCACATCCAGGACTATTTATGTTTTATGTTCTCAATCCATTATATGACCCGAAATGAAATACCTGCAAATTGAACATTTCAACCCTGCAGCATTATTGGAGGATATTAAAACCTTTATATTACATCAAGGTCAATAGAGTTACCATATATGGTCAGTGTAGGGTAGAATTTTTCCAAAAAGTGTATATACAGTATGTGTATAAACCACATAAAAATTTAAAAGAACATTTATGTAAGATGGGAGAAACCCAGGAAATCCAGAAAGACATGGGGTGGGTGGGGGGGGGGACTTATTGGATGTCCATTGGACTTGCCAAATATGGTTCTTCACCCAATAAAGTGTTAATTTTATGCAAGACATGATGAGACATAGGTCACGTAAATGGTTATAGAGTTACCTTTCTCGAATGTTCTGCCAAAGGCCTTAGAATCATCCAGATGGATTTGATTTTGCCATTGGCACTGGTGTTTCTTTTGGTTAACTGTGGTTTCCGCCCTGCTATTCTCCCACGAATCCAATTTTTGCCTACTCTCCTTCCTTCTGCGGATTCTGTACACTGACCTTTGAGGGTTTTGAGTTGAGGGTAAAGCAGCCTGCAGTTTGTTGGGAGTTCTTTTGGGATCTTTCGTGACTTCCTGGATGAGCTGTCACTACACCCTTGGAGAAATTCTGGCAGACCAGACAGTCCTGGAAAGATTCATCACAGTTCTGTGTTTAGAGATGATGGCTCTCACTGTGGTTCAGTGCTGTCCCTGGGACCTAAAGTGGTTTGGTTTCATAACCCTTTCCAGAGTGATTTTAACAATTTTCTTATCTCCGAGTGCCTAATAATGAGGTTCGGTATGAGGGACTGCAATCAAGCCTGGATGCGTTCAGTCAGCTGTGTTTCCTCAGGCTTCCTCTGTCTAATATTATTTTGTCTACCCGCCTGAAAGCATTCAGGGCTAGGATAGAGGAAGTCAGGGAAGAACAAACAGTTAATACTGTAAAGCTAATGTATGTATTTGTGTGTTTATGTTTCTGGTCTAGGGCTAAAGGGATCAAGACTAAGTTGGGAACTCTGCTCCAGAAGCCAGAGAATGCCATTGACCTCATCATCCCATACCCTGAAAAGCCTGAGAAGAAACCAGAAAAGCTTCAGAAGTGAGTTTCTCCTCTCTCTCTCTCTCTCTCTCTCTCTCTCTCTCTCTCCCCATCATATAGTATCTCGCACATGCAATATTAATCTTTGCTTGTCCTTCAAAGAGTTGCTTCTGTCCATGAAGCAGCTGAGTGTCAAATACATAGATAGATAGATAGATAGATAGATAGATAGATAGATAGATAGATAGATAGATACAGTAGATAGATAGATAGACACCACCTGATATAAATAAAACTTTAGCATATAATTTTCAAAATTGTCTCAAAATGGTGCTTCATAAGAATTCATACAAACAGTCTAGCTTAATAAAAATTCTAACTGGTTAATGTTGGAAAGGTTGGGCGGGGCTTGCAACACTGGTTTTTTGTATTAAATGAAATTTGGCTAAAACGACTACCGAGAATTCCCAGCATTCCTTAATACGGGAGAATTCTCACGTATTCTGCATGCGATCATATGTTATGCACATTCTATGATGTTAAGTGTGAAAATCAACTCTGAATAATGAAGCCACCTGTGGAAATAAATGAATCGCTCTTGTTGGGGACACATGTGACCAGTGAATCATCACAATGGGCAACGTGACATGTGCCGAATCTAAAGGCCACATGTAAACTTTGTGCGAATGTTTACAACGACAGCTGAAAACAGATGATGTAATACTTCCACCTTTTGCCAGTGTCATACTGTAAATGATGACAGAAGGTCAGACAGCAGGAAATTAAAGCGCTGTCACTATCAATTTAATAAACCTCTATTGCTCCTTGAACATACACACAACACTTCCATGGAACTGGTAGCTTAAGATTGGCTGATATTGACCAAACTTTAACAATCTCATAAATTTACAGTATGTAAAAAAAAAAAAAACTAATCAATTATGATAGTTGACGATAATATTGCATTAAAGTTCATACGCATAATATAATATTGTGGTAATTTTATTATTAATGATAATAAATAGAAAGAGATCTAAAAGTCTTATTGGAAAAGCTTCTATTTTGCATTCTTTTTCAAATGAATACACCCATTGTGATTACAGACTACCTTAAATGGTGTGGGGGTGAGCACTGTCGCCTCACAGCAAGAAGGTCCTGGGTTCAGTCCCATGTTGTCGATCTGGGCGCCTTTCAGAGTGGAGTTTGCATGTTCTCCCCATGTCCGTGGGTCTGTGGGTTTCCTCCGGGTACTCCGGTTTCCTCCCACAGTCTAAAGACATGCCCAGAGGGGATTAGGCTAATTGGCTACTCGAAATTGTCCATAGGTGTGAATGGTTGTCTGTTTTCTGTTTCTGTGTGTCGCCCTGCGATGGATTGGTGACCTGCCCAGGGTGTACCCCTCCTCTCACCAGAAGTCAGATGGGATTGGCTCCAGCCACCCCCCCCCAACCCCCCCCCCTTAACCCTGAACAGGATTAAGCAGCGGAAGACGAAGACCACAACATGAGTTACAAGCAGAATCCTTAAAATATTTACACGAATTTCAGTGTCTTAGTATGTGGTACTTCCCATCATTTGCTTGAAGGACACTTGAGCTGACATGGACTCCATGAGTTTGATGATCCATTTTAGATCAAATCCATCATAGTAGTTTTTGAACATGTGCTTTAATGGAAGTGCTTTTCATTAGGCATGAGGGGAAAAAATCTGACCTTTTCTGCAAAACAGTTAACATCATTTTCCAATTCAAGAGATTGAACTTTTTACTTCCTTGGTTTTAAATATTTCTCCTTATTTCCAATTTTAATTGGGGAGAAAAACCATGTTCTGACTTTTGGCCATCACTGTATGTTTTTCACCTATTTCATCACCTAGATCCTTTAAAATACAAGCAAAGAATTTGCTCTATACATAGAAATCAGCTGCTCTTCGCTGTGACTCATGGTATCTGTGGCGTTTCTTTTATATGTACCAGATCTTTTAGTAAACTTGCATAATCGTGTGGTTAGTGGAACATTCTGCAGAGAGAGCATGTGTTGGTCTATTCTGCAATAAAGCAAAGTGCCAAAGAATTGTTTATACCATAAATCCTAAAAGAGCATGAAAGGCTGCCTTGTGTAACTATCAACATTTCAGAATGGATTGGAAGTGGTGATGAGTGGCACTGCATGAGGTGATAATGCCTTTTTGGGGCATTCTGAATTTGGGCATTGGACGAGTACCTGGATACATTCAGAGTAGTATGATGTAAACAAATTTCTGATTGGACAAAGGACGCAAGATCCTCTCATTCACAAACCTTTTGTACCCAGAAGTGCAACATCAGTCCAAAGTGTTGTATATTCCTCCAGTCAAGAGTATACTTTTGCTGGTATAACACGGGTACGATGCTAATTTGGTTGGGTGTAAAAACCCAGCTGGTGTTTTCATGGTCAGAAATTAAAGCTCCAACATTGCATTTCATCTGTTCACTATACGTTGGGGGAAGTATCAAATATAAAGGGGGTACTTCACCCAAATACTAGAGGTTGTAAGAATATAGCGTACAGTGTTATATCGTTCAAGAAGAGGCCCTTAATTCAATACTGCGTCTGAGGATTGGACGATGCATTCAACAATACAGTCTATGTGTAATAAAACAAAGCATAACACGTATGTTATATTGTCATAACATACAGCTTATATTATGTGAGGTGTAATAGAAATTTCAACTTAAGCAAGTTCAAACTTCCTCTTTTTGAAAAAATTAGGTTTCGTTTTATGGCAATTCCGAAGCACACTGTTGGGGGAATGGTTAGTGTACGAGCATAATAAGTTGTGAAAAACAAAAGAGAGTAAGGTCAGCAGGACCTGGAAGACTTGCCCTTTAAGATCTTTAAGCTCTGATCTATCAGAGATGATGAGCAAAAAAGTGGTGGACAGAAACATTGGTGCCAAACAGCTAACTCTGTCAAATAAATGTACCCTCCACCTGCGCCAATACCACAAACATGTCCATACATAATCCCCCAAGGAGCATCATGAAATTATGATAATCAGTAATCGATGTCTAACAAAACTAACTGAAAACCAGATTAAAATTAAATCGCTATGGACTGAGAGGAGGAATCAGCTGACATGTACGTTACGTTCTAGAGGCTTACATATGTGTGAACACGCTCCACGTCCCTCAAGAATAGCAGGAAACACACTTCTTGTAATCAAATCCAACTGTATGTAATTATGCAAATGCACCCATGTGCGACATCCACGTGCATGGCACTGGAGTGGTCTCAGCCTCCTTCTTCCTGATTACAGACTATATAAAGCCAGGTTAAACATTCAGGTTGTGCAAAGTCTTGCCAGCTTTAACATTCCTGTGAAGATCTGAGCCATGGATTACGTCATTGCTATTTCCCTGGATTGAACATCACCTTAATAATCAACTATTCCTTGGATTTGCCCTTTATCTGGTTTATTCATGAATTTCCGAGTTTTATCATTGACGTTGTTTTTGGACCATGATTTTGGATAGGATTCATTTTGTGATCGCAGCAATAAAGGTTTTTAAAGGTAATTTCCACATTCTAAAGCATCTAATTAAGTGTTTACTCTTAAGTCATTGATACACACAAAGACATCACTTCTCAAAGTCAACCCAAATTAGATCTGGCCCAGAAGCAGAGAAACATCCAAATAAGATGATAAATGGTGGTGTTGAACTGTTATACTTGAAGTGTAACAGCCATGTGCTGTGGTTTATGTCTTTCAGGCCAACCCCTGAAGAGGCTGCCCAGTGGCGTGAGTCCCTGGACCGAGTTCTCGGCAACAGCTGTAAGTACACAAGACCTCCCTTTTTTTCTACCCATGTTTCTTTTAACTATATTTATAAAGGCGGAAGCAGCACTGCAGTTTGAAATACTTGTTTAAGGTCCATTGAAGGTCAAAAGGGCATGACGAACACCTGAATGGAGTACACTTTACAGTCAGGGTCATCAAATGGCCATCGAAGACATTTTTTCACTGACATTAATATTGCGTAGAAATAAAACGTAAAAAGTAAACAACAACAGTAACAACAAATATAGCCCTGCTTGCCAATCCTCCGGTCCTACTCCATCAAACCACATAAAGGAGATATCGCTGACCCTGAATATGTGATGTCAAACCACTAGTGTAGAAAAACAGAGCACAAACATACACTTAGGTTGCCAGAGCGGATCATGTTCGATTTGGCACAAGTTTTATTCCGGATGACCTTCCTAACGCAACCCTCCCCAATTTATTTGTACTTGGGGCTGGTACTAGGACCGCACAGACTTGTGCAGCCACAATGGCTAGGGTTTTCTGTTTGAGTGTCCAGCCGTGATGGCTATGGCATCACCTGGAGGCGATCTCCCGATGATAGGGGCGAACACCTTCCTCATTAGGCCATTCATTGGGAACAGCCAAAACCCTGCTATGATTCATATTTAGACTAAAATACAGCAAATGGGTTTGGACCAAAAGTGTGCAAAAAACAGAAAGAGAGGAAATGAAAAAGAGTAAGGTGTAATTAGTATTAAAAAATACTTCAGCACTTCATTTTTAAAAGAAGACAGCCATCTCATTGCAAAATTCTGATGTGAAATGTGCCGAGCAGCAGTGATGTTTTTAAAATAAATTGTACCCGCTGGAGTACAAGGCAATTATGTTATATCCTAGGGAGAACGCAGGAAACACAGGTTCAGTTTTTTTTTTTTTTTAAATGAAACATTTCAATCACTGTAATGTAATAAAGTTCTGCTGAATGTTAAAGTGAATTTTAAATGTACACGTGAAGCGGTATGTTCAAGCAAGCGTCTGTGTCTGTGTGCCCTTATGTACACACTGACCCAGTTGACCTACTAATCCAATCTCACAACTAGTCTCCATGTTAATATTTTACCCCAAACCTTTTTTTTTTCCAAGAACACATTTTGAAACTCGCCAGTAACTGGTTTAAAATGTTAAATCATTTTAGAGGTCAGCGGAGAGTGATCATTCATTTACTGTCTTGTTTTTCTTAAAGTGATGAAAAAAAAAAATCAGCATAATCCTACCTGAGCTAAAATGGATAATAAGAAGAATAATTGTTTCAGTGGCATTGATTTCAATAAACATAGCATGAACATCCTTCAACTTGATAGACTCCATTATGAACAGTAACCTGTATGCTTCATTATGAACAGAACGCTAATTCTAGGCTAGCTAGACATCACCACATATTTGTACATCATGACATTCAGTCATCATGATGGCATGCGGTAGAATCTGCCTTGCATGGAATGTTATTGGGTGGGCCCATCCATGAAGACTCTCACTGAGGGCAATTCATCTGCCAAGGCTGCATAATGATATAATGGATAAGATATTGAGACAGCACGTACATCCAGGGTAGTAGCCTCTTCACCCAGAAGTGGCAGCCCAGCTCTGGGAGAGGTTTGGCAAGGCACACATGGACCAAAGTACAAATTAAACAAAGTGTGATGGAGTCAACGCCTTGTTGATTGTAGTTCTCGCTGACAGAGCCAGACAGCCTCCTGGAATAGGAAAATCTAGCTCATGATTGGCCTTATTCCCCTGTTTGGCCCTGATATGTCCAGCAAAGCCTTGTTTTCATTTGCTAGAAACACCATCCTGCCCCTCCGTCCTGTTCCAAACTGAGCCAAAAATATTTTTTGGCCTTGCTTGCATTGGTGGCCTGATGACTCTGGGGTGGGGGGACATTTGTGGGGTGACCTTGTGGTTGAATTTGGGATTTCTCCCCAGGGCTATATCACCCAATTTTGTACCATGACGATGTGTTTTTAACAGAGACTGAAAATCTGGATTTGGTGTCTGCCAAATACCATAAATGTAAACTTACCAACCCTGCTTAGGTCACCTGTGTCCATGGGTCCAAGGACCGTGTATGCTCTAAGGTAGAAGCTTTAGTACGAAATGGTGTTTTTCAACTGGACCTGGGATACTGCCTGATTCCCAAGAACTTTTCTTTGGGGACTTCTGAACCACAGCAAGTTCCTATCCACATTCTTTTCTCCAAGCCATTACCACAAACCACAGCACCATGGATGAGATCTCTGGGATTTCATAGACTTTAGCTGCCTTTCTAAAAACAATTCCTGGGCTTCTGTCTGCTACAATTTCTTTGGAACCCAATATGGGACCTCTTCCTTGTTCTAGAGTCCATCGAGGACCTCCAGTATGATCCTATTCTGGATGCTGAAATGGGTATCTCCGAAAACTGTGTATCATGCTTTGGGAGAAAGCTACCGTGCATGCACTGTTGACTCGATGATTCTAGGTGACCTTCTGGTTGAATCTGGACTCTATCACCAAGACCATACCACCCAATTTTGTGACCTTATACCATTCCAGAAAGTCAATCCTGCAGAGCATTTCTTCCTGTGCTCGGTATGTGCCCTGGGGTGATTTATGGACTGAACAGTGGCTATCTAAGTCTCAGACCAACTGTTCTTCTGCCTCAAAGGAAAGACTTGAAAGATCCCATGTCTAAACAGAGACTGGCCCATTGGGTGGTGGACGTCACCACCAAGGCCTACAAATGAGCTGAACTCCCAGACTCCTCAGACAGTCCACAAGGAAAATCTCCTCAAGGGCAATATTTAGTGGAATTATCAGCCCACACTAGTGTCTTGAGAAATGATTTGCTCATGTGTGCTTGCATGAGTTTAACAAAATTTGTAACATCTGGAGGAACTTGCTTGGTTGGTCTGGTCCAAAGAGTGTTTGCACTGCAAAAAGTTCATTCAAGTCTAATTTTCAGACTTTCATAAAGATTAAACATTTTGCCTAAATGTCTTCCTGTTGCACATAAATAAGGTAAGTGACATTTAAAGGTTATTGTATACAATGTGTCTGTTGAACCTGTTATTTTTAAACCACTCAAAAGAAATGATTATTATTATTATTATTCATGACATATCCATGATTCGGCTGAATATGTAACATTTTAAATGTCAAACAACATACTGACTAAATGGGTATTCAAATAGGTGTGCTTCATTTGTTTACTGAGAAGGACGTAAAGTCATTCAATGCATTAAAAAAAAAAAAAAAGGCAGAAACGTGCAGAAAATGAGCCAGAAATGTGCAAAACAGCACTAATATTAACCGGACATTCATGGGTGGTTATAAAAAAATTCAAAAATAAAAAAAACATAATAAATATGGATTCTTTATGTTCATTTTGCAGTAAGGTTTTAATAAACAAATGTCCTCTTGATACATGTGTGGTAACCTGCCTTTTTATGGCAGAGCTTTTTTAATGGCAGAGTACCAAGACACCAAATGGGTTGATTATTTCCTAGAACTGCAGTTGCGTGAACTGCAGGTGAAAAATTGCAGCTGATTGATGAATAGCAAGCCAGAAAGCAGAGAGATATTATACCATGGCATGAGTTCACCTCCTCATCAACCTTCCCGTTCCCTGTAAGTGGGGAAGAGTGTGCAGGGTCGAGATGTACGTGCAGAGAGGTGTAAGGGAAAGAAAAAAAAAAAGAGTTGTGCTGAGGTGAGAGATGGAGATTAATTATTATTGTGGCGTTATTGTTGTGCCTTATGACGAAATAGAAAAAGTTTACTTGGCAGATTTTTCTTCAATTTTATTTAGGGGGCTGAGCAGCCAGATCCTTGTTCGACTGTGCTTTTTGCATTAATCATGGCAAAGCAAGATGCACTTCCTGCATTGTAATTGCCATTATGCTGCAGTTAACGCCAGGCTGTGGAAGCACTTGTTGAAGATGTTCCATCCCCAAGCAGTTTGGCCATATGTCATATCCATCATCCTGTTCCATCGGGGCATAGGAAAGCAAAAAACTGGCATTGCGCCATGAAATATGGGGGATTGAGTCACTGGGGAAGGTCGAGAAAAGTTCACAATACATGCTTTCTGAGTCAGTGGTAAATATTACCCAAAGTGCATTATTCTTGATAACGCAGATTTTACCAGAACAATTTTGTGCAGTCAGATCGACATTTCCACCCATGTATGTTCTTGCCTCATGGCAGTGTGTTCCCAGGCTCCCCCACCACAACCCTGATCAAGATAAATTGGTTACTGAATAGGAATGAATAGTAATCTTTTACAAGGATTTCCGAGTGCTTACTTAGCATCTTGATTCAGCTTTTTTCCGTTGCTTGGCAAAAGGAGAATGGGAAACGGGACGAATGTGATGTAACTGAGGCTCGCCTTGAGTTTTTTTGGCTTGACTTGAGACTACACAAACGAGGTCAAGGTCGCATCACAAAGTGACGACTTTGCTAGGAGTTCTCAGCTGGGAAAGGAGCACACTGGAAAACTCCACTAGATCAGCAAGGAAGTTCTGGTGGTTGAAAATGAAGAAGGAGATACAATTCATAAAATGCCTATTTTTTTCTTTCGATTTAAATATATGGTTTAAAATACACTGAATGACTGTTTCGTTTTGTAACCACAGTGCTTTAACAGAGGACTTCCCGGATTGCGCTCTTTACTGCTATTAATAAAGCAGCAGAAGCCAAACTGTTAAATTCCAGCTGTCATGTCAGGATCTCCAGAGAGATTGATTCACATTACTTTGTGGGAATTGAGATTTGTTTAATTAAGCTTTTTCGACATTTAAATTTATCCGTGCTTTCTCTACGGACCACCGGGATGTCTCGTTGCTAAGGCCATTGTGCTGCCCAAATAAAGTATTAAAGATGTTATTTGTGTTTTATTAATTTACTAAATCATCCTCACTTTCATTTTATGCTTAGAACTTTTAGGCTAACATTAGCTAAATGATCCAACATGTGGTAGCAATTAAGCAAATTTAAGATTGATTGTTTTAATCATTTACTGATGATTTTGTGTACAGAGACTTTTGGATCAGGAAAACAGCGAGCACAATAACAAAACAAAACTACTGATCGTTCACAGAACTGGAGAAAAGGATTAAAAAGATATCAGAGCTTTTAGGAGGGTGGCACGGTGGTGTGGTGGTTAGAACTGTCGCCTCACAGCAAGAAGGTCCTGGGTCCGATCCCCGGGGTCGACGTGGGCGCCTTTCTGCGTGGAGTTTGCATGTTCTCCCTGTGTCCGTGGGGGTTTCCTCTGGGTACTCTGGTTTCCTCCCGCAGTCCAAAGACATGCATAGAGGGGATTAGGCTAATTGGCTACAATAAATTGCTTGTAGGTGTGAATGGTTGTGTGTCGCCCTGCGGTGGATTGTTGACCTGCCCAGGGTGTATCCAGCCTCGCTCCTGAAGTCAGCTGGGATTGGCTCCAGCTTCCCCCTGCAGCCCTGAACAGGATTAAGTGGCAGAAGATGAGTCAGTGAGTGAGACTTTAGGAAAGATGTTTTAAAAAGCCTTAGAGGCAAGTAAAATTTTATAATGTGATAATGTTTCATTATTAATACAGTACCATAGACAAGTAGTGTAGCAGTCAGTGGCTCAAGGCGCAGCGCTTAAGGTTCGGGGTGACTGATCAGAAAGTTGCCAATCTGCCACTGCTGGACCAATGAACAAGCACCTAAACCCTTTCAGCTTGCTAACAAGCAGGGAAATGTGGAAAAATAATTTCTCCAATATTTGACATATATGACCAAAATAGGCTTCTTCTTCTTCCCCATTTTGATAATGAAGGAGCATTTCTGAACCCTAGCTAACATGAAATGCCATGTAATTCCAAGCAATATTGTTATCAAACTTATCACAGTTGCTGTGAATGCGTAGTTCGCTCAAGCTGTCCAATGTACCTTCAACATGATATCAGCAGCAACTGGAAGAGCTCGCGAAATAAATAAAGAAAAGGCTCGTATGTACGCACATACGATATTCAGTCGTTAGCGACATGATGCCAAACTTTTTATTATGAAACCTTAATATACAAGGATAAGCATATTGTTCGTTTTATACCCCATATTTATAAACTTCAGAGATACTACATATTTCAGAATAAATCCCCAACCATGTGATATCTCTGTGCTCCAAAGGCTTACGAAACACAGAAACACTCCCACAATGCACTCAGTGAAAGACTATTTGTGTTTCCTATTTTTTAGGTCACATTTCAGATCTGTAAACATGTTACATACTGTGTCTCTTTCAAATAGCAAACACAGTAAAGAGACAAACTGAGTTTTGCTATTAGCCAGCGCTTTTATTTCAACCACACAAAACATACAGCTAGTTCGTGTGTTTCTTTGGTTAAAGGTCCACTATGTAGGATTCAGAGTGTTATATTTGCAGAAATCTATATGTATAAAATTCTTTTCACGTTTGAAACGGAAATGACGTATGACCACAGAACATATTATACGTGCGTATCAGCGGAAACAGCGTAACTAGCGCTTACATTTTAACTAATCACTTTGTTTGTGGACGCCATTTTTATATCGTCTTTTTACGAATCGTTATTATTTGTGTGAGAGTTATTTTACCGATATTGAAAAAAAGTAAACACCTATTTGGTAAGAAATTATTTAAGAAAACTTTGATCTAAATATAGAAAATTCTTTCCGCATTTGAAACGGAATTGACGTATGACCGCTATTTGTTGAAAAATAAAATTGTTAATTAACAATTACAGTTATAAACTTATTTTATAAATACTGCATTTTATTTCTTTCCCTTGCACTTAGTGAGCAAAGCCACTGGGTTATCAGCTAGTATATATATACTCAGCAAAAAAAGAAACGTCCCTTTTTCAGGACTGTGTATTTCAACAATAATGTTGTAAAAAT
>JAQMCW010000035.1:3933871-3946098 GCA_030068335.1 Chrysichthys cranchii
ATCGAAAAATAAATCAAATGCTTTCAAGGGTGTGTCTGCTTGACCCCCGTTCCCTTTCAGCCCTGGTTTCTGTCTGATGATATTTCGCATCAGGGTTCTTCTGACAGTTTTTGGCTTCTGTGACCACACATACACGTCTTTCTGCTTACTTTTTATGTAGGTTTGTTTTCGCTTGGGGTCAAATTGACCCCATAGTACCCGTCACACTGAAGGTACGATGGTGAAGCGAAAATAAACCTAAATAAAAACTAAGCGGAAAGACTTTGAAAATATCGAACATGTGTCACATACTTAGGAAGGCCTTATGAGAAAATACGTGGCAGGCAAGGTCACTAATCATGATAGTTTCCAAAAAAACCATGGTCCAAAGAGACCTGGGGTCACATAGACCCCATGGTACCACAGCAGAGTTAAATGTTACATACACTGACAGTGTAAACTCATTTCAGTCATTTCAGCCCACATTTGGTGTAACGTCTCATCATTAGTGTGTTAATATGATCCACATTTGTTCTCTTGGCATTCTTGGACGTCTGTAGCAGTAGCGTGAGAGGCATGTTGACTGTCGCACTCACGCAGATGGAGTGAACTGAGTATTTGTTCTCTTCTCCGTGCAGCACTCAGTGGGCAATATTAGGGTTTGGGATCAAGGAAATCCTATTTATTGACTTTGCAGGGGTTCAAAGGTGGGCAGACCATGTAGTTCCTCACTGGTACTCTGTGGTTGAGGACAGGTATAGTGCTTCTTTGGCTAGTTGCTTGTTTCTGTTCTTTGCTGGTATTTTTTCAGTCATTACATTCTAGGCTTTATTACAGAAAGTGCACATTCATATGTATAGCACTGACATGTAGAGCATTTGACAGATCTCCTTATTCAGCCTGACTTCCAGAAGTTGATACAAAAATATATCCTCTAGTTTCTCTAGCATAATAAGCACAATATCAAGCTAAAACCCTGGTAGAGAGCAGTTAGTACAGTGTATCAGAGCAATGGTACAGCTATGGAAAAGCAAACTGCACTGAGAGGATGTCTACAGGTGTACTTTTTTAAATACTTGTAAATTTGTTCTAGCATGATTGTGTTGACAAAAAAACAAAATAAAACCCTAGCCTTCATTTAGCATAATGAATCTAGTGTCTAGACTAGAGAGCCTAAATGCTATTGCAATAGATGGAACTTGACAGGCATATAGAGACACCTCCATGTCCTGATTTGTACGATCTTGTTAGTTATACCAATAGTATAATATTGCCAAGAATTAATTTCAAGGGTTGTGAGGAAATGCACAGAATGGGCCATGAAAAAGTAGCCTGAGTCCAATACCGGTACCACGCTCTTTGGAGGAGTCCGTAGCCCCTTTCTCTCCATCGCCACGTGTTGGTGCATAGACGTGAACAGGGACCACTTTCAGCATCTGTTGTGTCTTTTGTTTAAGTGATTGAAAACAATTTATTTGCTCGTTCATCTTATCTTCCTATCACCGGAGGCGGGATACTTTTTCATGGCCCACCCTGTATAACTAAAATCACTAAAGTGATCCGTATGGTTATATCTAAAATATTATACATAATACAGTATGTATACCAGTCAAAGGTTTGGGCACATCGACTCATATATAGGTTTTCTTTATTTTGACTATTTTCTGGCATTATATTAACCAGCTTCATGAAATAGTCATTGAACAGGTCAGCCTTGTCCAATGTTCGTTAGTGGAATTTCTTGCTTTCCTAATGCACTTATGATCATCAGTTGTGCTGGGTCGATGTAGTGTTGGTGTACAGTACAGTAAATAGCTCCGTTCAACAACTGTAGTAATCCATATTATGTCCAGAACCACTCAGCTAAGTAAAGAGAAACAACAGTCCATCATTACTTTAACCCTGGAGCACCCCTGGGGTCATATTTGACCCTAACTTTTATTTCATTGTTATATTCAACCCACTCGTTGGTTGGTGGACATTAGGGAACATCCCAGGAGGTCTCATAAGGACCATTTCATAACATGTTAATTAAAAAAAAAAAAAACACCTGTTATGGGGTTCCCTTAGTCTGTATCATCATTTTAGCCAATGGAGAGATTTTTCCTATTATGAGAAGGTGGTCTGGGTCTTCCAGGGTTGACTTGAAGTGTCTTATATAATCAAAAAAAAAAAAAAGAAAAAAAGAAAAAAAAAGA
Organism: Chrysichthys cranchii; assembly: GCA_030068335.1. Classification (NCBI taxonomy): domain Eukaryota; kingdom Metazoa; phylum Chordata; class Actinopteri; order Siluriformes; family Claroteidae; genus Chrysichthys; species Chrysichthys cranchii. The sequence continues at coordinate 3,936,049 of JAQMCW010000035.1, forward strand.
AAAGGAAAACCATTGAATTTGAAGCTGTGTCCAAATGTTTGATTGGTAATGAGCTGAATTTGGTATTTAATCATTTAAGGTGCAATCTCACATCATGTTGATAACCAAAAAAGACCTTTAGGACAGTTATTATGACAGAACTAGGGAAAATTACATGTTGTACAAATATTTCTAATTATACTTCTTCGGATATTCCTCCTGCAATAAATCTCCTGTACTTCCTCAATTGTTATCGTTATTTCTCTGAGCTGAGAGTGTAGCTAACTGGTTAGTAGCTTTCGAGCAGAAACAGGGAACAGGAGTGATCCTGATTGTTGAATTCTGTCATCGCAGTAGGCTGTTAATCCAATGTGACGGAACAAGCTATGCGAAGGGATGTGTCCACTTGGCGTTTGAGGTGGTTATATATAGAATGGTAATGACTCTGATGACATTTTGAACATTATTACAGACCAATTACTGTACGGTATTTGACATGTATACAGTGTAATCTCCTGCACTGCATCTGTGTTGCGTTAAGAAAGACAGAAAAAAACAAAATCCCACATAAGTACGCTTCTGGTCTGCTTTTAGTTTTTCCTCTCTTTTCCAGGGCCTAAAGTCTTTCCTGTGAGCAGATATTTTATTGAAGCTGTTAATATATGAGGAGACCTTATAAAAACCACTGACCCCCACCTTTAAAAAGTATGAAAAATCAGTCTAAACTGGAGGCATGGAAGAAAATTCATATTTTTGAGGCAGAAATATTCTGGCACACAGGCAAAAATGCGCAAACCTGTCTATAATATATACGTCTATTTTCCAGTGACGTCCAGGACGGCAATTATGTCTAACATTTTGTATGATGAGAAAAACACGCACGCTAAACCCTAAAGTAAGGGTTTAATAGGGTTTCATCTTGAGCTCGCTGGTTTATTCATGACAGCTTCATACTGAACTAACCACAGACATGCACGCTCTCACCATGGCTTTTCAGACCGAGTCTCTTATTACTGTTCCTGGTGTGCTCTGGATTCTGGTCGTCCATAATCACTCCCATCTGCCATTTTGTAAAATCTCTCCGTGAACCATGACGATAGGCACGATCTTGGTAGACCGGCACAAATTACAATGCCACATTTTTGCAAAGAATCGTTTTTCACAGATCTGTAAACACGATTGCAACAAGTACGGGAATGAACCCCATGACCTTTGTCCGTCCGCTCTGTCTGGAATTTGGGTTTCGTGTTAAAATAAGAAGCTGTCTTTTGCATAGAAATTCTGTCAGAGGTTTGGAAGGGTCTTAGAGCAGCTGTTGAGATGCAGAAAGACTTATGAAAGCTCAGCTATGGAAGCAGAGGGAGAAGTTATACTGGATAGTAGATACTGAGATATTGGGAATGGTGCTTATCCACTAGCCTGTTCAAGCATTCTTTCAATTGTCACATTTCCCTTCATTTCCGTAGTCTTTTGAAGACTATTACTCTTCACACTGTAGGCGATGATCCCTACAAAATCTCTGAATTTCATAAAAGATGATTTCATCCATGTCAGACTTACACTAGAGATGAAAACATAAGAAGGAAAATGATGAAGGAAAATGATGACTTTCTGTTTACATTATTAATCGGCGTGGTTTGGGCTTGTACAAAAAGTGTACAGAATGTGACGTGAAAAGGTAAGGAACCGGTTCTGTCCGCCTGATGCATTCATAACTGGGACTGCCAAAGCGGGAAACAGTCTGATTTCGACATGTTCATATATATATATATAGGCCACTCCTACGCGGCACTGAGCACACAGTTGTGTTTGGCTGCAGATGAATGCTGTGGGAGGAAGAAAAACTCTCCTTAGCTATCCAGCAGAGACCCACATTCGTGCTGTTTTTCAGACACCAGCCTTTACACTAGACTTATACAACACTCATAAACACTGCTGGGCCTTGTGTAAACATTCTGTCAAAAGAAACCCTAATATGTCTGCTAGTAATGCATTACAGAGAATGGGCTGTCAAATTAACCCTGGGAAACCCAGACCACCTTCTCATAATAGGAAAAATATCTCCACTGGCTAAAATGATGATATAGACTCAGTGAACCCAAAAAACAGGTGTTTTTTTTTTTTAATTAACCCTTTCATACAACATGTTATGAAATGGTCCTTATGAGACCTCTTGGGATGTTCACTAATGTACACCAACCAATGAGTGGGTTGAATATAAGGGTATAATAAAAATCAGGGTCAAATATGACCTCAGGGGTGCTCCAGGGATAAAAGGATTTTTAGAAAAACAGACAGTTTTGTCACTCTGTCGAAGTTTAAGTGTAGAACCCTGCATCTTTCTCTCACTCAGAAGGTTCCAGGTAGAACCCCAGTGATTGATTGTTAGAGACGACTAACCTTACAGAACACTTTGTCCTACAGAGTGACAAATAGCATAAATATATATATATGCATATGTAATAGTCAGTAGTGAAAAATAACGTATTAGTAACTTTTAATAATTACTTTAATTTTGGTGATTGGATAAACAAACAAGCAAAAAAAAAAACAGATCTGAGGAGAATAAAATCAAAATCTGTTTGAAAATATATCAATAGATAGACAAATTGAGCCAAGGTATCCAAGGAAAATCTCTTGCTAGAAGAGATTTCTAGAAAGCTAGAAACCTTACCCATCCACATGTATTTTCTCTAAAAGTCAGACCGAGTGTTTCATGATTTATTTTGGCCTTTGCAAAATACATACAGTCACCACTGACATGACTTTGGAGTGTAACACAGCAGAGTTATATAAAAACATCCCAATTAGCCACCCAGTTCAAGTCTGTAATTTTCCTATTTACTGTGCCTTGTAGTCTTACATAACCCACTATGAGCAACATGTGCCCAGACCGCAAAAAATGAGATTTCAAAAGTGTAGCAAACAACACCAAACTTGTTTAGAATCCAGTTCAGTGTCTGTTTCTCATAGTTTCCATTACAGTGATTGGAATTTTTGGAAGCAAACACTGTACAAGTTACTGAAGTCTTTAAGTTAGGTGATCTGGTCATACTTGCTTAAAGTAGGTTAAATATGTACAAGTAAATATGTTGGAGATATTTTACTGGGGCTTTTTGCTCTGGTGAATCGTTTTCTCCAGCTGTGCATGGTCCCATATGGATACCCTAAAGATTCCCACTTCCCAATAGCTTATGACCAAGTTTCACCCTTGCTTCAGCAAATGATCTCACTGGGATTCTGTAGGTTTGTACCTAAGAACTGCTGCAGTAATCATAAAGACTGTCCTGGGTTCATCCCAGGACTCCTCATGTCATCCTAGGGAGTTTTGGCTTACCACGGTCACATCTGGCTTGCTCATTATTGCTCAGGCAGCAGAAACAGTGACAGTTGCAGGTATTTTCCCTTATTAACATGGTCACCAAAATCAAATTCAGGGTCAGGAATCAAGCAGTGGTCAGGCGACATGCACACTGGACAATGTTGGCAAAAGGCATAAACCAGAACACAGATACAAATATTATATATATATATATATATATACACACACACACACACACACACACACACACACACACGCATGCACACACATACACATACATGGTGGGCCACCAAAAAGTAGCCCCCAGATGTAGGCAATCAGTATGATCGTGAACTTGATCATGTGAGTGGGAGTGTATTGTGGATGTTGTCATCTTGGGTGCCATGTTTGTAGGCCACAAAACCGAATCTGGCGTTGAGATGTCAATTGTGAATCTGAATCTACATCTGGATTTCTAAAAAAAAAAACTGCTTTGTTACAATACCTAAAAGTGACATACTTCAAAATATAAACAAAACTGAAGTCATCTTCAGTCACTAGATTCCCATGTAATGAGAATGAATGAAGAGTGTATACTGTGTATAACTGTTTATGTGTAATGACATGCGCTCTTCTACACTCAAGAGTTCTTCCAGAATCCTTTGGATGGTTCATGGTTTGATTCTGCATTATTTATGATTATAATAATTCTAGGGGGTTTTTTTTGGCTCAAAGACAATTTCTAGATAAACAGTAATTCCCCTGACCATCGAAATTAGAAGTGTTCGTTAAATATACTGTAAATGTCATCGTTTACCTGTATTGGAAATATTAGTTAAGACTACTTGGCATCAAGTGAAGCTGAACACTAAAGTAAGCAAGGGTGAGACATGTGGCAGTAACTTAGACATTACCTCAGCTGGACAAAGCCCACTAGACCAGTGATGTGGCATACACACACTTATAAAAATGACCTCTTTATAATTAAAATGTATTAATAATTTTCCAACACCTAATTGCTCCATCCATGAATTTGCTAATGGTCGGTCCATTTACAGTAATAAATCTAGACTTTGTGGCTTTCTGGGCTGAGATATTGGGGCAGTTTTATTCACATTGGAGTGTGTCGGTTGACCTACTCTCACCTTTTTGTTGAGAGTGAGTTGCAAAGTGGCCTTGGCTCTGGTCTGAGAAATTCATGGAAATTCCACTACTTATTGCAAGCAATTACTGCACATTTATTGTCTTAATATAAAATCATGGTTTCAATTGTTTGTTTTGCCATTAAATGTATCTCATGTATTGGCACCTTAATACCTTATATAATATGATGGAAATGTTGCAGCGGTCTTCTAGTGTCCTAATATACTTTCTCTTTTTTGTCTTGTATTAATTTATTCTCTCTAAAGGTTTCTCTAATCTATGTTTACTTCTTCAGGAGTGAAGGCCAGGTCTCGATTTGAGATGAACCACCTTTGGAAGATCGTCTTTCCCCTATCACTTCTTCTGTACCTCTCAGGGAATGTAAAGTCCCAAGTCAATCCAAGTAGGTCACGTTTTTCTCTAAGTATGGACTGTTTAGAAAAATAATCGTTAGCACACCGAAGCTCATTCTTTGTCTGTTTGATTCCTCTTACATCACAGTGATTTGCCAATGCAAAAAAAAAATTTACTCATTAAAGAATGAAACATCATACATTTTATCCATTTATAGTTACCTTAAATGTTGTGGAACATCCACTAAACAAATTAGTCCATGTTGTGGCTTAGCTTATCGCAGCAACAAACCATCAGTCCCTTACCAACTTCTGGTTTTTCTCTAAGACAAAAAAAAAAATCAAGCATGTCATGTTCCGGAGAAATCGCCAAGCACAAGCTGTGCCAGAAAAGTGTCTGCTCTGTTGGTGGGAGACACCAGTGCTAGTACAAATCCCAACCATGCCAGAGGTGTCAGTGAAGATGCCCCAAGGGAGCACAATCAGCTGTGCTCTATGGGTGGGACGGATGTCATACACACTCTTCTGTGTCAATCACAGAGACACTTGGCAATTGTAGGCATCTGTAAGATCATGAATGCAGAAGAGGGCGGACAGCAAGTTCATCTGAGTGTGTTACACTGCCTAGGACACAGCAGGAGCACCAGTTTGAAAAGTTATTGGGGGCTGGCCACGTGTCTCTTAGAGGAAGTGTATGTTAGCTTTCACCTTGTTAATAGCAGATGGGTGGAAATTGGCAAGTGACCAAACAGGGGAAGAAATGGGGGGGGGCTACTGCCGGTTCCAAAGCACTGACCGTGGAAACTCCATACTGGTAAAGTGCTAAATAAACATTCACATCTCCACGAAGAAAACCCACGCATATCAACAATTATACATTTTTAAATCTGTTTATGTGGAGTGTCCAGCATACAAGTCTCTGTACAAATTGTTACCTGTTAGTTGTTAGCTAGTACTATTGTCAGAGCTGCTGCTGTAGAAAACTTGTAGAAAACATCTTCTGCTGGAAATCACTGTGCAGAATTCACTGTGTTGCCATGATTTTGCTAAACTTCTGTATTGTTAACCGATCCTATGGTTTGAAATGTCATTTTCTCTTTTGGCACATCCACTAATCCGGTTTGGAAGTGGTGTTATAAATGAAACTTTCTAGGAAGCTTTGATTCACGCCATTCTCCTCAGGCTCTTTTTCACCAGCATGGGTGGTTTGTGAGGGGGAAAGTGTGATGTCAGTGTGAGGTTCAATTATATTTTACAAGGAAACCAGAACGAACCACATGCTAGGCAGAGATATAGTAGGGACGGAGGAAGGGGATGGGGAGACCGCTGGCAGTTCAAAGTCTCCTCAAGAATGAAAATCACACCATGCTGTTACTTTAGTGTCAGGAAGTTCATTTAGATGTTATAAAGGTCATTTCTGCAGTCAGGGCCCATTATGGGGACGTACGTAGAAGTGTGTCAGAGGAATGCATGTGGAATGTGTCAAGCATGTTGCTGGTTATATTTATAGCTATGTTGCGTGCTGCTTTATGGCATGTGAAAGAGATAATTGTGCAGTTCTTTATACTGATTAACAAGATGGCTTTTATTGCTGCCTCATTTGGCAAGCGACCTAAAGTTTGAATGTTTCAAGGGAAAGAAAAAGGGGAAATGTTGGGAGAAGGGGGGAATCTCCATTCCCCAAGGCTCCATGGTTGGTGTTAAAAAAAAATTAGCCTATAGAATTAGACATTAAAAAATTTAATAATCGCAGTGAAGCTAATGATAAAAGAAATGGGCTTGGAATATTTCTATACTATCTGTAAAAAAAAGAAAAAGAAACTTTATTTAGGATTATATATGAATATGCTTTAAATATACCTCTCTGAGCTCCTACTATCCCAAACTGCTAACTGTCTGGTTAACTGCTAACAAGCTAGTTGACTGCTAACCAGCTTGCGTCCATGAGTACACAGGTACATGAGTGGAATTTGAAATTACGCAAGTGGAATTTTTACTAACATTATCTAAGAAAGCTAGTCAGAGTGATGCTTGCTAGTAAACTAGTGCACATTAGTCAGAATTCAGTACAAGAGGGATTTCAGTGATTTATTGAAGCTAAACTTGTCAAAATATAATCTAAAAAGCAGATTAACAATATAACAACAATATCAAATTAGCAATGTTGAGAAAATACCTTATTAAAAGGGAAATGTTTCAACCTTTGTTTATTTTGAAGCAACAGCAGTAGGTAAGTGAAGTAGCTAGCTAGCTTTAATACGAGCTCTGTAGCCATATTAAGGAAATACACTGTTAAATGGAAAATGTCAACTTTTTTTTATTTTCAAGTAAGAATATTAGTTAAGAGGGGAAGCTAGCTAGCTTTAGACACAGGTTCTGTAGAAATACTGAGAAAAACGCCTATGTATCTTAAATGATACAAAATGACAACTTTTGGTTATTTGAAACACTAGCTGTAGCTAAGGCAGGTAGCAAGCTAGCTTTAGACACAGGTTTAGTAAAGATAAACAATAAAATACTGAGAAAATGCCAAAATGAATTACAGTGTTTGCATTAATACCAAATTTGACCCCAAAGACCTATCTATATACTCGTAATCAACCCTCTATCAGGAGTAACAAGAATCCATTTTGAGTTTTTGGCACGTGGATGCATTTGTCTGTATGATTTTTTCTTTCTGTACGATTTTATCTCATGTAACAGACTGCCATTCTCATAGAAACACACACAGCAGTTCACAGAGCCAGACTTAATTATCTGAATGTCAGCCTGGAGTCACGGATGCATATTTGCCCAGTAATCTCAGAGGTATCCATAGCATTAAAACAAAGGAACAATAGAAAACTACCTCTAAACACTCTGTGGTTTTATGGCTCTGTGTCATTTTGTGTCTGCGTCTCTCCAGTTGGTATCCTCTAATTGTCTTGCTAAACCAGGCTCTGGATCAGACTGTGCTCCCCTGCGCTGCTGAATCCCACTGCTTCCCACAATCCCAGAGTTCTGAGGACATGACCTGCTAGACGCGGACATTTTACTGTGGTTATAGCAATTCTTTGCATATGAATGAGAGATTAATGCTTTATATAATATTAGTTTGTATCAGTTCAAATCTAATATTAAAAATGCTGAGTAAGGAACTATCAGAAGGGTTGTGTACGCTGTGGTAGATTGGTTCCTGTTGCCTATCTAGTTATGCTAACATGTAAAAGGAAGTATGTTTGTTAATATAGACCATTATGCAGGTATTCAGTGAGAGAGTGAGAAAGATAATAATAATAATAATAATAATAATAATAATAATAATAATAATACATTTATTTATAGGTGCCTTTCTAATACCCAAGGACACCGTACAATAACAAAAAATAGGACATTAAACAAATACAAGCCAAAATACATACAACAAAACAGAAAAATAGTAGCAGTGACTTACAAAGAAAAGGCAAGTTTAAATAGATGAGTTTTGAGTGTGGATTGGAGATGTTCTGAGAAAGCTAGGTTGCAGTGTTTTTCTGCACTGTTTTAAAAATGTGACCTAATAACAAATGGCTTCCCAATGTTATTAGATTTCTGCAAACACAATGGGCCTGATTTATCAATGTTTTAATAAAGTTGTGTGTAAATGTTTTTGTAGGCCAGTTCGATATAAAAATTCCTGCCAGATTTACAAAAGCTTTTGTAACCCTGATTTTTTTTACTACTCATGTGTATATTGATGAAATGCCAATGATCCATAAATTACCAAACGCATAACATACAAAGCACAGCTGATTTCCTTTTAGTGACACCCACTTAACTGCATAAAAGGCAAGAATTCACAGAGAGCTCAAAATGACAAGATGATGACAAACAAGTGCACAAAAACTCAGGAACTCCGAGTATGAATGTAATTGGATTTTCATAAACATTACGTGTTCATATAAATTATTTGTTTTCTTTTACTTTTCCTGTAAAAGATTTTTGTGGATAAATTCATTTGTAACCACCCTGATGTATGGAACCCAATGTTATACAAATGCTTGTGGTAACATATAATGACAACAGCAGCAACATCGAAAAATGACAGAAAAATTACCTAAAGAAATTTGACAGATTGGACATTTTCTAAAAATGTAAGGTTTGGAACAACTGATGACCTGAAACTAAGCTCAAATATTTATTATAGCTTCCCTCCTGGATGTGTGATTTTAAACTATTAAAAATAATATGTAGAATAAAGTGCAATAATTAGTATATTTTCAGTAAGTTACAAAGGTTACATACAGTAAGTTAAGGTTCTATATTTTACAGTAAGTAACTAGTAAAATAGCTCCCAGTGAATAGCTAGGGAACTAGCTCACAGTAAATAACTTGTAAAAAACTAGTAAACTAGCAGTAATTAGCTGTCGAAGTAACTCTCACTAAATAGCTAGTGAACTAGCTTACAGCAAGTAAGTAGTGAAATCGCTCACAGTAAATCTCTATTAAAGTAGTACATTGCTACTTCATTGTACATTGTAATTAGCTCACAGTGAATAGCTAGGGAACTAGCTCACAGTAAATCACTTGTAAAAAGCTAGGAAACTAGCAGTAATTAGCTATCAAACAGCAGCAATTAGCTATCACTATATAGCTAGTGAACCAGCTTATAGCAAGTAAGTAGTGAAGAGTAAATTTCTAGTAAAGTAGCTTATAGTAAGTAGCTGGTGAACTAGCTAACAATAAATAGTAAACTACCTTATCCCATGCAATATCAACCCGTGTGTGGTGATTTAATACTACTCATCACAAACTGCCCATCAGAATCCCCCTACCCATGTCTGCTATTGTTGTGAAGCGTAGTTCCTCTACTTCCTGATAATACACATGGAATTCCCGATGACACTTTTATGTACCGATGTAAAGCGAGTTTCCAAACCCCATTAGACATAAACAAAAGTGGCTAGTTGCTGCGTGGTCATTTTTTCTCCGATTTCAACAAACCGTGCCTCATTTTGAAGGTCTTTAGACGGACAACGTGGAAGTAACAATAACTCACTTTTGAAAATTTCCTCATTCCGACTCATTATGCCAGCACGGGTCACATATGTGATCTGCTGCCTCTGTGCAATTTCCCTCCAGGCATGGATAAAGTACTCTCTCTCTCTCTATCTCTCTATCTATCTATCTTAGTGGTTAGCACTGTTACCTCACAAGAAGGTCCTGGGTCCCAGGGTCGACCTGGGTGCCTTTCTGTGTGGAGTTTGCATGTTCTCCCCGTGTCCGTGTGGGTTTCCTCCGGATACTCCGGTTTCC
>JAQMCW010000035.1:3959083-3970869 GCA_030068335.1 Chrysichthys cranchii
GTATGGTGTGAACACACATAAGGGAAATGACCTTTACAATTGTATTTACATCTTTATTTACATTAGTATTTAATGTAGGCCTACTTATCTATTTACTGTATGTTGGTCGTTATGCTGCTTGTCATGCGTACAGTACTTGGGTGCACTTTTATGGACCTTAGTGGTGTTTCTCCTTGTATTTCCACTATTTTAACCCCCCCACACACACACACCCCCTTCACATCATCGGAGTATTCACATCAACGGACAACCTCTCCCCCCAGTTCGTCCGTTAATGAGAGGATCGACTGTACTACTTTGCTGTAAAATGAACAGACGTCACACCCAAAGATTTGGTTATGCACCTGGTTGCATGTGATTTGTAGTTTGTAGTAAGCTGCTTTTAATTCTTCATTTTCTCCTGTTCGCCAATGGCTCTCAATGATTTTCTCAAAATCTTTTTAAAAAATGAAAGAAAATATTTATGTTTTCCGTTTTCCTTTTAAAACAATTCTGATTCCTTTGCCTTCGCTGTCGTCTGTCTATCTGCAGATGGCCTGGTGTCGTACAATGCTCCTCTCGGCCAGATGATGATCCTCCATGATCAGGAGGTTTACCTCAATGACTCGGTGTATGATGGTGCCATACTTTACAGGTCAGTTCAATAATGTCTGTCTCTGAAGACAAGCTTTGGGCTCAGGAAGGAATTGCGCAACGTTACTTCCTGCATAATCTAATGTAAGACAAACAATCTGTAATACAGTTGCCCATTATGGGCTTGTAACAGCAACAGGAAGAACAGCTTGTCTCCGTTTGTGTTTAATATATGTGTGTGTGTATACTGCGGTTGTGGTCCTCCCACGCTAACTCTGAGTTGTTCGGGACAAGACTGTGTGGTTTACTGAAAGCAGTTGGGACAAGGGAAATTGGATTTAATACACTTAAGATGAAGATGAACCAGAGGCCCACCAGTGTTATTGGTTGCCATGACAACAGCAAGACACAGTGATGATGAAGGTGGTCTGAATGTTCATGGAAGGATTTGACTCATGTCTTCCTAAATAATGCTTTCCATGAGTGTGTGCATGGGTGTGTTTCTAAAATTATGTCTTCCACAACAATGACTTCCATGACAGGGTGTTTGGGTGTGTGTGTGTGTGTGTTTGTGTGTGTGTGTGTGTGTGTGTGTGTGTGTGTGTGTGTGTGTGTGTGTGTGTCTAAACACAATGCCACAAAGTACAACTTACATTGTCACAGTCATTAAACCACTTAATGAAACATCTCTGTGCGGGTGAAGGCACTGGTGTTTATTAAAACCCTACTACCCCCTTGTGGCTAAACATGTCGACAGCTTTTTCCCTGAACTCGGTGAATTATAGAGTCAAATAATATTACACTACATTACATTACATTACCATCATTTGGCAGACACCCTTATCCAGAGAGACTTACATTTTTATCTCATTTATACAACCGAGCATTTGAGGTTAAGGACCTTGCTCAAGGGCCCAACAGTGGCAGCTTGGCGGTGCTTGGATTTGAACTCCCAACCTTCCAATTAGTAGTCCAAGATCTTCTGAGCTATGCCCTGCCCTATATGCAAAAAATATTACATCTCGACAATTAAAGGAAACCATAATGAAACCATAATGTAAAATAATGTACTTCTTTTTTTTAATAATACTTCAATGTCTTCAAGAATAAATTATTCAACATGGAGAAGAGAGGAAAACGTATACAATTTAATGGGAGTGCAAATCATAAATTTATTAGCTAGATAACTGCTGGCTGACTGGGACGCCCCATCTTCTGTGTGGAGTTTACATGTTCTCCCCTTTCCTGGGTGGGTTTCCTCCGGGTGCTCCGGTTTCTTCCCACAGCCCGAAGGCATGCACATTAGCTCAACTGGCTACTTTAATTGCCCCTAGGTATGAATGTGAGTGTGAATGGTCCTTTGTCTCTGTGTTAGCCCTGTGATAGATTGGCGACCTGCCCAAGGTGTGCCCCGTCTCACACAAGGTCAGGTATGATTGGCTCCAGCTTCCCTGTGACCCTTGAATGGATAAGCAGTATAGATAATGTATGGATGGTGAGCAAGTTAGCTAATTATGTCTAATTTTATTGTCTCTTGATGTGTTTAAATGCTATGTCTGAGAGTTTCCACATACCTTCCTGCTCCAGATTCTGATAAGACTGCTAATGCTAATTAGGGCACACACACTGCCCTAATTATCAGTGACTGTAGTTGGTAGTCAGGTTGTAAAACTGCAGATTCCTCCTGCAATGTCAGCTGCTTCTGTAAAAAATCTTATGCATGAAATGCTGTTTATAATAATATGTTAATAAATCTACACAGCACATGAGAGGACTGTGTGTCACTGTGCCCAAAATAATACACAGTGTTACAACGATGGAGTAAGATCACTGTCTTTTACATGAGAGCTCAGACATGAAGTTAAAGCAAGCAAGAATAGCGGATATACACTGCTGCGCATTTGATGAGTGTGTTGACTTCTGTTTGGAGAAATTCAGTAAGGAGTCATCTTTTTGTTTTTGTTCTGCTTGTTGAACATCCATCCATCCATCCATCCATCCATTTCCATGCCACTTAATCCTGTTCAGGGTCATGGGGGCAAGCTGAAGCCAATCCCAGCCGACTTTGGGCGAGAGGTGGGGTACACCCTGAGCAGGTGGCCAATCAACCACAGGGCGACACACAGAGACAGACAACCATTCACACCTATGGGCAATTTAGAGTAGCCAATTAGCCTAATTCCCTCTGTGCATATCTTTGGACTGTGGGAAGAAACCGAAGTACCTGGAGGAAATCCACGTGGACATGGGAAGAACATGCAAACTCCACACAGAAAGGTACCCAGGTCGACCCCGGGGATCAACCCCAGGACCTTCTTGCTATGGGGTGAAACTAATATCCCAAACAAGAAATCTGCTTGTCCCAGGCACCCAAGCTACTGATTTGTCCACCTCAGATTTGATTCATTTAAACATTAAATCAGGTACTGAAAACTCTGAGGAAACATTTCGAATAGTTGTTGTTATAAAAGTATTGGTGACACCCACAATATCTCAGAAAAGAAACATTTATTCAATCACATCGTGATATCGTTCAACCTGTACTACAATTTATACGTACACTTGCTGAACAGGAGGATAATCATGGCCATAACGGTGCAGTAAAGGTACCAAAGAAACATCTCTCTCTCTCTTTTTCTCTTTCTCTCTCTCTCTCTCTATTCTCTCATTCTCATTCTCTTTCTCTTTCTCTTTCTCTCTCCAGTATGACAGAAGGGTTGGGCCAGTTGACCGATGGTATGTGTGGTCTGGATGATTTCTCTCGCAGTCATGTCTACAATGTGTGGCCTGGTTATGACTATGTGGGCTGGACCAACGACAGCTTCCCCAGTGGATATGTAGAGATCATGTTCGAGTTCGACCGAACACGCAACTTCACCACTATGAAGGTAGTCAGAAAGTCTCATATTTCCCATTGTGTCTTTTTTTTTTTTAAATCAGCAAATAAGCTTTTGCTATATCTAAAAAAACACACACACAGTAAGCTGCAGAATTATTGGCACCTTTCAGAAGAATAGGCATAAATAATTATATAAATTAAGTATTACCCACAATAATGCAAACAGATGGAAAACACATTTACGTTACATTGCTTATTATGAATATTCAATCATTTTCAATAATGGTATTTATCTAAAAAGGAACAAAAAAAACCCAGAAAAACGTAAACCAAAGGAAAAATGTAAAATCCGTTTGTGAATTATGAACTCTAAGAAACAGGATGTTTAAGCCTTAAGCTCATGCCAGGTTGCATCCAAACTCATGTACAAAATCAACGCTTTCTGATCATCTCAGTCCTCTCAGTACTCTCTTGGTTTAAAACTCTGTGAATGGATTTGAAGCGTCAGAACACAAAGGATCTTCTCCTTCTGCATGAAGCTAACCGCTCAGTGCGGTTGTTCTCTCCATACCAGGCTTCGTCCAAATTAATGGTAATAATTATAATATAAAAAACTTTATTTATATAGCACCTTTTATTCATTTACCATGAAGTGCGTTCCAGTGGGAAAAAAAGGTAGTCCAAAAATAAAATAGTAAAAAGGGAAGAAAATCACATCGGACAGACACAATTAGGAACATTAACTGTAAGGGTGCCAATAATTTTAAAACCAATGATTTGCATAAAAAGTGCTACTGCAGTACTCAAAAAAAAGAAAGTATACTTGAGTCTTAAAACTATACCACTCCAAATACATCTTATTCGTTATCTTTAGTATATTCCTCGACATTATTCATAATTCAGAATCTGATTATATCTCTAGTTATTTCCTACGTCTGAATGTATGTCTGTCTCTGGGCTTATTTCAGGTGCACTGCAACAACATGTTCTCTCAGAGAGTGAAGGTCTTCCAGAAGGTGGTGTGTTATTTCCGCTCGGACTCGGATTGGGAGCCGACACCAGTGTCTTTTAGTCCTGTGATGGACGACGTCAACCCCAGCGCTCGCTTTGTTACCGTCTCCCTACAGAACCACATGGCTAGTGCCATCAAGTGTCAGTATTACTTCTCGGATGTGTGGATGATGTTCAGTGAGATCACCTTTCAGTCAGGTGAGCATGGGTAATTCACTGGCAAGAAGCATTACGAACTCAAATGTGGTCTCATTTTTGGGTCATTCAGAGTAAAAATGGCTGAAAATCTGGTGAACAAAATGTTACCCAAAAATAAATAAATAAATACAAGGATATGATTCATGAACATTTCACATGAATTGGCTTCACTTGCTTTTCCAGATACCGCAATGTACAACACAACTTTAGCCCCCACCAAGGACAGCGCTCAACCCAACACCCAGCCAGGTTAGACCCCCTGCTGATCATTTCATTCCACTTCACTGAGTCAATAGAGCTCCTACCTCTTTCTCCTCAGCATGGTGCTTCTTAATGCTAAAGCTTTTCACGCGCTCATCCCTTCCTCAGGGGATAACCCCGTTCACAAAGTAGACGACAGCAACACTCGAATTCTGATCGCCTGTTTGGTGGCTATCATCTTCATCTTGGTGGCCATCATCGTCATCATACTTTGGAGACAGGTCTGGCAGAAGGTTCTAGAGAAGGTGAGAGCTGTTGTGAAAGGAATGATTCGTATTTCTCGGTTACTTTTCTTTGTTGTTCGGACACCCACCTGCTCTCTTGGGATTTGCCAAGACAGGCGGGGTTTTCAGAAGATATGTTTCCATTGCAGTTTTGCGCAAAACTCCGCAGTAAATAGTCTGTGTTACTTCAGTACATTTGCACCCTTATCCAGAGTGACTTACACTTATCTCATTTTACACAACGGAGCAGTTGAGGGTTAAGGGCCTTGCTCAAGGGCCCAGCACGGGCAGCTTGGTGGAGATGGGATTTGAACTCATTACTTTGGGATCAGTAAGCCAACATCTTAACCCCAAAGCTACCCTCATGTTAGGTGATTAACGCTGGGTTTCTCCTCTCATGGTAGTTTAACCACATTCAAATGTACAGTACATTTTTTTGCAATATTTGAGAGGGTTTTTTTTTTTATTCATGTGTTTCCATTATCGTTTTTAGGTGCCAGTTTCAGATTGCATATTAAGCAGGTTAATGGAAACCCACCTAGTGATGCAGGCCAAAAACTTTGAATTCCAGTTCCATCTCCATACTTGCACTTTCTTATAAACAATTTAAAAAAACCGACATGTAAAATGAGACCTAATGACTTCCACATGATAACATACAAACCTATAAAACCTATAATGTTATATTTACGTTAACGAATATTAATTCATATTTTTATTGATTTATGTTGTTACTGTCACACCGTTAAGTGAACGTCGGTAACAGTTGTAGCTTTAGTAAAATATTGAGTGTAGAAACGGAATGTTTCATGAAAAAGTGCTCATAAATGGTCGAGGTATCCATTAATGCACGTCTTAGAAGTTTGCCTGGTTGAATGCGTAGTCCCCTCCAAAAGTACTGGAACAGCAACACAATTTTGGTGGGGTTTTTTTCCCCCTCTCTGCACCACTACATTGGATTTTGAAAGGAAGCCATGAAGATGTGATTGAAGCATACACTTTCAGCATTAATTCAAGGGGTTTAACAAATATATTGCATTAACTGTTTTATTACATCCGGGAATTACATCGGTCTTTTACACAGTCCCTTCATTTTACTCGGCTCAAAAGTAACAGAACACTTGACGAATAAGCTGTTTCTTGGCCAGTTTTGGTCTGTTTGCTTGTTATTTCTTGACAAATTAAGAAGATAAACGGTCTGGAGTTGATTCCAGCGTTGAAGTGCTGAACTTGCATTTCATGAGATGTTCATGAGAACTTTCAATATGCAGTCCAAAGAAACGCAAATGAAGGAGGTCATCGTTAGGCTGAAAAAACAAAGCAGACCTATGAAAAAGATATCAGAAGCTTTAGGAGTGGCTAAATTACAGAGGCAGAATTATGAAAATTGTGTCCGTCTGTTCCAGTATTTTTGGAGGAGCCTGTGACGCAGGCATGAGGAATGGTCCTGAGCATCTGCTGTACTATACATACTTTCTGCTCTTTTGAAATCCTTCTTTATTTCTTTATGTTTAGGTCTCTCGGAGAATGCTTGACGACGAACTAACTGCTAGTCTGTCAATCCAGAGTGAGACTTTCAGCTGTAGCAACAACCTGACCTCCTCAGCACCCAGCGAGCAGGAGTCCTGCTCCACCTATGAGCGGATCTTCCCACTCGGAGCAGATTACCAGGAGCCCTCACGCCTCGTCCGCAAGCTGCCCGACATCTCCCAGGTCTCAGAGGACGCTGGTGAGTTCTGTTTGTTAAAGGAATAATCTGATGGGGTTTTTTCTACTGCATGTATATGATTCACTACCATGAACAAACATTTCTCTGTGCTAACAAAAACTGGAAAAACTTAGCACCCACTTGTAATGGATATTTATGTGCAGTTTTAGTATTCAGTCAATAAACCAAAAAAAAACAAGAGTATAAAGCACAAATTCAAATCTGCAAGCATTTAAAGGATAAAAATAAAGCTGTGTAATAATTTACATTGTTGATTCCTGAGCTTCAGATAGAGAGCCACATTCAGAGTTAAGTGCTGAGAGTACAGGGAGAAGTTTATACTGAAATTATGCACATCAGTATTCTGAAATTTATGTTTTGGGTGGTAAATATGTAAAAAAAAATTAACGGAAAGACATTTGAAACCAGTGTTAATTAGATGCATAGTAAATATGATATTATTAAAAAAAAAAAAAAAAAGAAAAACAACTAATTTATCTTTAAAGTAAACAAAGTTATTTTTTCAGATGGAGATTGGAGGAGACAGCATATTAATAACCTCCTTTATGAAAATAACAAAAAAAGGGCATTAATTTATTAATATGAATTAACTCATAAGAGCAACTCATAAGAGCAAATTTAATGTTTATAGAATAAAATACATTTCTTGTTTCAATTTAGTGTCTTGTAGATTCATTAAGGTCCTTGTAATTGACTATATACATGATATACATACGTGTGTGTGTGTGTGTGTGTGTGTGTGTGACTCGTGCTGGCATAATGAGTCAAAATGAGGAAATTTTCAAAAGTGAGTTATTGTTACTTCCACATTGTCCATCTAAAGCCCTTCAAAATGAGGTATGGTTTGTTGAAATCGGAGTTACATCCAACTGAAGTCGACCACGTCTAATGGATTTGGAAACTCGCTTTCCATTGGGTCATAAAAGCATCATTGGGAATTCTATGTGTATTATCAGGAAGTAGAGGAACTCCGCTTCACAACGATATCAAACATGGGTAGGGGGATTCCCCGGTCTCGCCGCGAGTGCGCGGTGAAAAACACGGATTTATCATGAAATATTATGACAAAGGACTAATTAATAAAGACATACGAATGAACATAATGAACAAAACCTTAAAATAAAAGTAGTTTGGGATGTTTTCTTTCTGTTTTATCATGGGGATCAATAAATGGGGGCTTTAATGGACTCATTTTTGAGAAAATCTCAATTTCGACCGAAACCATGTTTTGCCTCTTAGCTCATAATTAGCCTATGCGCATTCCGACTCATTATACCAGCACGGGGCACAAATGATAATTACAACTTGGATTGTAATTATATACAACGCATTTAATAGAATGTTTTGGACTGCTTGGCATCTTTATCCTATTAGTCTTTATTTGTTTTTATTTTTAAATTGTCTCTTTCTTTTACATTAACACTGAATGTGAGTTATGTTCACCATCTAATCATTGACATATCATTTGAAATTTAGTTGCTGACTCTAAATACGGCTCATAGTCGATATGTTTAAATGATTGTTATAATTGTATTACAACATAACTGTTAAATCCTGCTACACATTCAGACATGTCATTCAGTTATGTAGAGAGTTCCTCTGAGATGATCAGCAGATATTCCTTTCAGTTGTCTTAATTTTAACTTCCTGAACTGACACTGCACACTACACAGCATCCAAGTCGCCTCAGTCCAGCACTCAGGAAGGAGTTCCCCATTACGCCGAGGCCGACATCGTTAATCTGCAAGGAGTAACCGGAGGAAACACCTATGCCGTGCCAGCTGTCACTATGGACCTGCTGTCAGGAAAGGACATCCCTATTGAAGAATTTCCCCGGAAACTGCTCACGTTTAAGGAGAAGCTTGGAGAGGGCCAGTTCGGAGAGGTCAGTTCCAAGAGTCTGAATGATCAGAGATAAATCTGCTCTCAGAGTGCTTATATGTACTGAAGGAAATGTGTGTTTTCTCAGTTAGTCATCAAAAACGTTTCGCAGTGATGGTTCTTCAGTAAATGTACTTAAATTCAAATTGTCATAGGTGCACCTGTGTGAAGCAGAAGACATGGAGGAGTTCATGGACAAAGACTTGTCATTTGATGTCAGTGGGAATCAGACCGTACTTGTGGCCGTAAAAATGCTACGAGCGGATGCAAATAAAAACGCCAGGTAATTAGCATGAAGCTATTCTCATTTTGTATGATGCTATTGCTATCCCAGAGAGAAGTCCATCCTTCATCTATAATGTCATGTCACATCTGACATTTGACTCGCTGTGATTATTAATTTTTACGGATTTTTGTCCGTAACAGAAATGATTTTTTGAAAGAGATCAAAATAATGTCGCGATTGAAAGACCCCAATATCATCCGGCTGCTGGGGGTGTGTATGAGCACGGACCCCTTGTGCATGATCACCGAGTACATGGAGAACGGGGACCTCAACCAGTTCCTGTCCCGTCATGAACCAGAGGGCGTGATCGCCCTTCTCAGCAATGCACCTACAGTCAGGTACACAGCTACATTCAAGCATTACAGTGAAGCTGATGGTGCTTTATGTGTAGAGTTACAGAAAAGACACATGAATGGAATAATCACACGATTCACATGTGACATTTACACACGTAGTTTTTAGACATTTCATATGTTGGTTTTCACATACAGTGAATGTTTTATTTTTACAAATGATTTGTATTTTTGTACATGACTCATTTATTTTAGGTGTTTTTTATGCAATTTATCATTTTTGCACATGATTCATTTATTTTAGGTGTTTTTTATGCAATTTATCATTTTTGCACATGATTAATTTATTTTAGGTGTTTTTTACACAATTTATTATTTTTGCACATGATTTATTAATTTTAGGTGACTTTCCCCCATTTTTCATTTTTGCATATAATTCATTTATTTTAGGTGGTTTTTTTTACACAATTTATAATTTTTTCCATATGATTCATTTATTTTACATGTTTTTTACACAATTTATCATTTTTGCACACAATTCATGCATTTTAGGTGTTTTTTTTACACAATTTATCACTTTTGCACACAATTCATTTATTTTAGTTTGCGATTAAAAAAAACAACATGATTTTGTTTATATCCATGTGGGATTTTTACACAAATCATTTATTTTCACACACAATTCATTTGTGTGATTTTCTTTTTTCTTCTTCTTCTTTTTTTTCACATGATTCAGCCCCATGATTCATTTTTTTTTCATTGGTATTTATACATAATTCATTTTTCACACACAGTTCATTGATTTTCATCTGATTTTTTTTTTACATGGTTCGTTTTTTCCGCACAATTCTTACACGCCTCATTTATTTTCAGGTGTAACTTTTATATGGTTCATTTATTTTGACATGTAATTTATGCATTTATTTTTACACATGATTTGGGATTTTTCCCCTATGTGATTGTTACATATGATTCATTTGTTTTTACACATGATTCAGTTACACTGTGTGATTTTTAGACATAATTCATTTATTTTTACATGATTTGCTTGTTTTATCCACATGATTTATTTGTGTGTGTGTGTGTGTGTGTGTGTGTGTGTGCGTTTATGTGTGAGTGTGTGTGTTTCACATGATTCCTTCACTTTCAGATGTTTATTTATGTATTTGTCATTATCCCAAGTTCAGAACTGCAATTTCATGTTTTTTCCCCTATATTATGACCTATTACTCACTTAGTTCCATGTGAAATGTATGAGACTTTTGTTTTCGTAAAGTGTACACTTATACTAAGACTGTATAATGGACTTTAGTTACAGTAACCTCCAGCACATGGCCACCCAGATCGCCTCTGGCATGAAGTACCTCTCATCACTGAACTTTGTGCACCGAGACCTCGCCACCCGAAACTGCCTGGTAGGCAAGAACTACACCATTAAGATCGCTGACTTTGGCATGAGCAGGAACCTGTACAGCGGAGATTACTATCGCATCCAGGGCCGAGCCGTGCTGCCCATCCGCTGGATGTCCTGGGAGAGCATCCTCCTGGTGAGATTGTAAACACAAACCAGCATTCTTTCTCTCTATCTCACACAAAGTCATAATCATGTAGAATAAAAGCTAATAATGTGTGTTGAAATGTCCTTGGCAGGGTAAATTTACCACCACCAGTGATGTTTGGGCGTTCGGCGTGACTCTCTGGGAGACACTGACATTCTGCAAGGAGCAGCCGTACTCACAGCTGTCAGACGAGCAGGTCATCGAAAACACGGGCGAGTTCTTCCGGGACCAGAGGCGACAGGTAGATATCACAGCAAAAATATCATCAGATAAAATATGTTGAATCAAGGCAATCCAATATGTTCTATTATGTACTGAGTAAACACATCAGGGTATGGTGTGGACGGTATGGTGTGATGCTGCGCCGCATGGATCAGACTTACTGTAACTGTCACAATGTTGATTATTTTCCTGAAGTGTTTTATTCCTGTTCTACCACAGTATTTTTCCAACACCAAGAATTTTCTGTTTATTAAAGAACAACACATCATAGTTTATTATCCAATTTGATATCCCTTAATGTCTGCTCCTGTGCCAAAAGCAGCACTGTCAGAGACGCTTTAGTGTGCCAGAGGGACAGACAAACTGTACACACACACACACACACACACACACACACACACACACACACACACACACACACACACGCACACATAAAAACACACAATAATCCTCCTCCTCTCCCCTCTCTCCTCCTCTCTTGTCTCCCTCACACCAGCCATTATTCTTTTTAAAGGTAAAGTGCAGGTAATTTTGTTTTATGTATTTTTACTTTATATTTTGTATTAATCGTTTTTCTATAAATATTTGTGGGTTGTGAAGTGAATTATCTGAGTTTCCATTATTTCTTATGGAGAAATCTGCTTTGATATACGAGTGCTTTGGATTACAAGCACGTCTCCGGAACGAATTATGCTCGCAGTCCAAGGTTC
>JAQMCW010000035.1:4051008-4063622 GCA_030068335.1 Chrysichthys cranchii
TATATTTATTTACATTAGTATTTAATGTACTTACCTATTTATGTTGGTCGTTATGCTGCTTGTCATGTGTACAGTACATGGGGAGCACTTTTATGGACCTTAGTGGGGGTTTTCCTTGGATTTCCACTATTTTATCCCCCTCCCAAACACTTCACATTATTGGACTATTCGAATCAACGGACAACAACGGACAATGGACATGTTATATGAATATATGGTAACACTATTAACCTTGATTTGCAACATAAAAAAAGTCTGTTCTACAACTGACCATATGATGCATTATAGAAGTGACTTAGTTATAACGGCACCATCTGGTGTCACTCAAATGAGGATTTGTTTCCTTTTGAGTCTGGTTCCTCTCAAGGAGTTTTTCCTTGCCACTAGTTGCCATTAGTTTATGATAGCTTTCTTAAATATAGATTAAAATATACACATTTAGCCCAATCAAATTTTCCAGCTATTGAGCCTAAATATTATACAGGTACTCCCCTAGTTACGATGGCCCGACTTATGATTTTTCAAAGTTATGATGGCGATTGTGTTAGGCTAAAAACTGTAAAATATTTAGAAAAGATTTAAGATTCGCAGGCAGGCATCGCTGGCAGGCCAGCGTAACAGCGTATGACGTATAATACATTCGGATGACACCCAGAAGTACACCGCGAAGCCCAGGTGTACGTGTCACTCGCCTTGTGTAATGCCTCACTCTCTCCCGCATCTCACGGAATTAACTTGTGTCTCTGTACTGTACAGTGTCTCTGTAATGTACATTACTGCATGTTTTTTTTTTGTGTGTGTTTCAAGAGCTAATTTTAATTCAAAAGCATGTCTTCTAAACGCCCCAGCATGTCTCCTACAGGAAAAGACTCCTTGGTAGGCTAGACTAAGCTATCTAAGCTAGGCTAAGATAACTAAGCTACCTAAGCTAGGCTAAGATACCTATGGTAGGCTAAGATACCTAAGCTAGGCTAAGATACCTAAGCTGCCTAAGATAGGCTAAGATACTTAAGCTAGGCTAAGGTACCCAAGCTGCCTAAGCTAGGCCTAGATACCTAAGCTAGGCTAAAATACTTAAGCTAGGTTAAGATACCTAAGCTGCCTAAGATAGGCTAAGATACCTACGCTAGGCTAAGATACCTAAGCTAGGCTAAGAAACCTTAGCTGCCTAAGCTAGGCTAAGATACTTAAGCTAGGCTAAGATACCTAAGCTAGGCTAAGATACCTAAGCTGCCTAAGCTAGGCTAAGATACCCAAGCTAGGCTAAGATACCTACGCTAGGCTAAGATACCTAAGCTAGGCTAAGAAACCTTAGCTGCCTAAGCTAGGCTAAGATACTTACGCTAGGCTAAGATACCTAAGCTGCCTAAGTTAGGCTAAGATACCTAAGCTGCCTAAGTTAGGCTAAGCAGTGGCCTATGACATTCGACATGCGATATTTTCCCTGTATAATGGGTATAGCGGAACACAGCTCCATCATAACTTGAGGACGACCTGTTGTTTTATTACACAGTAGTCAGTAGATATTTAGATTTGCCTACTGTAGAATTAATAACTGTGCTTTATTTAAAAAAAGAAACAAAAACAGCAGTCTAAGGTGTAACTGTAAAGTGCACTGAGATTTGAGTTATTTTTGTTTGTTTGGTTTTTTTTTTTTACCTAAAATGAAACCACGTAATACAAATAATTATCCTTTACTGTCAAGTTTCTCAGCTTTCTTCTTTCCCACCATCTTTCTATTCCACATCCTACATTTTGTTCATCCCTCCATGTACCTCCATATCACGGCTCGGCACTACATTGTGTCTTCTATATCATATTGCACAATTTGCATCACTGAAATTACATGCAAATTTGCGCAGCTGTCGACTTCTGGGTTTCTTGTACGCTTTTCTTCTTCTATGCACTTTACGTCAGTGATCGGCGTGCTACTCCCACTGCGTCTGTACACTCTGTAATCTGACCGCGTATACTGCAAGCGGATGCTGATTTGACATTGACTGTTCAATAGGAGCAGTGGTAGTATTTTTTTTTAGTGTTATTAGTATTAGGCTAAACAGCACTGTTGAAATTGCATTGTGTCAGTAGAGTGGTATGATTAGTTTCCTTTTTTGAACAATGCCAGGCTGTAGAAAATGACACGAGCACATGACCCTGTCTCATCATGCTCAGTGTAATGAGAAAGAGAGGTGAGAGGCTCGACAACAAAGGAGACTCGCCTCCTCATAAATGCCATGGCAACCCTATGAATGTCACGCACGCCGAACGCCTCGGCTGGTGACAGTGAGAGGGGTGGGGGGATCTGTTCGTTCACCACACACACACACACACACACACACACACACACACACACACACACAGAGACATTAAGCCAATTAGAGTGGTGTGCAGCAGTGGGTTATTTTTTGCTATCGATGCCAGACAAAGAGCCACCATCATCACCAGAGATCCAGAAACAACACACAGGGGGGCTCCCAGCCAGTCCCACACTTACACACGTGCTCAACCAATGAACTGTCTTCACCAACCTATAATTTGGTTTCTACACAAACGGGCTACTGTAATTTCCTCCAAATGTTAGGTTCGATCTGAATAATTCAAGAACTCAGACGGGCTGAACTGCTGACCCTGATCAGATCGGGGATAGCCTGACGCTCGCTGACAAAAAGACAGACAAAATTGGACATATGTATATTTTTAAAACAATTTAATATATCAATATATAGAGATATTTATCAACAGCTCGATTTTCATAGAAACGTGAGTGAGACCATTTTGGCATACAGTACAGATACCCCATGTAAGTACAGTGTTGCTAGGTTAACCCCAAATACCCTATACACCCCACAAACCCTACACACAGGAGGAAGGAATAAAAGGAGAGAGAGAGAGAGAGAGAGAGAGAGAGAGAGAGAGATAACATTATTGAAAAATATACACAAACAAGGCACCAATAAATTAAACGTATAATCCTCTCTTTTTCAACACATAATCTATTATATAAGAATTAAATACACCATCAATGCCTACTTCTGCAATGCTTTACTGTTAAGAGACAAATTAAATTATAATAAAAAGAAAGAAAGGAGGAAAAAAAACACTTTGGCTGATTAATTTTTAGTTACAATCAAGTAGTAAAGAAATCCAGTGCTTTCACTGTACAAATAAGATCATTCAGATATGGTCTACACTCTTTCATCTGCTTTCGTTCATCCAGAAGACTAATATAGACATCTTTTTACAGAAATGTTTAAAACATTATCAAAAGTTCTGCCGTACGAAAAGGTATTTACAAAATCTTCATTCCAGCCCAGTGGACAGCCCACCCGCCCCCCTTGTCCCTTCCCCTATGTAATCATTTACACAGTGCAGAAGGCTTCTCGAAAAAGTTTGTGCAACAAACAGTGTAGAAAATGTCTTTTTTTTGTTTTGTTTTGTTTCGTTTTGTTTTGTTTTAGGAACACGTTACGGAAACGCTTTCCTCTGAGAGAACATATCTGCTTCCTGATAACTGTACATCAACACTGAAACGAAAGAGGAAAGAAAGAAAGAACAAAAAAAAAAAAAAGAGATGAGCCCGGACATTTGTTCAAGTAGTACACGATCTCGCGAGGGAAATCAAAATGGAGTTCATTTATATTCACAGATGACAAAAGGCCGAGGGTGAGAGGGAGCCAGCGGACAGGCAGGTCAGCGGTCCTGCTTCGTAGGAGGGATCAGTAGGGGGCGCTCTGCTCTCAGAGCGTGTGGCCGTGAGGAAGGAGCGCCGTACGGTTCCGTGATGGCTTCTGGATCGTTCTTCTACCTTGCCCAGCGTGTTTTTTCCACATGTGGGAAAAGATAGCCCTTTCAAAAACAACCGTTCTGGGATGAGTGAAAAGTGAGGACGGGTTAAAAAAAACAACCAAACGAACAAAAAAAACCCCGAAGGTTATCGGGTTTTTGAGAGACGTGATGCGATGATATGATATGTTATGATACGACATGATATGGAGAGAGACAGAGAGGAAGGAGCAGCACGGTGCAACCCTGCACTGCACTGCAGAAAGACAGGGATTACCGTTAGATATATGCATAGAGTAAGAATACACAAAGCACTGATGTCTACTGGGAGGGTGGGGATTAGCCAACAGCTAAACGCTAGGTGAAGAACTTAACACACGCACCCGATAAATAAGAGTTCCTGTATCCTACCACATGCTGCGTACTTACTTACTGAACTCGGAGCATCCGAGTATCCCTTTAAAAAGAGACAGGCGACCTCTAATGCAGCACCCCATGATGTAGTAATGCAGTAAAGGCTAGGTACAAAATGCGCCGAGCTCTCATCTCTAAACAGTAAAAACCCCCATGAATCAATATACACACACGTTAAAAAAAAACATCCGCATGTCCAGACCTAATCTGGAGAAAGACAAGTAATAAAATTACCCTGTATTGCTTGTGTAAGATTCCTAAAAATCTTAGAAGTCCGTCCTTTTTAATTGTTAGTAGTGTTGTCGAAAAAAACCCCAAAAAAACCCCCCACGTATCGGAAGTATGAGTCAGGAAGCGTGAGGAGAAATCCATAAAGACTACGTGTGTATATAAAAAAAAATAAAAATAAAAAATATATCACCACTTCATTGCTTTCAGTGTTAAAATCTCTGCAGTGCAAACTGAAGCTGTTAACATGAAGCACAGCAGGGCGAGTACAGAAGCCGGTCTCGCTCTGAATATATAGCGCGGAGAAGACTGACCAGTGGAGCTTTTTTCTCCCCTGCAACGGCTCTAGTGTAAAAATGTCCAAGGACACGTCGTCTCACAGTTAAGGCAAACATACAGCACGGAACGCGCCTTGATGTAGACTCAAAATGTCAGAAATGAACGTTTAATTTAGTGAAAAAGCAGTACAAGCAGTAAGCCGCTTGTTTCTCACACTTCGTTTCCACGTCATGAAATAAACCACATGCATGACCGAATCTGAAAGCCTACGATACAGTCAATGTTTCTGATTCGACACCAGCAGCACTCTTTCTTTCTTCAGAATGTACTCAAAATCAAACTGCGTTGTATTTCCTCAGATCTTGCTAGCTGATTATCCGTTGTGGTCGCTCTTCCAAATATAGCTCCTCGAGGTCTCGATCCATGTTGAGCTAATTAATGCATGCGATGTTTATCTACTGCACTGACAGATCAAACAAAGACAATGTAAAAGACTATAAAAGACATTTTTATAGAGCAATACTAATTATTAACTAGCCAACTAGCCAAGTCAGTCTACTCCACTTACAATCCTTCTAGCCAGCTAGCTTATTTCACGTGGTTTCTGTTTCCTTTAAAAGCCTCTTATTGCTAGTCAGGTTATTTACAAGCCGCCGATCAGATTTGAAAACTGTTCCTCCTTTTCTTAATGTTTACCAAAAGAAAATTTCATCTGATTTCAAAAGGAAGGATTATGATGCTACGTGATGTTCGCGCAAGCAGCAGTTTTCAGATAATGGAGCTGTATCGATAGCACGAGAGGGAGTCTGTCACGGTCGATACGCCGTTTCCATTTTTCACTCGGAGCTGGGAATAATCACAGCTCAAATTGTCTGGGGGAGAAAATCTCCTTGAGTTCATCTTCTCTGATACTGTTGATGTTTATACCTCCTTCTGGTGTTTGACCTCCCAATTCATGTTTGTGAATTTCAACAATTAGCTAGTAAAAATTCCTCTTCGAATGAACCCTAGATCATCTCCAGACCTGACCTTGGGCTGGATTTCTTATTCATGCTCGCCTGGTTTTAAATCTCTTGCGTCAAAAAATGTTCTACGAGAATAAACCCGAGTTAAATATAGAGCTACTTCTGTAATGTACAGCTCAGACCTCTTGACTACAGGACTTCATTAGATTTGAGCCTGGGTCACGTGGGGACGAGCGTTACAGAAATAAACGACCGCTCATTAATCTTGTAGTCTGGACCCGGATATGTGCAGGAAGCCCACGCACTCAGATCAACTCGACAATTTCTAACTGCCATGTCAAACAACGATCTCATGAATATTTGATAGTGTGCTGTGATCTACGATTAATCTCCCAGACATTAACTATAATGGTGTCATCTTCACTAGGTTCTTTACGAGCGATACGGGAAGAATCAGCTGGTTCAAATCTGATTTCAGCAGGAAAGATTTAAAAATCAAAACTTCAAGAGTTCATTGCGTATTTTGTTCGTTTTTTGTTCCATCATGAAAAAACGAGATCCGTTATCCAAAACTGACCTGATCTAAAACAATAAATGTTACGAAACGGTCTCGTATTTCTCTCGTGTTTCTTCTCAAAACAAAAATAAAACAAAAACGCCTTTTGCTTGTTTTCCCATCTTCATTTCAGAACAAGGAATTCACCATGGTGTGTGGGTTCGAGTCGGATTACTGGTCAAGTGACTCACTTTGTGCGGTCCAATCAGATTTCATTAATTTTAGTTGTCAGAGATCTAAGACAAGCAGAGCGTGAATGAAAACCAGTATGAGGTCAGGTCAGGACCTTACCCAACACAGCATAGCTCCATCCTGCTCAGTTTTTTCCCCTCTCAGCTGCTCTGTATTTGCTCATATGATACATACGTTTATTCACTGGACATTACATAAAACTGAATACTAATTCTCAGCTCATAGCTGGCTAACCAGCCAATGAAGACTCCTGCCCTGAATCATCTGAGCACAAAAAAAAGTCCTAACCAACAATGCGTAAAAATCATACACTCTCAGAAAAGCCCTTTCTTTGTCACTGGGGTGGGAGCTTTGAAAGCCATGTTCACGTTATAGGACATCGACTAGCTGCTAGCTAGCTCATGCTGATCTGTACATTCCTGTTAAAAGAGCTTCTGGTAAAATCAGCATCCCTAATTTGTTTTTATCTTCATCTGACGAGCTTTCATAAATCATATATATAAGTCAAAAGTTATATGGAAAAAAAATCGATTGTTTGCCATGTCTGCTGAGGACGTTGCTAATTCTACTGTAGTAAACGTTTTGAACCAGGAAGTGGGAATTTCTGTGGTGAACACAGATGAGCGGATTGGTACACGTAGTACAATTATAGGAAATAAACACAGAACGCTGATGGCCTGCTGATGGCATGGGTGGTTCTGCTGCAGTGACGATCATTTGAACCCGAATAGACCGGGCATGTCCAATCTTATCCGGAAAGGGCCGGTGTGGGTGCAGGTTTTCGTTCCAACCAAGCAGGAGTCTCACATGAACCTATTGAAAGCTTAGGTCAACTGATTAAACAGGTGGAATCAGGTGAGGCTCCTTCTTGGTTGGAGCGAAAACCTGCACCCACACCGGCCCTTTCCGGATAAGATTGGGCATGCCTGAAATAGACTATTCTTAAACTACAGTGAAAGTGGTGCTACACAACTGAACTTTTCGACCACATAACACATGGATGTAGATGTGGGTTGTTACAATGGCACTATGCGATGTCACCCAAATGAGGATGGGTTCCCTTTTGAGTCTGGTTCCTTTCAAGGTTTCTTCCTCTTGTCGTCTCAGGGAGTTTTTCCTTGCCATGGTCACCACAGGCTGCTCATTAGAGATAGGGATATATATATACACACACACACACACACACACACACACACACACACACACACACACACACACACACCGGTATGCACTTGTAGATATGTTTATAGATTAATAAGGCTTTAACTGGACATTATATACTGTGAAGCTGCTTTGTGACAATGTCCGTTGTTAAAAGCGCTATAGAAATAAAATTGAATTGAATTGAATTGATGGCTGACTAAATGAATCGACCAGAACTAACTGCTCCATTACTCATCTCAGACCGCAGCGATTTTTGCCAATTATTATTTTTTTCTATTAATGAACTATAGATTGCACTGGTTATCTGTTTATAGTTCCATTTAATGCTATACAATGTCCTGAAAAGACAAAGGACTTTCTGTTTTCTCTGTAACTTGTAAATTTCATGTTGCAATTTCTTGTCTCATTAACTTTAAGATAAGAAGAGAAAGGGAGGGAATGACTCTATTTAACCCCTACAATAGAAGTGATTTACATGACGGTATTTAACCCCTACACTGGAAGTGACAACAGGAAGTACCTCCTGTGCTGACTTTTACAAAGCACCGACACTAACGGTGAAGCTCTGGAAACAGAAATCTTTACTTTATCAACAGTTATATGATTTTCTTTGCTATATCACAAGATGTTTTTTTTAATGAGTTTAGCATTAGGTCTAGGTTATGTGGGGCGTAATCAAGTCCCTGTACACGAGTCCCTGAAAATGAGCTGTTATTGGACTGATAACATTAGAAAAAGCACAATTACATAGAACTATCATTTGTGATACAGTCGTAGTGCTGTCAGAGAAGCCAATCAACTCTTTCTGATTGGAGAACTTAACCAAGCTGTGCTATAATCTAATGCGCTATAAGCAAGCGAACCATACCTGTGACAAGGAACACTAAATGATCTGAGAGTGTACGCGAAAATAAATAAAAACCTCAGGAGTAAGAACAGGAAAGCGTACGTGTGTCAGACCAGGAAGAGCTGCGGAGCGACAGGTTTTGGGTCATGGAAGCCCTGCTGTTCGTGTTCGCAAGACACGCATGTACAAGTTCAACCTCAAATCCTAAAAACTCCTTAAAACTCTGTCTGAATCCGTTACCTAGGGAAGACATCTAAATACAGCTGACGTGGTGCTAGAAGACTGCTGCAAGGAACGACATGACCATTTCGATCTTATTTACTGTTTTCTGTTTATACAGTATAATTTCTTTCTTATTTCATCTAAGACCTGCCTGCAGACGTCCCGTAATATACTGTAGTGTTGCATCAGAAATTTACAGTGTGTATAAATTATTTGCTTTCCAGCTCCACAAAAAAGTCTTCATCTTAAAATGATCCAGTGCTAACAAAGCAAATAAGACACACACACACACACACGCACACACGCACACACGCACACACACGCACACACACACACACACACACACACACTCCGGTGCCACAGCCCACACATTTTGCAAGTTTTCACCAGCAATAAAATGACTCGGCATTCTATAAAGTTAGTCCTGATTAAAGAGGTATAATTATTGGAGCTCCTGCTGGAGACGCAGGACTAGAGAGCAGAGCTAGAAGACGTACATGTTAGTGTTAGTGTCTCTAATCAGTCAGGGAGCTACGCGGTACCTAATGGACAAATCCTGTGTGTCACACAGCACTCACACCACAGAGAGCAAGCATGTGTGTGTGTATGTGTGTGTGTGTGTGTCCTGCTCTCTCTGTGCCTCGCTGTACAGTGCTGCAGTCTCCCCACCAGACCAAGGGCCCCAACCAAGGGGATGGATGGACACAGGGATGGAGGGAGGGAGGGGAGGAGAAAACAACCTCAGGGTAATCCGTCATCCTCCACACTGAGCGCCACGCGCTGCACACAGCACATGAAAAACAAACAGAAAACACGGTTACATACACTGCTGCAGGGGAGGAGGGAGGAAGGAAGGACGGAAGAAAGAAAGAAAGAAAAGAAGAAAGAAAGAAAGAAAGAAAGAAACTAAATTAAGAAAGTGTACTAAATTAATAATTGCACAAACTGAAATAAATGATAGTAAGGAAGGGGAAAAAAGGAAGGCAAGTAATAAACGAGGTTATTAAAAAATGACAAACATAAATAAATGAAACAAAGAGAGGACGCAAGGAAGAAAGAAACTAAATTAATGAACTAAATAAGTACACAAACTAACAAACAAAGAAATAGATTATAGAACGGAAGGAAGGGCAGGAGCAAGGTAAGAAACCAAGCGACTCAATAAATAATGATGAATAAAATGAACAAAATATGAGAAATGAATGAAAGAAAGAAAGAAAAAAATTAACTCATTAAGTAAATAAGTACATAAACACACATGAATAAGTAAAGAACTAATGAATTAATATGGATTTATATTAACAATAGCTGATTAAATACGTGATTACGCAAACATACAACCAAACAAATAAATAAATAATGGAAGTTGAAAAGAAAGAAAGAAAGAAAGAAAGAAAGAAAGAAAAAAAGAAAGAAAGAAAGAAAGAAGTGAGAGAGAGACAGAGAGAGCCTCAGACACATCAGCAGGTGATCATCCTGATGTCTCGTGTCTACTTGGTCTGTTCTTCAGCTGGAATATTCTGAATCCAGGTGTGTGTGTGTGTGTGTGTGTGTGTGTGTGTGTGTGTGTGAGAGAGAGAGAGAGTGTGACGCTGCTCAAATCTACACACAGCGATGTACACAAAGACACTAAAAGAATATCTCACGTGACTCTTTAAAAAGATTGTCCCATCATTTAAAGTGCTAGTTACTCACCCCTAACTCTGTAGTGAATAAATAATATGAGGGCACTGTGTGGTCACTACTTCTTACTTATTAAACACCAATCATGACATCATGTGTGTTTCCATGGCAGGAACCTTCTCAGGAACCCTCACATGTTTCTGAAAAAGAAGAAACTTTGGCTACGTTGATGAACCAGAGCTGATATCAGTACAGTTTGTACTGAACGTCCCTGATTAGTTATACACAGAACATCGGCCATCTTACTAACCATTAAAAAAAAAAACCACATTTTCACTTCACTGTTTTATTCACTGAGACTGGAGTAAAAATCAGGGCATTACTGGTGATCCCAGTGTGGTGTGAAGTTACATGGATTTACGATTAGCTAGGTAGTTTCACTTGCTTTTTTTGCTGTTTTGGCAGCTCTGATCTGAAAAGGCAAAAGTCTAGTGTGACAAATATTTCATTATTAATGGAGAAAAAAACCTGAAAAAAAAGTCTGAAAAGCAGATCTGTTTTGTTTTCAATAAGCCCCCCCCCTCCCTTTTTTTTTTTTTTTTGAGGTTTCACCTGACCGAACTTCACCTGACACAATACAAAATTAATCACTATTCATTCGTATGCAATTTCTTTTTCACACCCCTTGTTTCTTTTGTTTATTCAAATGAATCAGCACTTTTGGTGCAGCACTGCTTAAGGCTTACTGTTTAACAAAAGTGCCGTAGCGTGACCGGTAAAGTGGAGCATTGCAAAAACACCTATTTTATTTATAAAACAAGTCTTGAAAGAAATATGGGGCTGGATTGATTTTTGTGCATTTTTAAAAAAAAAAAAAAAGGCAAAACTGCTTCAAATGTTTAAAGGCAAGTGAAAAAAACCCCATATTTCTTCAACTAAACAATACCATGAAAGGACAAACCGTATTTTCAAAGTCCTTTTCTCATTCAGGAGAGCATCAGAAATGCTTTAGTTCCTCAGAAGGTTCCAGGACCTCAGTGGAAAAACCTGCCTATAAACCAACTGAAACTGTCTGTGATGTTTTTATGGATGCACATGGAAGCTTCGATTCATTTCTAACAGACATTACATGAACTGAAACGTATGTGGTGATGTGGGAATAGAAAATCTCGTGACGGATTTGTGGTGGATGAAGGATGGGTTGAGCTTGTGTGTACGTTTAGTACTGCAGCATGGTCTCCTGTACCATCAGGGCGTACCTCGCTCAGCCCTAATCTCATTTAACCCGCAGTGAAGTGCTTTTCCGTCTTCACTTTGTGCTGGCCAGCATGGGCGCCCCTGAGTACCAGTGGGCGGCGGGGTCAGGGATACCACCGGCTAAAGGGAGAGCTAAGAACGGCTGCATGACGTTTCCACTCACGGCTGGGTAGATGTGGCCGATCTGTTCGCTGTGACCGATGTGGATCTCGTCGTCGTCTTCCTCGGTGGTCTTGCGGTACACCGGGTTGTCGAAGTTCATGCTCTTGGTGTTGCGCCGCCTCCAGTTGCGCCAGACCAGGTAGCCTCCGGTGCACGCCAGGGTGAGGACCACTGTGGCAAGGATAGGAACTGCATGCGTTTAACACACAGTCGACACACGGCGAGGGCGTTAACACAGCCAGAGGACGCAGGCCAGCGGGTCATGACACACATACACACACACACACGACACACAGTCCAGTGTAACAGCAGCTCAGCACATCTGACGCAAACTTTTGGGCTTAAAATGCTGCATGTGTGAAAATACTCCGAGACCTAAAACGATTAACAATTGTAAAAACCTCTCATGTAGTCTGCAGACCTACGGAAATGTCCTTTTTGTGTCTCAGTCTTCTGATTTTCTAGATTAATGAATACTTTTAAATGCAAAGTCAGCATTTTTGATTTGACACACAGATCATGACAACGGTGGAAAGTTTTAAAGAGAAACAGAGTTTGAGAGTGTTCTCACCGTACCTGTTCATGAAATCCCTGAACATTATTGTTTTGTTTTATTTTTTCAAGAAAACCAGCCAATCAGGGATTTTCTGGCTCTGCCATGCCATCTAATACATGTTGCTTTTAATCCTTCAGATGTATGTAAGGTAGGCAGGCGAATATGTGGACAATGCTGCTTCTGCGCGCTAAAAATCACATGTCGATATAAAACGGCCTTTAAGGATATGTTAAACACATATGTTAATCTGTAACCATTAGGAAAAGTCTAAATACAGTGGAACCTTGGTTTGCGAGCATAATTCGTTCCAGAGACGTGCTTGTAATCCAAATCACTCGTATATCAAAGCGGGTTTCCCCATAAGAA
>JAQMCW010000035.1:4274609-4285314 GCA_030068335.1 Chrysichthys cranchii
ACATAGTGCCAACCCAGCTACAACCATGTAACATAATGGTAACCCAGGTAGAACCATGTAACATAATGGTAACCCAGGTAGAACCATGTAACATAATGGTAACCCAGGTAGAACCATGTAACGTAATGGTAACCCAGGTAGAACCATGTAACGTTGTGGTAACCCAGGTAGAACCATGTAACGTAGTGGTAACCCAGGTAGAATCATATAACAGTGCTAACCCAGGTAGAACCATGTAACATAGTGCTAACCCAGGTAGAACCATGTAACGTAGTGCTAACCCAGGTAGAACCATGTAATGTAGTGGTAACCCAGGTAGAACCATGTAACGTAGTGCTAACCCAGGTAGAACCATGTAATGTAGTGGTAACCCAGGTAGAACCATGTAACGTAGTGCTAACCCAGGTAGAATCATATAACAGTGCTAACCCAGGTAGAACCATGTAACAGACTATGAAATCACAAATATTCATGCATAGCTACTTATTTCATTAACAGAGTAAGAAAACTACAAGAAATTCTCCTTTCCTGAGACGCCAAACCTACCAGCGCTGCGCCAAAGCACCTAGCCTCCTGGCCAAGAGTATACTAGAGGGTAAGCTTTAATTAACACATATCTCATTAACCCATCCACAGGGAGAAACTGGATTAGCACAGGCATTACTACAGATCCCTCTGGCTTGGTGAAGATCTATTTGTGATTATTTAAGATAATTAAAATTATGCAAATGGAGGTCGGAGAGAAATGGGATACCATAGAGAGAATACATATGCTATGTCTGTGTATACAACAAAAAGTGTAAAGTATTAAAAAGAACAAAATGAGGAAAGAGGTGGATATCTGTCACGACATCCACATTAACATACGTTTTTATGGTCTGTTTGGATCCAATAAAAAAATTTGCTCAAAAATAGATATATATATTTTTAATTTGTGATGCTCTAAATAAATTTTTTTTTCAATTACAAATTTAAAAAAATCCTTACATGTCACGTGATTTCAGTCTCTTACCCACACTCTAAATCACGCACATAAACGCACAAGAGGTCCACAAACACGTGAACATACATGATGATGTTTTTCGTATAAGGAGGAGAGTGGTTTTTGTTTTTTTTTAAATACAGTGAACACATAAATATGTCCCATTAAAAGAAAAGGTGTAGGTCAGTCGTCATTTCTTAATATACTGAACTGGACATTGTGCTTTGTTTATACGTAGGATGTAAATCCCCAGCGTCAGAGGACTGGCAGTCACGATTCCACTACCCTCCACTTAGTGTGAAGATGAGGAAAAGGAGAGCATTTGCTGATAAAGAGCTGGAGAGTGTCATGCTGGAGCGAGAGCTCAGACAAAAAGAGATGGAAGAGCTGCATAGAATTGTCCTCCTTCAGGCCACCATGGCTCCAGGTCCCTCACCTTGCTTTTGTCCACTGTCTGATACCAGCGTGCCTGCCTACATGCCTGCGTATAAGTCCAATCCAGTGATGTTTGAGAGTGATCTCCACTGCCACACACAGGAGTTCAAATCCCGAGCTGAAGAGCACTGTCCTAGGGAAATCCTCACAACACAGAATTTTCCCCCATCCCTAAAACCATGGGACGCCTGCAACGGTACAGAGTCATGTCTTGAATCGGTTCCTCTACCCTCATTTCAGAGCTCAAGCTATTATTGTTGCAAAGACAGAGGAAATACAGAGGCAGAAAGAGTCCCCGCTGACTCGTCTCACAGCACGCCGCAGAGTGCTGCTGCTGCTGACAGACTGGGCGTCACGTCAAAGCAAGACAGCATTCGCTTTCCACCCGAGGCGAAGGTGCTGTCACAGACTGAGCAGCCAGAAAAACACCGCAGGGCACCTGGCCTTGAATCACTCTCACACAAGGACTGGGCCACTAAACCCAACTCAATCAAGAATAGGGGGCCCTTACCTTTTTCTGTCGAGGCTTTGCTGATGAGATGATAAGAAGTATTCTCTGTAGACCCTACTTGGTTTTATAGATTTAGCGATTTTTAAAAAAAATTTTTTAGATTATTATTATTTTTTTTGATAGATTTTTTTTCTGCTCGGAAACTGAATAATTAGGTGTAATATTATTCCTTATTAATATGCCTTGAGTTGTACATTGTGTGCTAGGTAATTCTAAGTATGTTTTTTTTTTTATTCGTTTTATTTATTTTACTATCAATCTTGCATTCATACAACAGCCTCTATGTTTAAACCTACGTTTTATCTCTTCCCGACTCTATAATATCCATACTGTATATTTCTACTGGCTTTTAAAGATACATCAAAGTACTATTTTATATTATTTTATTTTAAGTTAATGCACAGAGGAAGGTAAACCATTAAGGCACATGTACACCAGACAGAGAAATACATGACGGTCGTGTTATGTGCTTTTAAACGGCAGGAATGTAATTTTTTATTGGTGTGTGAATAAAACTCTTGGTATAAATAAATAAATAAATAAATAAATAAATCCTTGGAATTTTACAGAAATGACAAATAAAAAGAAGCCCTGAGTTATCATGACAAAGGGAATATTTTAATATGGTAAATTTGATATGAATAAAATATGACAATATATGTGTAAAGAATATATAATTGCTTCTGTTTCTTTAACAATATAAACCTGGAAATTGTCCTACAGCTAAAACTACTGAAATTGAAATTAATCAGGACCTTTGGGCTGATCAAAATCACCTTCTGGGGTGAGACTGTAAAGAGCGGCCGTGCGACTATAAACC
The DNA here is from genome assembly GCA_030068335.1 of Chrysichthys cranchii. Classification (NCBI taxonomy): domain Eukaryota; kingdom Metazoa; phylum Chordata; class Actinopteri; order Siluriformes; family Claroteidae; genus Chrysichthys; species Chrysichthys cranchii. Next base: position 4,277,358 of record JAQMCW010000035.1, read on the forward strand.
GATGTATCATTTTTTAATTAATAAAAACTGTCATTTTTATTGCAAATTACTTTGGGGTATTTTGGGTTGGAGTTTAATAATATGCAGCTTGTCCTGTTGTCAAGTAACTAAAAAAAACACAAAAAAAACAACAAACGAACAAAAAAACAAAAAAAAAAAAACACCCCCCACCTTGTGTTGTTATAGAAAAATAATCAACAATTTCTGGCCAATCAGAATCAAGAGTTCGACATCACTGATATGATAATTATTACATTAAAGCTGGTTAAAACTCACTTCACACAGTTCAAATAAAGTAATTTCTTACACTCCTTACACTGGGTTTTGCATGCAATCGTAGTTACTTTTTGTCCCTTTGTATACAAGGGTGACTTCAACTGAGTATACCTGCACATCTGATAAAGTTGCCTTAGCAACATTTTTCTTTATTCTCACACGATCGAGATTTTTATTCTGGAGCCTCAGCAGGTTTGTTTAGCCTGCAGCTGATCTGTATCCCGATTCTATTTTCTCTTCTTTTCTTTTTTGCCCCTTCATTACAATTTCTCTCATAGGGGAGCAAGATAGTTTTGACATCCTTGGACCGTGTGGCGTCAACACGAGTGATAGCGCCGTGCCCTCTTCTTTGTCTGTCTCTATCTCACCATATCTCGGAGTATAGATAGGGGCGCCACATCAGGACGCTTTCAGAGGAACCTTAATCATTCCCCTGCGAGGAGAAAAAAAAAAGATCCTGGGCCGCAGCGAGGCTTATTCAGAATGAATATCACACTTGACTTGAGAAATAGGAGCATTTTATGTCGTCGTTGTGCTATATAGCTTGATAGATGTATCGTCTAAATAAATGATGACGTTTATTTCGTTGTTTCTGGCTGATCTTGTTCGAGCCAAGTCATTGTATAAAGGAATAAACTGGAAGCACAATGATTCATGGGATCAGTGTAAAAGAAGCTCATTTGTAATCATGGCTTGTCAAGCTATAATCGACTTATTATTATTTCATCTAGCTAAGTTATACATGATGCTATCACTTCTGACCAAGTTCCTAACTCCTAACCAGCCAAGTAATCAAAACTAAACCAAAAGCATATAACAAGCTACTCACTTTTACGTGTGTCCTTAAATTTGTTCTTAAAGTCAACTGTATTTTCATTTCTGATTTGCATATAGGTTACAAACAAATCCGTGTCCTTTACTATGTGAATCTTTTACACTCATTAACGCGGCCAAGGATGTTTGATCTTTCTGGGGGTTTTTTTCTTTTGTTTTTAATGATTATAAGAATCTGCTGTCTGTAGTTTTGTAGCTGGACCCTGATCCTTCAGACAAGTCCATGCTAGCTATAAACATAGTTTCTAATCAATACAATACAATACAATATAGTGCAATACAATACAATACAATACAATACAATAAAATACAATACAATACAGTACAAGTGGTAATGTGAAATGGAAAAATACTACCAAAAAAATGGCTCTTAAGCTAAGTAGTGTTGCTAATTGTTGCTAGAGACTCCACAACACTGGAAATGATCGATTTCACCCGTCAGACCAGTGACATTTCTATCCATCTTACTTTTCACAACATATTTATCCTGCCTGATAAGTTGCTTTTTAGTAGTCGAGAGAATCCTGATCTCTTTCGTATTGCCAAACAATTATCTAGATTAAAGGGAACGCAAATGACTCCTAAACACGTGCACGGTTTTCTACTGTTCGGATATTCCACGCGGCTTCCTTAGCATTCTTTTCCCCCAAGAGTTTTGGAGGTATGCAGTTTTGAATTGGGTCAGGGTCGGCATGCTGACGGAGCAGATAACAGCCTTAACCACAGCATTAGCTTTCCCCCACTTTAACAAGCAGCTTCTAAGCCAGTACTCTTGTTAAAGTGAAACTTTTTCTCCTTCTTATTTGCATGTCAGTAACATTCTTTTAACACCGGCCGCAGCTGAGACTTGACTTTGCTAACCGAGCCTCTCTCGTGCCCTATATGCTGTATAAAATATTACCACCATGGATTTATTTATGATTACATGCTGCTCTTAGTCACCCCCAAATCGTTTATGTAAGCTAGCCTTCAGTATCTCATCTCTGTTGACAGGATATCAGCAACGTTTAGTATTAGGATTCACAAGCTCCACTTTGATCCCACTGCCAGCTCTCTGCACAGGCAGAATTTGTCACATTGACCCCCTGTGCCTGGTACACGATCCCAATCCCCCCAAAAGCAGATCTAGGGTTACACACACTGCCCAATCCCTAAGCGCAAGTGCCTCTTTCAGTGTGTGTGGTTGGCCTCCTACCCCTCACCTGCTGCACCCAATAAAAAGGCCACAGAGCTGATGAGTTGGTAATATTTTATTTGACTAAAGTGTGTCAGTGTGATGGTAACTGTTGTTGTTATTATTGGAAGATAATATTTCTGCTGGGAAAAAAACCCTGTCTCGGCTAGGGACATTCTTCTAAAATTAATGAGGGTCCAACTACATAAAACTCCTTGTTTACAAAGCTTACGTATTAACATGATGAAAAAAAATGATAACATTTATACTTTTAATATTTAACCATTTACTTGGTGAAGAACCATGCATGGTAACTTCATCAGACGTTAAAATGGCCTCCTCGTGCCTCTCCGCGAGGTGTGAGGTTGTAGAACTGCATGGATTTCTCCCAGCCTGAATAAATGTTCCTTTATGTTTATGCATGTTTCTCTTTTCTTTATATATATTTATATAAAAAAGCTTGATAGATAGATAGATAGATAGATAGATAGATAGATAGATAGATAGATATAGATTGTATAGACTTTTGACAGATCAGGTTTCAATTAGAAGAGGGGTCAATAAAATGCATATTTCTCTGAACTATGATCATATATTTTATATATATATATATATATATATATATATATATATATTCACACACACGTGCACACACACACACACACACGCACAGTGTGTGTGTGTGTGTGTGTGTGTGTGTGTGTGTGGGTGTGTGTGCGTGTGTGTGTGTGTGTGTGTGTGTGTGCGGTATGCATTTATGGTCTTTTGAAATAAATTGCTGTGCCTTCATCCACCCTGATCTAAAGTCATGGTGGGATTTCACTGAATGGTTTTAGTAGTACATGTATGCTTGGGAAAAAAAATATTTCAATTAATTTAATTTTACATTTTATTTTAACATTTAATTGTTATATTATTAAATATTTTTCACTTAGGCCATATATAACTATAATAACTATAATAACTGCAAGTGTCCTGCTTAGTTCTTAGAAGGTCTTTTGAGTCAGAATGAATACAGTAATCCTCCCTCATATCTACTGCAGGAAACATGAACAGTTTCAAAAGGTTTTTTTTTTTTTACTTTTTATTTAGCAAACAGTTCATCAGTACAGTCTCTTCTGCAAATACATTAGCTATTAAAGAAATATTTTATTTTGTTCTGCGCATGTCATTCATTTGAAGAAAAAAAATGATAAGGTATTATGCAAAAGTCTTAGGTACATGTGAAGAAATATTCTAAAGCAAAGATGACTTCAGAAATAATGAAATTAAATATTTCTGCTTCAAAGACACTGTCTGGTAAATGGTAATGCTAAAAAAGTCAGTATTTGGTGTGACAACCCTTTGCTTTTTCTCTTCTTAAATTGTAGCCCCAGATACAATTTGCATAGTTTTTTAAGGAAATGAGCTGTAGGTTTCACTGAGCACCTTGGAGAATGTGCCACAGCTCTTCTGAGGACGTGGACTGTCTCGATGGTTTCTTTTTTGGCAGCAAAACCCAGGAGCCTTCATTATGGGTGTTTTTTCATCCAAACATTTTTCAAATGCATATTATTGCTTGGAAAAGTGTTTGAAAGTCTAAAATGTTTTTTGTACTGACCCAATAATGCAGAGTTCATAAAACACACACACACACACACACACACACACACATATATATATGTATATATATATGTATGTATATATATGTATATATATATAAGTGGAATGTGTACACACTAAATCAAAATTTGGATGCATGTGGGAGAAGTCAACATTTTTATACATCACTAGCTGGCTCCCCAGTGGCTTCGCTCACTGAGTGCAAGGGAAAAAAATAAAATGCAGCATTTATAAAATAAGTTTGTTAATTATCAATTTTATTTTTCAACAAATAGTAGTCGTACGTCATTTCCGTTTCAAACGCGAAAAGTATGTGAATGTGAATGGTTGTCTGTCTCTGTGTGTCACCCTGCGGTGGATTAGCGCCCCGCCTCTCGCCCGATGTCAGCTGGCGCCAGCTTCCCCCCGCGACCCTGACCAGGATTAAGCGGCAGAAGACGAATAAATAAAAGGATTATATGACAAAAATATTACTAAAAATGGGGGTGTCTAAGACGTTTGCACAGTACTGTATGTAATCTTTTTTTAATATATATATTTATTTGTATAATACTTTTATTAACTTTTTAGTCTAAGGTGCTTTTTATTACTTCTAAAGCTCTTGGGACTACTGATTGTACCGTAAAGGACATTATGTAAAAGGTAAAAAAAAAAAAGAAAGAAAAAAAGAAAGAAAGAAAGAAAGAAAGAAAGAAAAACAAGATTTTTTTTTAACTCATTTGCACTATATATATTCATGCCCTGTAAACTTTCACTGAGTGCCCCAACAACTCCCACTACATTTCCATTAAAAGTGAGTCTTCAGTAAGGTCATTTTTTAGTACAGGGAGACATGTTAAAATTGTTTTGAATTAACCACATATACAGATGGGTGACAAATGAAAGCAAAAACAGTGGCGTAGTTATGCTAGGTAGGGAAGGGGGGGTGTTTGGGTTTTTTTTTGCTGGCACAGTGTGGGTTCACTTGTGTCAGTATAACGTTGTTTTTTTTTTAACTAATCACCTTCACCTTATGATGACATATTTCTATCCTGATGGGCGTGGTCTCTCCCAGGATGACTCCTCCTCCATCCACAGGGCACTGTGAGTGTACTGAACAGTTTGATGAGGATGGACATAATGTCAATCATATCCTATGGCTTTTACACTCACCAGATCTCAAATCGATCGACCACCTAAGGGAGCGTCATGTTATACGGCGTCTCTACCCCGTCATCATGAAAACACCAAGTGAGGCAATATGTTTAAGTTTTCAAAGCTTCAGGGTGTTTCCAGAGACTTGTAAAATCTTCAAAGCTTATGAAGCTTTTCTGGCAGCTCCTCGGGGACCAACACCTTACTAAAACACTTTATGTTAGGGCTAGTTTTATGTTTAGTTTAATTTGTCACCTGTCTGTATGTTACAGATGCAGATTGATGAGGATTTATTTCACTTCTTGCTTGCACGGTTTGGTTTTTCCACTCGGGAATGCTAAAACTGTCTTTCCGTCTGTCTCTCTCGTTCTCTCTGTGGTGATTTCTTTGAGCCAGCATGGGGTCTGTGCCCACTGCTGCAGCTGTGTGGCTATACAGTTACCTTCAACTCCCGGTATCCATCTTTCTCCCTTCTAAAAGCATAAACCACAGATTTCCTGATTCAAACTACAGAAGCTGAGAGCGCACGGGCGGTTCCACAGTGCTGCATCTTAGTGACATTTAAACACATCTTCGTAGCAGTCATATTTTAAAGTCATTTTTTGACAACAAGAACCACTGAAAGATAATAATCCAATGCTATAACCTTCACTGTACACAGACATCTCAAAAGTACATAGACACTAGACATAATTTTTGAAAAATTGGTTTCGAGAAACTTCCTTCTAGCTGCTCTGTCACAGTAGCCAAGTTGATGGAGATCCCTCACAGAAGTTCTCCGACTCGCTTGGAGTTGCTCTGCACCATCAGTGGCCTTATAATGGGTATTTTGTCCCACTAAACCCCTCAACAGTCTGAAGATACCTGTCAGAGGGCCCAGGTCGACCTGAGTGGGATCCTGTTGATTCCTTTCCTTTGCTTTTGAATTGTACAATCACTCTGTTGACTGTAACAAGAGGAATCCCAAGGTTATGTGCAATCATACGCTGGCTAAGTCCACCCTCAGACTGACCCACAATACGCCCTCTTTGAAAATCACAAAACTCTTTTGTTTCTGGTTTCGCCGCATGGTTAGTCGCTCTAAACAATTAATATCCTGTAATCTGTAATGAAAAATAATAATACATTAACAAGTTTGAAGCACCAGGTTGTGTCCGCGTAGATAAAACCTAATGAGGGGGGTCTATTTACTTTTGAGATGTCTGTGGATGTATCTTAACTGTCCTGGTTTAGCAACAGGACGCCTAAATGCCTCTGGAGTATCTTGGGCTGGGCAGCAATATTTAGATGAACATAGCTGCCTTCCCCACCCGATGAAACCATTAGCAAGGTATTTACTGTGCCTGGGTTTGTTTCTCCTCTAAGGGTAACCTTAACCACCGGACGGCCATAACAGCCAACAGTCCTGGAAAAAGAACCCACCCATGCGTGTTATGTGGTTGCTGTTCCATAAAAGTGGCATACAAGCATATTGACACCTTATTCTGAGTGATTGATTGCAGCACTACCAGACCTGTGACTGAAAAAAGAGAAGTTATTGACACACAAACCTCCACTGATTATGTCGAGTAAAAGCTCCAGGAGCAAATGAAGGTAGGATGTTGAAATAATAACTGCTGTTTGGCTAAAAGTAAACGTGTGAGAGAAACAGGGGGAGAGAGAGAGAGAGAGAGAGAGTTGAGTTGGCAGATTGTCCGAGAAGTGAGATGGCGTGATATAGTAGCAAAGTATCCATCCCAGCTGTACAGCCTGCACACCAGCCAAAAACAGCACCATGTTTAAGGGCTATTTATTCTAACAGGATTATCATTACAGACATGACAATTCATGCTGTGAATTCTCAGAGAAAACAGGACCAGAGGTTGGATTAGGGATCGCAGCTCCTTCTGGTATCAGTGGCAGCATAGAGTTTCGATTAAAATCAGAATCAGCTTTTTGCTTCGTACATGGGAGGTACAGGTGGTGAAATTTAAAATGACAAAACAGACCTCAGCCTGCTGGTATTTTCATTATATGTAGGCTATACATTACACAAATTCTCTTAGGTGCACTCTTGTGCAGTGGGAATTGTTATTCACTGCCCTTAAGCAAGACAAGCATGTGACATATAAGGATTTAAAATATATGTGTGTGCTTTTATAGGACCATGACAAAGCTCCAGGTTGGTTTGATGCGGCCTGATGCAAAGTTGGAGTTACTAATGTCACCGTGGAGTTTATTATTTTCCAATAACAGCATGTCCTGAAGTGTTTGCTTCTACATAATGTTCTTGATTGTTATGTGTAATATTGTGGAACATCCATATATATATATATATATATATATATATATATATATACACACACACAGTGGAACCTTGGATTACGAGGAACTTGGTCTGTGAGTTTTTCGCAAAACGAGCAAAAATTTTTAATCAATTCTGACTTGGTTAACAAGCGAGGTTTTGCAATACGAATAATATTCATCTGCCGAGCCTCACATGATCATAACTTCTCTCTCTCTCACTCACTGCAGGATTTTGGCTTCTGCGCTAGCATATACTATTAGTGTGTGTCACTCATCTGTTTAATGACAATGCAATGTCGCATTTCTGCCAAATCCTCAAAAGGAGGCAAAAGCAACGATTATTAGATAGTTTCCTTATTAAAGTCGCACGAAAAGAAAAAGGTTCCAGTGAGCCGACAGACTGCAGTGATTCCATGAGTTGTATTGAAAGTAACACACTATAATCCTGCTCTCTGTCATGGATCTTCCCACGCAGAGCGTGCATGCAGCACACCCACTTTCCCAATAGCGGTGCATGCCGGAGTACTCATGTCATGCTTGCGTGTCACATGGGTTATTACAGGTGTTCTGCATCAGGACTAATTATATAGACTATAAATAGACTGACTCATGAACGCTAAGTTTGCGAAGCATTAGTTTGCATTTCCCCGC
>JAQMCW010000035.1:4300197-4310340 GCA_030068335.1 Chrysichthys cranchii
TCCTGTGTGTGTAGACTTTTTATGTCCATTGAAAGTCTGGAAATTATATACCATCTGAATAATACTTTAGTCAAGCTAAGTGTAATGCATATCATTCCTCGTAATTTAAAAAAAAATTGCCAATCATGAATAAAAGGAAAAATAGCATATGATTTGTTTGACAGAGAAGCTGCACCACATTTGGCCTGTGAGGTGAACAGCTCATCATAAAGGTTTAATGGGCCATCTTCGATTCTGTTTGAACTTAATGAGATCATCAGTCTGAGTTTTATGATCCCTTGGCAGCAATTTCACTATAACTGTGTTGGCTCTGTTCCTCCTCTGCTATGAGTCTTTAATGTATGCAGTAAACAACACTCAAATAATATTAGTTTCTCTGCAGTGCAATAATCTAACGTTTGGTGTCTGAAGTGGATGGAAATGGAAGCTACTTTTATAAACGGTGCTAAGTCAAGCTAGAAAGAGAAAATAAAATTGCACATTTGATGGATAACCGCCTGTGGATTGAGTTTTTCTGTTGCAAGGAGCTTCTGGCATGGCACTGAAACAAGCACAACGAGAAGCCAAATAGTAACCTTCGGCTTGTCTTTTTCATGCAGTTGTGGTTGGTTGAGAAAAAAATGTTGAGAGCAGGTCCTTCTCAATGTTTTGTTCTTAACACACCCAAACGCCTCTCCGTCTCATTCTGGCTCTTGGAACAAGGCCCAAGCAGGCCCAAGTCCCAATTGATACTCTACAAACATTGCTGGGCTTCTCCGAGGTAACTCAATATCTCTTTTGTGTCTGCGCATAAGTGGTAGCTGAGGACAGATGTGACATTTAGCTGGCTCATCAGCCTGTGAGGGAGGGATAGCATGTCCTGTTTTCATCCACATTTTGAAAGAAATGAGTCATAGATACATGAGCTTTTAAAAGATGAAAATTCACACCTCGCCAATCCTAACATTGACAGAAACGACAACTCAGTGTTTTCATCTGATTTATGGATACATGAATACGGCTTAATATTTACTAAGAATAACTTACCTTTTGCATATGAGGACACATCGGTTGGAACGTTTTAAAAGCAAATAAAAGTTTGAACAAAAAAAATCTGTTGCAAAAACAAAAAAAAGTAAAGCTACCAGATAACTGCATAAACAACTGTGTACCCTCATGAGTACATCTTTGGTTCAGCGTGTACAATAAAATGTTATTACTCCAGTTATCGAATTCAAACCTTATAAACCTTTTACTGGGTGCTAATTGAAAAGACTTACAAGACTACACACACACACACACACACACACACACACACACACACTACCGGTCAAAAGTTTTAGAACACTTCAATTTTTCCAGGTATTTCTTGCAATTCAAGTCGTTCAAGTCCAATGAATAGCTTGAAATGGTACAAAGGTAAGTGGTGAACTGCCAGAGGTTAAAAAAAAGGTGAAAAATAATGTACATTACAGAATTTTACAAAAAGCCCTTTTTCAGGGAACACAAAATGGGTTAACAATTTAAAGCTGTTCTGCAGCAATGGAGGTTCATCAAGCCTTGGAAGCTGGTGCTACGAATCCCTACAGGTGTTCCAACTTTTCTTGATTACTTACTATGACTCAATTCTAAACTGCATAATTTTCAATAAAAAACTGGAAAAAGTGGGGTGTTCTAAAACTTTTGACCAATAGTGTATATAGTATATGATATAATCAAATACATGTAAGAATATCACATGTAATACTGCAACCTCACAGAGAGGCATGGGATGGCCTTTTGATATCTGTTGAAGGTACCAAATATGGTTCTTCACCCAATAAAGGATTATGGTACACTTTATCCATGTTTCCAAGTGAGTGCATATTAAAGGTACCTACCTCCGCAATGATAGCATACAGTTCAGTTTGTTTGGGGTTTTTTTTTTTTGAGGATGTATATACACCTAAACAACATTTACATTTTTCTTCCCATAGCTACAGACCCTGGAGGAAAATCTAAAAGCAGATCTTCAACAGTAGGTGCTTCAAATGGGACCCGATCCTGCAGACCCTTGTGGTGGATGTTTGGCTGGTCCTCCCAAGGAAAACTGTTTTAAGGTTAACGTTGGGTGTAAGCATTGCATTTATTAGCTGCATTAATAATTCTCTCAACAGAAGGGCTTCATAAAGATTGTAAAGTAAATGTGTGTGTTTTGGACATAAACAAAAAACAAGGGTCACTGTTACTGACAAATGAGTTATAAAGTTAAGCCGAGTTTCCCAATTACAGCGAGCGTACTAAATTCACCCTCGATGTATATCACTCCAGTGAACCCATTGTTCCCTAAAGGGTACAGTTTCGCACCTTTTTGAAAAAGACTGTATCAAAAGTAATAAACATGAGAGCACTGGTGTACTAGAAATGTCACTTACTGTGTCCAGTGACATTTACCACTATATAAAAAACTCAGTGAGGCAGAACTATCAGATAAGCAGACCTTCATGAGTGAAATCTGGTCAAAATCTGCCAAGCATAGTGTCTATGGCACGTTAGCAGATTCAGTGGCCTTTTCACTATCAGCAGCTCTCATTCTCGTATCTTTTCTCACCTGTCAAACGCACGCCTCATTCACACTTCATTCCTGGGTGCCTCTCCCTGTGTTAAAGTCTTTCTCCCAAACAAAAGCCACTTTACGGAGGAATGTGACATGAGCAATGAACCTTTCCTCCCTCCACTTCAGCTGATAGACCACTGACAGCTAATATAGTGGCACTTATTTAGTTCTGGGGCCAGTGGAGACAAAATTATTTGCTATATCACCTTTGTTATTGTCATTCTCAAATTCCCCTGAAACAGATGGGAATATTTCTGTGTATACCTCTTAAAGAGTGTGAGACACTTGACAAGTAAGGTCAAGACAATGTTTAAAGCCAAACAGGTACATTTCTGCAAAACAGAATAGAGGCAAAAACTGAATCAAGGCAAGACTACAAACGCCAAAGTAAGAGCTGAGAACAGGAGTAAATTCAAAATATCAGGTGCAAGGCTAAAATGTTATCTAGCTGTAAAATTCCACTGCACACACAACTAACACAGCCCGACAGTTTAATCCTACTATACTGTATGTTGTCATTGGTTCAGTTTTTCTGCAGTGTCCATAATGCGGATTCCCATTAACACTTTATATCACTACAATATGTTATACATTATACACAGGAGAGTTACATTCTCAATTCGAATCGATCAGAAGATGGTGATTCATTTTCTGTAACAGTAGACTAGTAGGACAGAGGGTATAGTGCTTTTAACAATGGATAATGGTACGACGGGGCTTTAGAGAAATGTGAAGGCAAAATGTAACTAAAAATTCCTACGTTATAAATCGACCTCTAATATACAAGCCAGGGGCGAAGGTGGCGAGAAAAAACTCCCCGAGACGACACGAAGAAGAAACCTTGAGAGGAACCAGAATAAAAAGAGAACCCATATTCATCTGGGCAACCCCAGACAGTGTGACGATAAATAATTGCTCTTCTATAACGTTATAGAGTCAAAAAGGGCCAAGGGGAACTTGAGTCTGATCATCATTAGAGTTTTAACTTTGAACCTATTGTATCAAATTGAAGTTATTAACTTGTGGAGTGCAAACTGTTCTTGGCAATTACAGTCTTTAGGCAAAAGTTCATTATAACAACTGTAATTCAATAACAAAGTTATATGAATTCACCTGTTTTTATATTTTATATGTTATCATTTCTATAGTATCAGCTTATACAGAGAATGTTCCATGTAAATGATTTTTAAAAAAATACTCAACATGTAATTGTTGACGTTGTGAAGTTTTCCGAATGGAGAGGTTTATTTCGCATTTTTTAACGGTGTCTCCAGTGTCGGAGTTTTGTTAAATTCAGCGGTAATGTTGTAACTTAAATTCTTTAGGACTGAGGATTTTGGTCCATTGCAGTTTATTGGGAACATGACAAGCTGCATTTTATCATAGTATTACCTTCAAGAAAGACAAACAATTTAAATCAATATGTAACATTTTCCTTTGTTAACACATGTGCATATACTCTAAGTAGTGAATATAGCACTTACTGTACTGTATGTGGCAACAGCTTGTTAGTGCCGTATTTAATAATTACGTACCTGCTTTTTATCAACAACTATTTTTTTCTGGAAATGTGCAGGCTATTTAGTAATCGATTAAATTATTTTTACGCCCTCGTTCCTCAATCACACTCTGAATTCATTGTACCAATACAAGACATAGCTCATAAATAACTGCTCTTAAGTATATGTGCTCAGTTTACAAATCTATTTTACAGTACAAAGCACTCCAAAGCCATCACTGATCAGCTGAAAGGTGAAGAAAGGAACCAAAAGGAAACCCTCGTGGATACAAGGAGAACATGTGACAGTAAGCCGAGCTCTGGATTGAACCAGGAGGCCTGGAGCTGAGGACCACTGTACCGACTTCTGCGTACTATATACAAGGAGTATATAAAGACCTCAGTCATATAAAAAAGATGTGAAGGTTAAAGTTAGGGTTAAGGTTGCGAGTGGGGGTTTGTACCGGTTGTACGTTTTCTTATTTTATATTATCAAATGATCATCACCTTGGTTTGTTTGAATCTTTGCTAATTACTCAGCTCAGGTTGAAGTCAAATGATCACTCCTTCAGCCCAATATTTTTCTTTGTACACTACACATTATAAAAAAAAAAGTATATTTTATACACACACCCACACACACACGCACGCACGCACGCACGCACGCACACACACACACACACACACACACACACACACACACACACACACGTCACATAGAGGATGAAGGAGAATACAGAAGAGAGCTTTCCCTTAGCACCTCAGAATGATAAAGGTCTGGTAAAAATAAAAAATAAAAAAACCCAGAACAAAACCTAAGAGTAAGAAGAGCCTGCTGAAAAGTGATTGCCTCATGCTACATCGATTTCATATGATACAGTTCTCAATTTACTGAAGAAGTGAGTAAACTAAAGACCTGGTGTTTGTCTGAACTGACCTGTGCCGAATGTGACTGCATTTGACTGATGTTCCTCTAAACAAATGGAAGGTTTGAAAACATTCGAGGACACACAGTTACTGAAAACGAAACCATTTATAGGACAAAAACAACACTCGCAGTGATGTTTTCTCTTGGTGCCACAGCATTAATGAATATTTTAGTGAAATTACATTGCTTTATTCTTAGCATGGAGACAAGTGTTAAAAGATGGCACGATAATGGGGAGAAAAATATGACTGAAATCTTTTTTGCACTGAAAAGATTGCTTATGGGGATGGCAAAATATTCATACATTATGCAAAAAGAGAGAATTGTTCACTCATATATTTGGCAGAAGTAAATTAATGAATGTGTTTTGTGGTCTAGACAGACCTCTTAAGCCATAAGGGCACACACACACACACACACACACACACACACACACACACACACACACACTTTTGGCTCATCATCCTTGCTAATGTGCCAGTAGTATAATCAATTCCTAGTTCACTTGAAGCAATAGCACGATGATTAATCCACGGCGTTTATATGAGAATAAATTAGGAGGATGTGGGGAGAGGTCCTAATTGCTGGCTACTGTCCTCTAGTGGCTTAAAATACTACGTGTGATGTAGGAATGTCAATAAAAAAAGTATTACTTTGATTATAAGGCAAGGAATAGCCAACAATATTATCATATCATGGTGGAAATCCTGAGTAACAGGTAAAGATTAGTTAGCTGTTAATAGGTTCCAATGAGTACCAAGCTTTAAGCAGTTATCTTCTGTCTACTTATTTTTAGAGGCTATTTAAGCAGAAGAAAAAAAAAACGCTAAACAAAACTTTTTCCTTTTTGTAATATTACAGTAATCCCCCATGTTTCATGGGGGTCACGTTCCAAAACTTTCCACGAAAGACGAAAATTGGCGATACATGGACGCCACCCCTAAATGCTTTTTTTAAAAAATAGTTTAAGCCCTAAATGATCCTCCCGCACTCTTTAAACACATCCTAGACACAATTAAACACATAAAGAAAACATTTGCGAGCATATAGCGAGGTGAATTCTGTGTACAATTCATAGAAACATCACATTTATAGTGAATAATGCTACGATCAAAGAACTGGATGTTGGCGATTGCTGGTTGCTTCTCCCCAACCGTATGCATCATAGCCAGCAGCCAATCACAACCAAGGTTAAATGAACAGGGCATTCTGATTGGCCAGACTCGTTCCTCCAACCATACCTTTTTTTTTTATCGTTTTCGTAAACAACGCTACATGTTCTCTGTCTCTTGTGTACATATAAGATACACTCTACTGTATTTTATATATTATTAATATTTTACTCCATTTTACTGAATGTTTATATTTTATAATACTGGGGAAATGCGCCAAAATTTTTTTTATATATTCTAAATAAAAATCTGCAAATAGCCAAGGATGTGAAACGTGAACGGCGATATAGTGGGGGATTACTGTATATCTTATTAATTAATTCATTAATATGTAAGATTTATGACTAGCTGGACAATAAAAGTATCACATCCAGACTACACTTCCCAACAACCACTGCACTCAGTCACATGACCGTGATCACGCACACCCAAACATGGTTTGAGCGCCAATGGACACACGATTTAAGTTATGGCTTCTGTTCAGTTCATTTTCATGAACCGCCATGTATAACTGTCATGTTTAACACGTTCAGTGCAGTTTTATGTTTCTTTGCGCTCATGTTTGCTGTAGTTCATGCTCTTGATGATTGTTTTTGTGTAATCTGCCTAGCTACCTGATTAAGTTCATTAAAAGATATCTTGCACTTGCATCCAACAAATCTAACAACTTGACAGGACAAAAACTACTAGGCTTGAGCATTGCATCATGAGCTTTCATCAGTGGCATGAAAAGAATAATATGAGACAAACTATGAAAGACAAACACTCGAAGGGCGACAGGCGGCTGCATTCATGATTTCTCACTCCAGGTTTATGCCACACTTCCTCTGAATACCGAAATTGGTAAACAGAAATGTGTAATCCTTTCATTCAAACCAAAAAACTTTAAACATCCAGTTCCCTAATCTGTCCTTTTGTTTAATCTGATTGGAAATTGTGTGTTTAGTCTATCTACTTTTAGTTTCTTCTCCAAAGAAGATACAGTACGATGCTGTAAAGATTTCACCATTTTTGAATTTATTACACTTGCAATTATGTGTCACATCTCAATGCCATCTCAGTTACTATTGATGATGTAGTATGGATGTGCCAGAGAAGCCCCTTGAAAAATATCAACCCAAATGTATATGAATCAAGTTTAGGTAGTGTTTTACTTTGTCTAATCATTTGACATGACTATCACTGATAGCCTACATGAATCTACAGTCTGGGCTAAAAAGAAATCAGCCCCAGTCTCACTTCTTCACATCATTCTGTGTATTTATCTTATTGGCGGTTTAGTTGCAGTTGCTTCCGACGAAAACAAATCCAAAATAATCCACTTTTAGACATTTGTTAAAAGCACAACATCTGATGTATATGCTAAAATGAAAGTTTATATCACTCCCCGACTCATTATGATTAAGATGTAGACAGATTGATAAACTGTACCTGCCTCAGTTTGGAGGAGTGAAGAAATCTGAAACGAAAGCTCAGAAACACTTTCTCATGACTAGGTGCTATGTGCACCGGACCCCAGTGAGTCTCCTCAGAATTATCACTGTTATCAGTCTGACTGGGGTTTATCTGACAAATTTGTCTACCAGATTTTTTCCATCCTTCAACAGCTGTGTCTGAGGGGGAAGCGCCTATGGTGGTAGAATCACCCTGAAAGTGGGCAAATGCTGTACGTTTGATAACAGGGGCATTTATCTGAAGACACACATGCTCATAGACTCACAGGCCTCTTTGTGTGCAAGATAGTGACGTGCAATGTTGTGCGTGGAGACAACAGGTCAATAGGCAGCGTGTGTTTGGATTTGAGAACAGATTGTGGTTTTGGATGACTGCTCGTCACAGACACAGTGGGGGTTCCGACTTGCGGAATATTTTCTCACAGTCTCAGTATTGCAAGAGTGAGAACATGTGTGTTCTGTATGATTATGAACATGTCAACTGCTTAAAATATGTAAATAATTATTCATTGTGACATTTTCCTACATCATGTACTGGCAGTGTTATGTAATGGCAGTGCAATGCCTTGTGCAAAATTACGATAAGAAATCAAAAGGTATAGCTTTAGCTTTATGATTTTGGAATTGAGTACATTATTATTATTATTGTTGTTGTTGTTGTTAATTGATTTGTTTTTCTCTTAAATTTTGCTGTTTTCAAGATCACACTGAAGATGAAAAAATGTCTGATATGATTTAGCTTTCAGGCTTTACACCACAAAAACATGCAATTTCAATGTGGGTGTGAAGACGTTTTTTGATGTATATACAACTATTTACTTGTCACGTTATTTTTACTTAGAACACATTCTTAAATCTAAGTGATTCATCTGAAGCTAAATCCAGTAATTGCAATGTTCCATAATTTGGCTTCTGTCTCCATTACAGCTCATAAATATGCATTAACAAGACATTTTTCATGGGTGAAAAGAACTATTTTCTAAATATACTCATTAAAAAATGTATGTGGTTTAATATTTTTATGGCAAATATATTTTAATTACAGTATTCAGTCCGTCAGTACAAGCCATCATATTCTACAAGGCTTGAATATATATATATATATAAACTTTAGGCACTGTACACCACTTTTTTATAATTAACCACAAAGATATCAATATAACAAAATTAAACCACTCCCATTAGTTTTAAATAAAAATACCTGATTTATTATTGTCCCGTGTCTAATTAATGTTAGAGTGTGTGGTCATTATTTAAGTATAGCCAACAAGACACACACACACACACACACACACACACACACACACACACACACACACACACACATCTGGACAGCCACAGACAGCACAAAACACACCTTGTGAGTCACTGTCTGTCGTAGATAGTCCCACATGGATAGCCTAAAGATTAGCATTTCTCAAAAACTGTCTTTGCCCAATTCACTTCAGAGGATAATCTCACCTGGACACTGTAGGCTTGTGCTCCTGTAACATCATTTCATACTGAACATTATTTCAAAACACTGTTATGTACTGTTGTTTATCTTCATGGAATAGCTGGAAGAGAACAATGACCTATAATCTCACTACTCAGTGTCCCCCAAATGAGGACAGGTTCCCTTCTGAGTCAAGGTTTCTTCTGTACATAATCTCAAGAAGCTTTTCTTTCCCCTGTCATGTCTGGTTTGTTCATTCAAGCTGAAAATTTAAATGTGAATTTCTATAAAGCTGCCTTGTGGAAATCAAAAGTGCTATATTAGTTAGAATTGAATTCAAATAAATATTAAAACAGGTACAACTTCACACACAACCACCATGTCAAGAGCTACAGTTCCAACCATTTGGGAAATTTAGCTTAATTCTAAATGCATAACCATCAGCGTGTTCGGCTTATTCTGTTATTATGTCTTTCTAAATAATCATAAAATAATACCATCTCAATAAAATCGTATTCTGTTGTCTATCCCTTCAGAAATAGCTTATTCAGAAACTCCTCAATAAGTCCTGGGGGCACAAAATAATTGCTTTAGAAAGACAAGATTGGAAATACCCAAGGGTGTGAAACTGGGTAAGACTATTGGGGGAATTAGATTGGGAATGGATGAAAAGTAAACAAAATAAGTAGAAAAATATATCTAACAAGGCTTTGTAGTTAGGTGTTTTATGCCACAATTCAAGAAACACCTCAAATTTCTCAAATTATTTCTATGACCAAATGACAGTTTTAAAACAATAAATAGTATGTTTTTTATTCATTATTAACAGGAGCTGCACATTTAATGTAGCAAAGAAGAGGTGCACTCAGTAGCAAGGCTTCATTTATAACCATGTGAGATGAAATTAGAGGATTTATGCAACTTAAGATGAAAGAGAGAACTTCAACCATCAACTATCGTTATGAGTTGACTGATCAAGACGGTTATTTTATGTATAGCTTTAATATATATACAGTACAGGCCAGAAGTTTGGACACACTTTCTCATTCAATGTGTTTTCTTTATTTTCATGACCATTCAT
>JAQMCW010000035.1:4368375-4379027 GCA_030068335.1 Chrysichthys cranchii
AAAAATTAATGTGGCACGGCTGTATCGCGGTTTCACCTTTTGCGGGGGGTCGGCGGAACGTAACCCCCGCGATAGGCAGGGGATCACTGTATATTCTCTTATACATTTCAAGTTTATAGTGTCACAAAAATTATAGTCATCAATTGTTAGATATATTTTGTAAATGGTAAAAATGCATAAGTTAATTTTAATTCCTGGCTGACACAGTACAAAATATAGAAAAGTTCAAGGGGTGAATACTTATGCAACGCCCCGGAATGGTAATTATTATTTCTTTAGAAAAAGTAATAAGAGAAAAAGCAAACACATTAAAGAACAGTCTTGTGAAACTGGGATATATAACAAGCTAAAAGAAAAACTGTAATGCACATACACTCAGTAAATATTGCAGTAATGAAGGTTCAGTGCAGGACAGTTGGGCTTTGTTCAGAATAACTTAGAATTACATTTCCAGCTGTCGAAAAAACAGGAATATCCCACATCTCTGATAGTGTTTCTATGTGTCTGAGCCATGAAGTAAACCTCTGTTTGCTAAATGTTCTCCAGCTCACAGAGTATGAATAGAGCACAGGCGGTGTGTGAATGCGCAGCTGTGACTAGTAAATGGTGGATGGTGCTGGTTTGAATGACCAACAATGAATAAACAGCAATTCTGCCAGTACTCACTCCAGTAAGATCTTGCTGTCTGTGGTCTGAGGGAAACCAAAGTCCATGACCTCATCCAATAGCTCATAGACAGTCACAAAGTTGTCACGTATGCTCTCCTCCTCCAGAACCTTAAAATACTCTGTGAACACCTGTAACACATGAGCACAATGTGTGTGTCTTAAAGGAGCCGGCTGACTCTTCCCAGAATCCT
Source organism: Chrysichthys cranchii (assembly GCA_030068335.1). Taxonomy (NCBI): domain Eukaryota; kingdom Metazoa; phylum Chordata; class Actinopteri; order Siluriformes; family Claroteidae; genus Chrysichthys; species Chrysichthys cranchii. Next base: position 4,369,235 of record JAQMCW010000035.1, read on the forward strand.
CTGTACCAAGCAGCAAGTCACCACTTTTGATGGTAGAGATATTCTGAAAACAACCCACAACAATCTGGAGACACCTTAGGACACAGATCTTACATTGTAATGTGAAAGTTGAGGTTTTTTTTCACGGTACCTATATTTGTTTATTTTTCCCGACTGATCCATTCTATTTTCATAAAGTTATTCCATTGTAATGGACGAGAACCAGCCTCAGCTGCCTCGTGGGTGGCGGTGAATGAAAGGAAAGATAAGGTACATTTTGTTCAGAGCTTCCATGTATGACATGTAGATGAAGAAAACGTTCCAGATGGGTTTGAAGGGATGACTGACAGTAAATTTGCTGCGTTGTTGCAGCACGGAGAGCTAGCAGGCAGCGCTCACATGCTTTCAAAACAAAAACAACTAACTGGATTTCAGAAGGGTGAGTCGGCCACTATAATACTGGGTTTCAGAGAAGGTTTTGTATAAAAAATAATTGAGTTCAACTATATCCAAGTATGTCAGAGAGCTGTTGAATTATTGAATTTGATTGGTCAGAAGAAAATAGCCCAAGCTGGTACATGTATGGATGCTACAAACAAGCAAATTTAAAGCAAAAGATGTGTAATGTGTGTGTAAGCAGATGTTTATTTAGCGGTTTTGGAAAAAGTCTCCAGTATCAGCACTTTATAACTGTCAGAGATAAAGCTGAAACTTGTAAGCTGCATTTTTGTTTTTGGCTTCAAGAGCAAGAAAAAGACAGGCTGGTGAGGTAATGATTGTCTACAACTGCTACAACATAAGCAATAACGAGAAATACCTTCTATCGGTGTTCCACAAAATTACATGCTACTGCATTATAAACACATAAAGAGTACAACATGCCATTCTTGAATAAATAAAAAAATATTAGAGGAACACAAAAAACCCCCAGCGTTACAGGAAACATTACAAAATGTAATCTTACAGGAAAATAATCAACTTAAGGGTGGAAACGGTACATCACACAACCCCATGCTGTGTTTTATTCAATACATAACTCATCCAGGCTCTCCTTCTTAATATATACACATCAGTGTAAGACATCACAATTTACAGGGCATCCTGAGCAGAAAGCATGTGTGGAAAGCATACTCACCTCCACTATCTTGTACAGGAAGGAATACACAAGAGCAGCATTTGTATTCTTCTTAGTCATTGCCACCACTGATGTGTCTGTTAAGGAACTTTCAGTTTGCCTTAAACATTTATACAGGCATTCAGAGAAAAACACTGTAAAGTATATTTTAAAAAAAAACCGCAGTAGACAAAATAACTCCAGTGTATTAGAGGATACAGTAGAGGTTGTTGTGCTTGATGTACAGGAAGTGAGTGGAGCCATGGGTCAGTAGAGGTGATAACTCTGCATCTTCCTCCCTCTTCATCATGATGGGCATGAGGTGATCAATCTCACCCATGTTAACATTGCCCATGTAGTTCCGGCATATAAGCACCTAAAGGAGTGTATGTGTGTGTGTGTATTATATATATATAAATATATACATTTATTATTTGGCACACAAACATCTAACAAGCAGCTTCATAATTTTTGCACCCATCTTATGAAATACCTTTTTTTTTTTTCAGTTTTCATCTACGTGATATACTGGAAATCTTATGAAACTCACATTCAGATCCTGCACTAGATGATATCAGTTTCCGTTTTATTTGATCACACCAAAAGAGCTGATTCATCATGAGCGTGTGAGTGAGTCAAATATTCACTGACCTCTAATAGCAAAAATTCTGAACAAATCTTCTTGGAAGAAGTTGGACTTAAGAATAAACATTCGTTCATTTATATGGAAAAAAAAATGTGCACATAGGTCAGATAGGGGATAAAGAATCATTCTGGAAACATGGAGGAACTGCATATAATGACTACTTGTCACGCATGGTTGTGTTGAGCAACATTTACATACTAATAATAAAGGTAACATGATTTAACGCTGCAGTTTGCAGCTATGCAGTGTGGGTCTGCTCATATTTATAGAGAACACGGCATCGCATAATGTGTTCAGCACGGAGTTTGGATTACACTAATTACTAGACAAGCTCCTATTGCTTATGTCAATATCTTAGCCACGGTTATCTGCTACATTTACATGAAAGAGGAAATTCTGAGTAAAGGTGATTTTTCTTCAGTATAAGGATGTCATCTGGGGTGGGAGTCTTTGGGCTGACAGTGAATCAATTCACTGGTGTTTGCAACCAATTTGTTGTGAGCAAGAACCAACGGCCAAGAATCATCAAATTTGGCCAAGTGATTAAGAGTGAATAGTGTGGCTATAGACTAGTTTATATCACAGAAGTCAAGATTCAACAAATGGCTACACTACACTGTTCTTCCCTTGCCAGATGTCCATCTACTGCACTTGCCAGTTTATAACATACCATATCCTTATTACATTTTACTTTTCCAGCGTGACTTACTGTCTTATCGTGTTACCCAGGTCGAAATTCCCATGCTTCCTGCTGTTGCTGTTGTTTTAGCTTGACCTGTAGTGTTGCTCCCTTGGCCATTCAACATGCTTGAAATTCATTAAAATGGTCGAGTTCCTTCAATGAGCTGTTTTTTCTTTATAATGAGTTCTCATGAGTTTTTCAGCTGCCCGTCACGATCAGTGTTAGCTTGTTAGCATAATTAGCTAACTCCTGTAAACACTGTTAGTGACAGCTGAAAAACTCATGCATATTGCCTGCTACAACGATGGCCGAGTGAATTCACTGTCCTGATTCTGTTTGTAATGAGCTCTCATGAGCTTTTCAGTTGATAGTCATGTTTGGTGTTAGTTAGTCTACATTGCATTACAAGTAATTGATCCAAACTTTTGCCCCACCTAAATCCTTAAGTGATTCAAAACGTACACACTTGATTTGTAATGTAAAATCAGACATTCAAACAATTTATACAAATCCCTGTGAAGCTTCATCCTTTTTTACAAAAGAAAGCTGCTCCATCATGGAAATCCAAAAGTTCACCAAAGTTTTATCCTAGTTTTTGCATGTTTTATTGCTATAAAGGTTTTTGAAAACCCAATGTGTTTTCAGTTTAACCAGAGAGTTATCTGATTATCTGTTAATCTGTTTGCATCTGATTATTTTCTGGGCTCTTAGCAGTTTTGTTTTTCAGATCAGATTGAGAAAGGTTAGGGGAAAGGTGCGTTGAAGGGTGTCTACAGAATGACTGACATAGGCCCATGCAAACCATATAGACAAGCAGGCCGTCATGGCACACAATTTTCCAAGAGGATTTCTCTGAAAGATATTACATTGCATAAATGACAGAAAATATCACAAGCCTAAATGTCATTTCTGATGCCACTGCTGTTTTTGTTATGTTGTACACATTTTCTAGGTTATCTGGACAAGTATGGCATAAAAAATAAATCAATAATTGCATCTTTAATTCAATTCAGTTCAGTGCACTAAACAGCACTTCGATTCAGTGATTCAAGCTTCTTTAAGATATATTATAATCCAGTAAAACTTCTATTTTAATACTTAATATTACTGTTTCTGAGGGTTGTGATTTCTGCCTGAGGGCTGTTCAGGCACTGAAGACATCACACAGTGGGATGTAAATGTATTCATCATATAAAATTTATTTTTGCCCAAACTGGATGATTCATTTTATTTTTCTTTTAACAGGAATTTGCTCTAATTATAATTCCTTAAATTAATTTAAACATCCTAGTACAAGATTGAGTGTAAAATAGCATAAAGGAACTCAGAGTTTGTGCCAATCTAATGTGGAAAGCCTTAAGGTATTGGACTGCTGAAGGGCATAGACAGGAAAGCTTTCATCACTACTGCTAGAAACCCAGACATATCACAGATTAATCCATCCGACCAAAGCCCTCCAGCTACACACACTACTCCTTGGCCTTCATTTGACTCACTCTCTCAGAAGATAATTATTCCTTACTAACAGAGGATGAGTTATACCAAATTCAGCACTCGATTTTCATTATAAGACTAAAGACTAAAATAGACTAAAAAGGAAGATCAGAATGTGAGAATAAAATGAAGTGTTTGGAGGAAGTAAGTGTGCATGGTAATAGTTTGCATAGATAGTTATCTCTCTCTCTCTCTCTCTCTCTCTCTGTCTCCAAAAAAAAGTGTTTTTCAAACCGTATGCTCTGCACAAAACTGAGATAAAATATGTTTTTCAAAAAGAACAGATGTGGAAAAATTAACTAAAGTATTTGCAGTTAAGCACATTGCTCATAGTAGGCATGGCTGATATGACAATAGAAAATAATCCTAATACACTTTATGGAGACCATCAAGGTATCATTAGTAATATATTGCACAGAAAGCTTGATTTTTCCATACTTCCAATAATTCATTATTGTATACAGTACACCTAAATAAAAACCTTATGCATTATGTTGTCTTTTTTCAGCAAACCTAAATTTTGTAATACATATTGAATATTCCTGAATGTGTTCATTAAATGTAGCTGATCAGCCAACAGGTGTTTGGAGTTCAAATGAAACTTTCTAACTACAGCTAACAAATGAATTAATAATTATTAGGCCTATAAGCTTGATAATTAATGTAATACCAACTGCATGTCAAAGATATTACATGAAACAATATATACTGCAGTGTCTAAAAAACACAAACAAACAAAATCACACTGCAAAGCTGAAATCGGTTTGAGTCACATGATTTTATCCTATTATTATGTAATACATATCTACTATGCTATCTACTATGCTACGATATGATTTGTTTGCAAAGTCTTCCAAATAAATTAACAACGTTCAATCTAAGAATCGTCAAGTTCATCTAAGACGATTTGTTTAATATTAGTGCTGTTAGAGGTCAGTGAATATTTGACTCACACTCACTGAGTCGTGCTGAATCAACCCTTGACCAAAACTGGGTCTGATCCTATCTGTCTATCTATCTATCAGTCTGTCTGTCTAAACAGGGGATGGTCTTTATAAAAACAGTTTTGCATCAAAACCCAGTTCCATTATAGATAAAATGATATCATGAACAAGACCAAGCTATTTGCATGTATTCTACATGATGTTCCACGTACAGTATGTGTACTTCTGCTTTTAGTACCTAGACTAGTACTTCAGTGAAGTTAGACTAAGAAGTGCAGCCTAGACTAGTCTGAACACTATCAGGAAAAAGGATACCTTTTCACCTGGTTTGGGCTGTACCCTCAAGTGTACAGGTTTTGTACCTTTAGTCTGCATTTTCTTACCAAGAAACCTGCATGTATATTAATTTACCATACATCTCCCATCCAGCCATTTCCCATACCGCTTATTCACTACAGGCGCCAAATGAGCTGGAGCCAATCCCAGCTGACATTCGGCGAGAGACAGGGTACACCCTGGACAGGTCACCAACCTATTACTGTGCTAAAACAAAGAGACTGACAGCCACACACACCTATGAGCGATTTGCTACTCCTACCTATGAGCGACCTATGAGCACCTATGAGCGATTTAGCATAGCCAGCTGACCTAATCTGCCGGTTTTTGGACTGTGGGAGGAAACCAGTAAGGTCAGAGGAAACCAACACGGAGAATGTGCAAACTCTGTCCAGAATAGTATCCCAGTCGGCCACAAGGTTCGAACCTGCTTGTGAACCGCAGTGATAACCACTGCATTACTGTGCTACCTGTTTCTTTCCCCTAAAAACTCATTACAGTTCATTTATACCACTTAAAAGGTGCGTCATATCCACATTTCTATGTGAAAGATAAATCATAAATAAACACTAAAGGTACAAAAGATACTACAGAATATATATATATATATATATATATATATATATATATATATATATATAGACACACACACACACACACACACACACAGTTGATCCTCTCAGTAACGGACTAATTGGGGGGAGAGGTTGTCCGTTGACTTGAATAGCACACAATTGCTGACCTACTGGACTCAGTTTGCAACACCCGGGATTTTTAAACTTTCATTGTGTATTCAGACCAGCGGATTTTGTCCGTTGCATCTGATATCCGTTATGAGATGATGAGAGGATCAACTGTATATATACATATATATTCGTCTTCTGCCGCTTAATCCTGTACAGCGGGGGGAAGCTGGCGCCAATCCCAGCTGACATCGGGCGAGAGGCGGGACACACCCTGGGCGGGTCGCCAGTCCAGTTGCAGGGCGACACACAGAGACAGACAACCATTCATACTCACGGGTAATTTAGAGCAGACAATTAGCCTAATCCCCACTGTTCATGTCTTTGGACTGTGTGAGGAAACCGGAGTACCCAGAGGAAACCCACACGAACACGCGGAGAACATGCAAACTCCACACAGAAAGGCACCTGTGCCGAACCCAGGGCTCGAATCCAGGACCTTCTCGCTGTGAGGCGACAGTGCTAACCACTCTGCCACCATGCCGCCCTATATATATATATATACGGTACTATAGAAAGTACTACTGCTTACTACTATTTTGTTTTTACTTCTGAGAGTGCACTTTGCTTTTCAGCTACTCCATCACAAGTCAAACCCCTTAACTTCAATTACAGGACATTTAAAGTGCTTTAGAAGCTTCAGAAGACACTTTCTTTACTTGATAACTGCTTATTTGTTTATCTGGAGTTAATATTTAATAAGTAAGATATGTATGGACATTACAGTCCATCTGAGACATCCTGCTCTTCTGACAGGTGCAACTCAGTCCTCTCTTCTAAGGTCTTTAAAACACTTTACCTTTCCCTTCAGGTCCAGGATGAAGATAGCAGACGCGGCCATTCTGCTCACGCAACGGTTTATAAAAGGATTTACAAGTAACAAAAATGTAAGATTTTATAAGAAGCCACCAGAAGACAAATGAAAGACTTCCATCCCTCGCTTGCTCTCTCACGCTTCCGGGGTCTCGCGCTGTCCAACCGGTTTGGCAGCTTTCTGAAAGGTGGCTGCTGTAGGTTCAGTTTGTGTTGTTATTGGTGTTGTTGTAACGTGTCAACGTGTCAACACGTGAAGTTTACGCGCCCGGAAGTTGGACAAAAACCCCCAAAACAAAACAGTGTGTGTGTTATATCAAAATACTGAAACGAAACGTAACGAAGGTGTGACGATGAGCGAGTCGCGAGCGATTTGTTTCTTTTTGAGCGAGTCATTTTAGACGAGTCGGGAGAGTCGACTCGCGATTCACGAACGAGAAGGACTCAAATCTCGCACAAAAACGCATAAATCATGTCATTCCAGAGGTAGATTTTGGAAAAATGTCCTCCAGTGCAGAATATACTTATTTAAAAAAAAAAAAAAAAAAAAAAAACACCTCATGTAAACGGATTTGGTTGAAAAGAATCGACTCAGTAAAGTAAGTCGTGGTGAAAGTGGTGAAACCACTGTGTGTCACGTGACTGTGCATCTTACTATACATTCACTCCTCATTCCTGTAGCCTGTTGGTCATAATTAAACTTTTAAAAATGACATTTAAATGATGTATGAAGTTTTCCAACTCGCCCAAACGTCCAATGAAGTAACCCTGAGGGTAAACAAAAGAACAGTGTGTACTGGTTTACTATACAATGTTACTAGAACTTGATGCTCATACAGCATTTTCAGTTTTAAAACCTAACACTCTGGAAACTAAGTGTAAATTTAGTATTCGTCTTGTGCCGCTTAATCCTGTTCAGGGTTACGGTGGGGAAGCTGGAGCCAATCCCAGCTGACTTCGGGCAAGAGGCGAGGTACACCCTGGGCGGGTCGGCAATCCACCGCAGGGTGACACACAGAGACAGAAAACCATTCACACTCACATTCACACCTATGGGCAATTTAGAGTAGCCAATTAGCCTAATCCCCTCTGTGCATGTCTTTGGACTATGGGAGGAAACCGGAGTACCCGGAGGAAACCCGGGGAGAACGTGCATACTCCACACAGAAAGGCACTGAGGTCGACCCCAGGGATCGAACCCAAGACCTTCTTGCAGTGAGGCAACAGTGCTAACCACTTAGCCACTGTGTCACCCGTAAATTTAGTTTGTTTTTTCAAATGTTGTAGCGATGCTGGTACAGTAATACTTTTAAAAAAGCATAGAATATCAGAAAACCTAACAGACTGAACATCCTTAGTGCCAAAATGTCCAAGAAAAGCTTTTGCTAGCTGGAGTCTATGTAGCCTATTGCTAAGACCAGGGAACGTCAAACTTTGTGCAAAAGCATTCCTTTAACTATAAAAATAAATTCCACTCACCCCATATGAGCACAATCCAATTATTCAGATATTAAGCTCATTATCTAAAGGTGTACAGTAAAATTGCTGCAATGCCTTGGAGCCACAGAGACTTTTTCCCCCCAACAGGACACAAATACAATTTGATATTATTTTCAGGGGGACTAATTTTTAAATTATTGATGTTTGGATTAAACACATTTTGTTTAAGTAACCAGTTAAACAGTCTAATAGCTATAAAAGCTTGATAACTATAATATGACATAACTGATACTGGCCGTTGTGATTTCAGTAACAAAATTAAAAATAATAATAATAAAATTACACACTCTCTGGCTATGTGTCAAGGACCAGTCCCATGTTGAGAACAACTGATTTAGATAAACGCAAAAGGACACACCAAGGTCAGCGGATATATGGCGACAGCGCATTTATTAATTTCGACTAAAAAAAAACCTTAACAAAACATGAAGAGATGGAGTGTAGGTCATTAAATCATTAAACAAAACATTAATGTTATAAGTATATAAATCATTAAGCTAGACCCTTTTTTAAAGTGTCCTTTGTAGGCTAATCAAGTCATGCCTGTTAGTTATAATATTCCTTGTCAGGGTAGAAAATCTCACACTAAAACAAACCCAATAAGCATTATTACTTTCCTGTGGGATGGAGCGGACAGTCAGATAAGAAGCTTGTGGGACACCGAATTGGCTCATTAACATCAACATGAGATCATATACAGTGCTTGCATTGGGCTTATGGTGCTTGCATGGCGCTGCGTGACATCTTCTGCAGGAACAGGCAGAATTAGTCAGAAATCCTTCAGGAGCAAGTGGGAATGGAATTAAAAATAACAGTCCTCATGCACACCTCACACATAGCTCAAGTTTTTGTTTATCCAATGCTGAACTCTTCCATATCTTCATCCTCATCATCCTCCTGCCAGTGTTCAGCCTCTCGTGCTGCTCTTTCCCTCTCGCTTGCTTGAATGTAATTGTCTTCTATGAATCCATCATCGTCCTCCATGTTCCCATTTACTGTGTTTAAATTTGGGATGTTGCCTTGGTTGGAGAATCCCACATCAAAACTCGCAGGGTCACACTGACTCGCCGCATCCCCCTCACTGAGCCTGGAGTGCCTGTAGCTGGCCAAGTATCGATGGAGGAGTTTACACTTTGCCCCAATGGCAATGAGCACAGACAGAGTGATGGCTATCACCAGAACTGCTACAAGGTACTTCCAGCTGTCTGAAGACCTTTTTGCATCAGGATCTGTGGACACAGGACAACAAGGAACAGGTGAAATGGAGGTTACTCTGTGGTTCTTTTCAGAACAATTATGGAAAATTGACTATAATATTTAAAAGTCGAACCTGTTATATTGTTGGGTGCAGTGGTCTCCGGTCTACTGAAGTCTGTCAGTAGTTTACGTAGGAATAGACTTTGGGAAGCCATGTTGAAGGCTGCGGCAATAGAACATGAAAAATATTTACAATTTTATTTAATAAGTCATAAATGACCTGAAATTGTTTGCAAAGCATGTTAACTGCATCTTGCACAAAATATGACAAAGCTATAGCCTATA
>JAQMCW010000035.1:4379127-4391615 GCA_030068335.1 Chrysichthys cranchii
CAGAACTATTATAAAAAAAATTTACTTTCATATTTATAAGTCCAACCTGTTGTGCTGTTGGGTGTAGTGGTCTCCAAGACTTCTTCCAGTAGTTTACGTAGGAATAGACCATGGGTAGCCATGTTGAATGCTGTAGCAATAGAAAAATATTAAAAATTTTATTTTATAACTCTTAAATGATTTGAAATTTTTTAAAAAGCAGGTTAACTGCATCTTGCACAAAATATGACAAGCTATAGCAAAAAAAAACCAAAAAAACAACCCAAAAACATACCATCAGCAGAATGTCTCTCCTTCCTGCAAACACTAGCACTACACTGCACCTCCTCTTTGGTTTTGTCACTTGCTTGAAGATTACTGGTGCGATCTACACCCTCAACCCTTCTGTGGGCTTGAAGTACAGCAGACATTGGGGTTTGTAGATCATCGTTACTTAGAAACAGTTTTTGCAGTCTGGGAAAGCTGAGAAGAGCCCCAGGTTCGATTGCAGCCAACTTGCATCCACTGACATCCAATATTTCCAGAGAGGGGAAATGGTAAATGTGTTGCTTTACCAGAAGGGGGAGGTAATTCCCTGATAAATTGAGCTTGATCAAATGGTCAAAGTGCCTCAACTTCTCCAGGGCTTTAGTGCGTAATAAATTGAGGTGGTTCTCTGAGAGGTCCAGCTCAGTCACGTTTGGCCATATTTGCTGGGGTATGGACGTGAGGTGACGTCTGCTGCAATCAAAGGTAGCCTGAGAAATAACAAACAAGTTGAAATAAGTTTGGTTATTAGGTTTCATTATAGTAACTTTAAATTATTAAAGGAAAATTCCTCTCTGAATGACTTCCATACTAATATTTTTAATCAATATGTGCACAAGATTTTTTAACGAGTTGACAGTTTTGGTTTAAATGTCTTTTATCAACAAGTCGGTCTAGTTTCCTAAGTCACCCACAATGCTGTCTGATTACTTGCTGATAGTGGTGGCAGTGGGATTTATCCCTTGCTTCATCTCTATTTAAAGTGACCGATGCAGCAGAGCTTTATTCCTTTTGTCCTTTAAGCTCTCTATTCATTTTGTCTTCCAAAGTTTTTCCAAACTTTTATGCTAATAACCGTCATCAACACCATCATGCTCATCATCTCATAGATCACTTAATACCTGAGCAAAGTCTCTGCCAAAACTAGACTGTGTTATATATCTGAATTGCATTCTGGGACTTTGAGTTCAGTGCTTGCTGTCTTTGCCCATTCTCCATAAGATTTCTCATTATTAAACTTTGAATGTTGCTGGAAAATCTGCCTGTTATCACTTATGTTGGAGATTGCAGAACATTTTTCTCCTATTAATCACTACTTTAACTGCACTAGCAATGTCCCCATGATGTTATTGCCACTTTCTCATGGAAATAATGACAATACAGCACCAAGAAACCAATAGAACAACCAACATTTGAAATCAATTAAATGATGAGATCTGTGATTGCAAACCAATAACTCCAAAACTTCAAGGCATCAATTGTTATGTTGTTATAACTGTGGGCAGACTTTAACAGTTTTACTTTTCTTCAGATACACACTATAGCCAATGGCTGTTGTTGAAAACAGGAAACACATGAAGGCAAACAGGATGTTCTTAATGTGGTCATGCTTTTCATAGATTGGGGATAAGGGGGAGCTGGGAAGCTGTTCACCTCGCAGTAAACTCACCTTCTTTGTGTCGCCCACACAGGGTCCCACAGTTAGGAGTGTGTGGCATAAATTTGAGGCCCAGAGACTGAAGAGCATACACAGAGTATAAGCCGCAGAGCACATCCTCTACTGTTTCCTGTCAAAGTAAAATAACAATATAAGATCTTTCATGCTGATTAGAGTGGGATGTGTAAGGAGCTGTTTTCCTAAGTAAGTTTAGTTTAGTTTGGTGATTCCATGATTGTCATTTTTATCATTTTTCAACAACAAAAGGAAGACAACATGCATTTTACCATTCAAAGCAATGACTCGGACCATTTAGTGCAACATGATCATTTTTACACGGTTTTGCTGGCACTTTGCGTTTAACAAGTTGAGCTCCGTTTTGGAGTAGAATTAGTAAAAACACAAAATGTGATTAACTAGCATCCATGCTAATGACATGACGGCATTAAGAACATTGACATGAATTACTTAAAAAAAAAATCAAACAATTTCATTTGAATTAATGTTACATTCAATAGTAGCAGGGTTGAAAATAACAACATAAACAAAAGATAAAAGAGAGAATATAGTTTTCTTCTCCCCATAATGTCCTGGAAATTCGGATGATGCAACTTCCTGAGCATATGATATGTGGAATAGTCCAAATCGTTCATAGGAGTAAATGTGCTCAGATAGCAATGTATTTTGAGCTTTGTGTGAAATATGGACAAAAATTGACACTTTACCTATGTTTAAAAGGCACACACGTTCATCAGTGTGATATCACTGGAATATTATGCATCATTATATGGGCCATTTTTGAGTCAGGCAAGACTGGCTCAATAATGGTTGTCTTTTATATATGTAAGAACTTTTAGCTTAGTTTCTGTGTGTATTTTTTGAGAGCGCTGTTTTTGTAGATGGCAGTCTGATTAGTCAAGTCAACTGCATATTATGTATTTCATAACAGTATATTATGTGCAGTAAACTATTACAAGAAAATTAGAAAGCTTTCCAGAGTAATGTAGGAGTTCACACCAGTGTATTCTCAATGTTTTTTCCCCTCTTTCTTCTCTTAGCCAAGAAGCCATTGTTCACAAACGCTGCTTGTGTTCTTAAGGCTTTTCCTCTCTCTCTTTCTCTCACTATTCAATGTCAGCATGTTGGCTGTAAACACTTGTCTGGAGCTCACGTTTATCTTCCTGCCCTAAGATTCCCTCAACACAACAAATGCTCTTGGTCCAAAACACCACCAAGTGTGAGTGGTTGTGGGTGTGTGTGTGTGGGAGTATCCATGTGGTTTTTTCCATTTGCATCAGTCTGAGTAGGAAAATCAGAAACAGTCTCGTAGTACAAATTGCCATAAATACACTTGGCATGTCTTTATGTAACGATCAAAATGGAGGAACAGGAAGATTTGACATCCTGCCTGTCGTTCAACACTAACTGAAAACGCCATTTGTGATTCTTAGCCTTTCTAAATCATGCAGCTATTTTATCTCAGTATATCGTTGACAGAACAAACTAGTAGTGCTTTTTACACACGTCTTAGGCCAAACAACATACATACAAAGATATGACAAAGTCCTTCACGTGACCTCCTCAACAGCACTCAACAAGTTTACTGCCCTTCCCCCAAGTGAATCTCCAGCTTTCTTTCCTTTGCTCTGGTCAATAGTCACTCAATAGTGATTACACGGTCATGGGGATATTGTGTTGTCACTGTCACTTTGTCAAGTTGGCAAGATCTCCTAAAAAGGCCCTGTCTTTGACAACACTGCATAAATCATGCAAACCAAGAGGACCCAGCTAACAATACGCGTTTTATCCTATCATGTTTACCACAAAGCAACAGCACAAGTGAAAAAAAATACTCATGACCCCTACCTTTCACCGCCTCTGCTGTACATAGCCTATAATATCATGTGACAGGAAACGCCATCAATTTTACCCGTAAGCCCAGCGATGTAAGTATAAACCCGCTTCCATATGTCTGTAGTTAAACTGGAGGTTAGTGTCCAGCTTTCCCGTGCTTGTCTTGTTGTGACCAAAGATGAAAAGTCATTGGGCTTAACTAAGCATATCGTGTTTATAGTTAACACATTATGAGTAACAACAGCATGCAGGAAGACACGTGATACACGTCTGTCCATTTCAGCAGCTTTCTCAAGTCACAGTTAACATCATAGCAGGTTAATATCATATGCTGCAATGAGATCCTGCATTGTCTTGTCAGGGTTTTGAATAATAAGCTGTATTCGACAAATACGTTTCACATTGATTTAATTCCTGTTCTAAGGTCATTAAATGAATCGTAGTTTTAAAAAAAAAAAAAAAAAAACGGAATGAGGGTATAGTAATATATGTGGTACGTGTTTAAATATGACAACTAAATATTCTAACATGAGGTAGCTACCTACCTGAGCACCGGTCCTTCAGGCTCTCATATATAACAGAGAGGGAAAGCTTCAGCAATTACATTTTAGCACTCCGACTTTCCAAAGAAATAAAATGGAGGCATGTTGTGCAAAGGTTGTTCGAGGTGTGCCTTTAACTTGTCACCTGAGGAATAAGTTAATGAGTTACAAGATAACCACGTTCAGCTCTACATGGGTTTCCGGCCCCTCACGAGAATTATTCATATGTTAGACGCTGCGCTGTATTTAACTACATGAAGCTCATGAATGTAAACATTCGTCACCTAAAAACATTAGATCATTAGAAGTGTTGTGTTGTGCAGTAAGGTGTGATTAAAGGCTTTGTGCTACATTCATATTTCTCAATGTGTAAATATAGGTGCTATAATGGTGGTTTATTGTGACAGTAATTTGGTTGACCTGCTCTTTACTCTTCCTGTTCAGTGGCTATTTTCATGGCTGGAAATGATTCCACCTGCTCTGATGTGGATAAAGTGATAGAAGAATTTAAAACTGACTCTGGGCCCAAATGACTTTAACTCTTTTTAGAGCACTAATTGAAATGCTTCAAAATTTCAAGCCTCGATCATTAGTGGAGGATATTACAAGACTTTATATGGCGGTACGTCAGTTTTCATTGACTTTGGTTTTCGTTGGTTTCAGTTTTCATTGATTTTTTCCTCGAAAAATTTGTCTGGATTTTTATCGGTTGCCTCGGATTTCGTCGGAGGGCGACCCATGCGTTCTCCTGCTCAGTGTGGCGTTGTTTCTCGCTCTGTGAACATCACCCCACACGTCTAGCGAAACAGTTCCATTGCTTTCCAGTATTTTTGTGCTTTTTTTATTGATTGCGAGTGCTAATACTACAATTATATGTAAGTGATTACTGCCTATACAGTACATATTCGGTGTAATGTGTTTATTTTGCGATTATTTTGGTATGTATTTCGGAGTGTCTCGAACGAATTAATTGGATTTACTTTGATTCATATGGAAATAACTGCTTCAGTTTTGCCTCGAAAAACCAAGGTTCCACAGTACTACAATTAAGTTTTTCATTTAATGTGGCAAATCATAATAAATATAAATTTACATATAAAGGAATATTAAAGGAATATATATTTAGGATGGCCATGTGGTTCTACGACCTCCCTGAGAGGCATGGGGAGGCCATTTTGGATGTCCGCTGAAGTTACCTTAATAACACAGTTCTTCACCCAATAAAGGATTAAATCTCTTCTAACCCCTTCTTACTACAAACTCAAGGCTGAAACAGCATTCTCCTCACTGTTATCAGTGCCTTAAAAGTCTGGTCACATTCCTTACACCTAGGATTTGTCAATGTGCCCTGCTATTCTAACCTGCTTTAATGCTAAACAAATACAACTCCGGGGTGACAAAAAAACAAAAAGACCTCAATTTTTTGGCATCTCATATTATGTACTGTTAGCAATTGTCTTAAGGTGCAATATTTTGCACTTGATATGAAGAAGCAAGGCTTGGGCTGATTTCTTTTAGCCCACAATGTTGATTCATTCAGATTCATCAGTGACAGTTATATCAGGCGATATAATATAATATATATAGGGAAATGCCCCCTAGATTTGATCTCTTATAGGCTGATATTTTTCAACCTGCTTCATTGACACAGAGACACCTGACCATTAACAAGATGAGGTGGATTATTTACTATATCATTTGTTTCCTAAAACACTAAGCACACAATATCCAAAGTACAAATTACACAAGATGACGGTTAGGGGTTTTTTTTTGGTTTTTTTACTTCTCTGTTTATCATGTTTGCTATTTAGAGGAAACATGGCATGAACGAGCAGAGCATTATGGGAATAAAATCTGCCAATCTGCCTTAAATGTGTGTGTGTGTGTGTGTGTGTGTGTGTGTGTGTGTGTGTGTGTGTGTGTGTGTGTGTGTGTGTGTGTGTGTGTAATAGTTTGCCTCACATACCGTACAGTATTTATTCCATCACTGATACCACTACTTCAGTTATATTATTTGTAACACATCAGAATAAACAACTTGTTTTCTAGCTATTAAATCTGTCTGAGTCAGTCAGATACCATGAACTTCATGTAACTGATTAATGCCCAATGTCTGTACAGGTAAAAAATAATAATAGGCCAAATTAACAGCAAACATGGAACAAGAAATCAGCTGATGTAAACACTGGCTTAGAGGTTTAAAACAAATGCGCATCACCAACCAGAAGCAGGAAATGCATTTGTCGTAAGCTATCTTTGCCAAATTAATATTGATACCACTATGATGATATCAAACACACTTATAAACCAAACAGATTTATCTCATGTCGTGCTCTTGCACGCATGTGCTCACGAAATGGCAGACATCTTCGCAGATATCTTTAACCTTTCCCTGCTCCTGTCTTTCATCCCCACATGGTTCAGGAGGACCACCATCATCCCTGTCCCAACAAAACCAAATGTTAGCTGCCTTAATGACTACATTTACTTTTCCGTCATTTGGTAGAGGCTCTTATCCAGAGAGACTTACATTTATGTCATTTTATACAACTGAGCAGTTGAGGGTTAAGAGCCTTGCTCAAGGGCCCAGCAGTAGCAGCTTGGGGGTAGGTTTGAATTCGCGACCTAGCAATCAGTAGTCCAACGTCTTACGTCCCTGGGCTACCACTGTGACCATTGCCCAGTAGCATATACCATTGAGCGTATAATGAAAGCTCACATCTCATCCTCACTACCAGCCACACTTGACCTACTCCAGGTTATCTACAGGCCAAACAGATCCATAGATGATGCAATAGCACACACACTGCTCACAAGTGGTACAGATTGGCAATGTCACCTCCTCCACACTGATACACAACACAGGTGTTCCTCAGGGATGTCTGCTCAGCGCCCTGCTGAAACTCTGTTCACCCACAACTGCACAGCCAAACAAAAATTGTGGATGACACCACCATCATCGACTGCATAACAGATGGAGACATGTCTGCCTACAGAGCTGAGGTGAGAGCCCTGACTTCATAGTGTCAGGACAACAACCTTCTGCTGAATGTCAGCAAGACCAATAGGGTCATCATGGATTACGGAAGACTGCAGGGAGGAGTGCACACCCCCAACCATATCTCGGGAACAGAGGTAGAGAGAGTCACCTGTTTCAGATTCTTGGGGCTCAATATCAGTGATTGATGGATCTGAGCTGGGCACACCTTTAGATGTGATCACAAAAGCAGCAATACTGTGGCTCTTCTTCCTGTGAAGGCTGAGAAGACTCCAGAATACTTACCAACTTCACCCGATGTACCACTGAGAGTATCCTGTCTTGTTTCATTACAACCTGGTATGGCAGTTGTAACACTTTAGACTGAAAAGCTCTACAGAGGGTGGTCTGATTGGCACAACGTCTTACCAGGACTGAACTTCCAGCCATTCAGAAGCTCTACAGACAGCGTTGAAGGAGAAAGACATCCCAGCCACAGATTCTTCACGCTCCTGCCATCAGGCAAGCGGTACAGGAGCATAGAGAACCATACCAGAGGGTTCAGGAACAGTTTCTATCTGCAGGCCATCAGGCTACTGAACTTCTGAATACTATACAATTTACACTGAATACTCATTCGTCAAAATACTGGACTCCCACCTTGAACTGCGTCACACCACATTCACTTTAAAAACTATAGTCACTTTAACTCTACAGTCATTTTATCCATCTTGCACTACAGATGTTTTTATTATTATTATTATTATTATTATTATTATTATTATTATTATTATTATTATTCAAGTTTTTTTCTTTTATTATTTTTATTAAGTGCTTTTGCTGTGCAATTTGAAGGGGCTCTGAGTCCAAAACATCGTTACGGCTAATGATGTTCCCTTGTTATCTGTATCTTACAGTAAACTTGAAACTTGAACTAGATATCTACTTGATCATTATGAAAATGTCAATCATTTGATTGGATATAGCAATCTACACCTCTCTGTCAGTGGGCAGAAGTTACCATGTACACATGAGCAAAGCGAGACTATATCCAGGTATACAGGGAGATGTACAACAAAACAGCAAATGTAAAATGTCTCCACACCCATGTTGTATTTGGATGTTTTTGTGAGGACAAAAAAATGAAACCAAGATAAACTGTGTCAGATTTATCTGTGCTGTGACTGGGCCGTTCCACATCATCGATCTTCTGCTGAAGCCTTCCTTTTGTTGACATAGATTCATAATTTAGCTTATTATCGCACTTGAAGATTACATTTTTATTCATCTTCAGCTGTTTACCCACAGGTTTTCTGCCAAATACTGTAGATTAGTATTTAAAGCTCTCCATGATTCCCTCTATCTTGACTAGAGCCTCAGTCCCAGCTGAAGAAAAGCAGCTCCATTGCATGATGCTGCCATCACCGTGCTTCAACATGGATATGGTTTTCTTTAGGTGATATGCTGCTTTATTTTTATGACAAATATATCTTTTAGAATTACTCCAAAACATTCTACCGTGATCTCATCAAATGTTTTTTCTTATCTTTTTTTAATGAGAAAGTGCTCCTGTCTAGCCACCCATGCCCATGGCCTAGATATGTGAAGATAAGAAAAGATTGTTGTGCACATGCAGGGAGGGACCAGCATTTGGCAGATGTTCCTGCAGCTCCTTTAATGTTACCGCCGGCCTCTTGGCAGCTTCCCTGATTTGTTTTCTTCTTGTCCAAATTTAGATGAGCGTCTCATTTCTAGTAATATCCCTGCATACTCTTTGAGGAGCATGGTTTCAGCAGTCGCATGAAACCTAGATGATGTCAAGAAAATCCTACTAAAACTTTGGCTATGAGTGCTGTTTGGATTGAGGTGTGCTACCTTAACTGTGTTGAGTAAAAGAAACGGAGGATCAGAAGGAACCGTGAAAACAATAGGGTCATTTCCTGTATGACTCTTAATGTTTTGGCGCCATTATGGTGCCTCCAGATCACTCTGGAGACATGTCTGTAAAACATTAGCTCTGTTTTGTGTGTGTGTGTGTGTGTGTGTGTGTGTGTCTGTGTGTGTGTGTGTGTGTGTGTGTGTGCGTTTATGAAAAACTAGGATAAGAGGAAGGAGAAAGAAACGATGGAACATCTGCAGTGGCTTCACTGTCTTTAAAGGGAAAAAACAACACGAGGATGAAACAATGGACAATTTGTCTTACAACAGATGCTGATGAACTGGTCAAGGAATTCATGTTTGGCACCTACACTGCTGTTATTGCTGTCAGTACAAGAGCATCTGCAGCCTTCCTTATAGCAAACACACACACACACACACACACACACACACACACACACACTTGCACTTTCATTCACACTTAGGGACAATTTGACGTAGTCAAATGCTTTAGGGAGGTGAGAGGAAACTGGATGACCCAGAGAAAGCCCATGTGGACATGGAGTGAACATGGGAAAGTATGCACAAACAGTAACCTGAGATCAGGATCGACCTGGGGACCCTGGAGCTGTAAAGAGGCTAGATTTCCTACATTCTGCATTATAAGTTTATCATCTATAAAGATTATCATCACTAATATGAAGTACATGTTAGTTGTCTGATACACATTCTGTAGCCACGTTTACAGTAGAAGCCACAGATCTACAGAGACTGATCTGAACATTATGAAAGCTGGTTGGTGACCTAAACAAATATGAAGAAAAAAATGGGTTGAGAAAAAAAATGGGTTGCTGAAAAGATTCTTGGAACCACCAATTTCCTGCAACACAGTTCACCCAAGAGAACTGATTGAGGGTTGGTCATGCCAAATTCTAATTTGATGGGGTTTTTTTTTATTATTTGTTTTATACATACCTAAGGCTTTTGCACAGAACTGTATTCCCACAGTACTTTCTTACATATCCAGGCTTCCTTAGGTGGTCTTATTTTACTGACTATTTTTGTTTTTTTGGCTCCCTTCAAGTGTTCAAAAAAACTCATTTCCTTTTGCAATGGGAATTGGTTCCCGAGCAAAAGAGTAGTGATTTGTCCAAATGATATGTTAATCAGGGATTTTTATCTACAGAATGTTTGGCTTGGCCACGCTGAGTGTGTGAACACACACAGGCAAAGAACCAACAAAGAACCTGAAACTGTGTTCAAACCCTGGGGAGTCGAGGAGATGCTTGTAAACGCGATTCTCCTTAGTCGCAGTGCATCGCTTTGTGTTACTTCGTAAAAGAGTTCATATTATCCTAATGTGCACAGAAAGGAAATATGTTCAATTCGATGGGATAATGAATTCCAAACATGTCATTTAAGTAGTTATGATTGGGTTGTATTTAAGCAGGTCATCGGGGGCTCCAAGCAAACATGACAACAGAAGCCAAAGTTTGGTGTTTTGTTGTCCAACAACAGTTATTTTTCCCTCCCCTGTTAGAATCCTGGGTCAGTAAAGGCTAAGTATCCACCAGCTCAGCTGGGATCCAGCAGAACCTCATGGGAAAGTGAGGTAGCTGGCTGAGCAAACACTCTTAGCAGACAGGAGACCAGCGGCTTTTCCTGTTTCTCCTCGCCTGATGTTTGATTCCTGATTGGCCTGCTTCCTGGTCACATATCAGGTCCAGCAGCCGTGCTTCCTGCACAAAAACTCCACAGTACTCTTGCTTCAGCTGCTTTTCTCCACAGCTCTCACTTTCTAGTGCAGTATATCTATCTTATATTTATCTTTCCCTCCCATTTTTTTTTGTGTGTATTTACATTTGCGTGTGTGGGTCTTAATGTTCCTAAGGACTAAGCCTCTCAAGCTGAGGCAAGCAAAATGACAAACTGTGCAAATGTGTTTGGTTTAAGAGCAGTTCTTGGTGCATAATGTACTAAAATGTCTTATTAGCAGTGATAGTGAAGTGAAATCTTCTGCACAGACAATGGTGGTAAAGTTAAGAAGCTGTAGGAGAGAGGATAATGAACACGTGGCCACAGGATACAGGAAGGCACTAATGGCTATTTGTAGCATATTGCATTTTTTTTTACTTTACAGTTTGTACTTTTTCTGTTCATCCCCATCCACATACCTGTCACTGTCAAGTTTCTGTCATCACTAATTGGTAGAATTTGTTGTAATCGATTTAAACAGTTTCATTTTTTTTCTTTTTTTTAATACTGTCCCACAAGTAACTTCACAGACCTCAAGGGGAAACTGCTTTTATAATAGCAATATTTATTGTTCTCTAATAACATGGAAATATTTTCCGCTTTTAGAAATAGTCCAACTTCTGTCACCTTTGACTTTTACGACATTTTCATTACGCGAACAAATCTCCCACAGGCCTTGCTGCAGTGTTAACCCAAAAATAGTATCAAAAATACATTTAAAAGGATTTTCAACCATTATCTTTCCTCTACAAAGAGTTACTGGAGAAAAAGGTCTCCAACGAAATGCCTCCAGCACTAAACTGCATTAAATCCAGAAGAACCTTTTTAAAATCACATAGCTATGGAAATGGTCTACACCTATAATGCAAGAACTTCCAGTTCGCTCAAATTTAAACCGTTGCAGTTCTGCTGGTCTTTTGCTGGTTTCAAAATTGGGTCCACTTGCAAAAAATAACCCATAAGTAAATCATTAAATCGAATAAACACCAGGTGATTTTTTAAAAATTGAAATACAGGATTTTCCTTTAGCTCTGTTCGGTAGATGTATGAGTCAGCTCTCAACATTCACTTAAAAGAACCCATTTAATGAAAAGATTTGAAGAGTTGACGCAAAAAGATGACTCACTCTGGAATGAGGCCTCGCTACTTTTCACACTGAAAACACAAAGCCGGCGATGATAAGATATTATGACTGTGATAAGTTATTTATTGATTTTTTTTTAACTCTCCTGTCCCTGAAACGACTTGCTATTTGGATATACAATATTTTGCTTATCTCATGTATAGTACATTGTCTCAGCGAGCTGTCTAGTGTCCAGACTTCAAATCCACCATAATCCTTTCCTGATTAATGCACTTGTTGAAAATGAATCTCAGATTGAACTTTACAGTTTGTAAGAACCTTCTCGATCATATGTAAACCCAACTACAACAGGAAACGATCCTGAGACTTTCCTCTTTCTTTTTTAAAGAGGAAATACATTTTATATTTAAGTACATGCAATCACATATTATCAGATAACTAGTTTTCTTGGGGCTTTATTTACCATTAACAAGTTTATTCCCAATAAGATATGTTTATGTACGTATACTGTATAGGAATGTGTCTTATACAGTATGTGTAATAAAGACAGTTTCCAGTAAAAGTGTCATGTTATGCTGATAAACAAAGTTTACACATAAGACCCAAGTAAAAAAAAAAAAAAAGTATGCTAAAGTGAACTTAATTTAAGTGTACTTATTATACTTCAATGTACTCATGAATATTATACTAAAAGTGTGCTATTTTCACACACTT
>JAQMCW010000035.1:4408629-4426277 GCA_030068335.1 Chrysichthys cranchii
AATTTCAATAATATTTTTAGTTACATTTACTTTACTATACTAACTCTGCTGTAGGCACCTATGGCTCATCCATGTTTCCTGGTATTGTTCTTGCCCTGCAGACAGGGAACATGCTGGAATGGCAGGATGTGGATGAGCACGAATGTGATAAGAGTTCACATAATTTGGAATCATGTGGAATTGCAAAATTAAATCTGTTCTAACCTTTCAAACTAATTAAAGAGCTGTGCCCTTACTGCTGAAGTACTTTATATACTTACACTTGTAAAGTAACCCCTTTTTGGTCATCTCAGAGTCATTAGGGTATACATTTCCTATTAAATATACTAATAATTATCAAAAAATAAATAAATCGCTAGCCATAAATGTGTCTATCCAAATACTGTAAAGGAAAAGGGGCTGCAACAAGTATGAAGTAACTTTTAACAATTTTTCATTATTTTGCACATCTGTTGATAGGCTTGGTGATCACAGACACCTGACAGGTAGTTTCAGTGATTTCACAGTGAAAGAGAAAGTGAACGTGCATATCCACCATGCTGTACCCTGATGGTGCACATGGGACATAATGTGAACAGTATGTTTTTCATGTGAGGAAAACACGTATTCATGCAAGAACACATCTGAAAACCATATGCTATACATCATATAAAATAAATGGATGTGAAAATGAGAACACATGTAGTACATGTGAAGACCCCATCAAATGTGAAAAATGTATGAGGCATAACAGGAGAACTGTATAAAAGCCACATGTGTGAAATTCACACGTGAAGTTTGTGTGACTGTAATGAGGTGAATATGAATATTTGTAGTAAATAACCCTAAGCCTCCTGCAGTAGATATTTAGTTCTCAGATCTTCAGCGATCTGATCTAAATATGTATATACAATAACGTTTGTGTACCCTCTCCAGATGCAGTCATGGATCTCACCATGACATCAAATGGGAGCAATACTTCACAGCACTTTACCCTCTCCTGCATCACAGGGGAGCGCAACACTGATGGATTAGAGCTTAGTATCAAAAAAGACAACAGCATAATGCGTACAACAAACGAGCCTCATTTCATTGTGCAACAGCTTGGCTCTAGGCAAGTGATGGCATCTGGTTTTAGTGGCATGGATCACAAAGGCATATTTTACTGCCATTTGAAGCAGGGCTCAAATCACCAGGCCACTGTCACTCTCATCAGCAACTACTATAAAGGTATATGTCTTCATGGGTTTGTACATTTTTTTGGAAACCTGGTAAGAAGTGCAGGTGAAGAGGTTATATCTGGCCATATTGTTATTTTCTCTAAGGTCACCTCAAACCACAGAGGCTCTCCCTTTTGGCTAATAAAGGAGACACGGTACATTTGGCAATGGAGGTCGTGGGCAAGGAAGAAAGAGATGTCACGTGGAAATTTAATGGTAAGGGATTCACAATTGCAGATGTTTGTAGTTCTTTCCTTCACAGTGTAATTCTAGATGCATTGTATAATTATACTGCTATCAATTTTTTTAATATTCAGTAGAATTAGCATAATTCTGCTGTGGTTATATAATTGCTTCTTGCAAAGATAATGAACAATATATTCTTCTTCTAACACACACACACACACACACACACACACACACACACACACACACACACACACACACACACACACACACACACACAGTACAGTATGTATATGACTCCTTTTCCATTTTTGGACACCATCCCAAAAAAGCTGGGATGCTGTGTAAAATGTAAATAAAAAGAGAATGTGATGATTTGCAAATCATGTTAACCCTTATTCAATTGAAAATAGAGGAAATACATCATCTCATGTTGAAAAGGAGAAAATATGATCATTCTGAATTAGATGCCTGCAACATGTTTCAAAAAAGTTGGGACAGGGTAACAAAACACTGGAAAAGTTGTGTAAAGCCGGAAAACACCTGGTGGAACGTCTCATAATTAAGTTGGTTAACTGGCAATTAGTCAGTGACATGATTGGGTAAAAAAGAATGTCTCCGAGAGGCAGAATCTCTCAGCAGTGATAGATTGCATGGGGAAATAGTGCAACAATTTAAGAATAACATACAATTGCAAAAAATCTGGGCATTTATTTAATCGACAGTACATAATATCATTAAAAGATTTAGAGAATCTGGAGAAATCTCTGCACACAAAGGACAAGGCCAAAAACAAACACTGAATGGCTGTGATCTTCAAACCCTCAAGAGGCACTGCATTAAAAACAGATATGATTCTGTGAAATCACTGCATGGGCTCAAGAATACTTCCAAAAATATTTGGCTATGAATGAAGCTTTTCACTGCCTTCCCTAAATGCAGGTTAAAACTCTACCATACAATGAAGGAACCACATATAAATATGATCCAGAAACGCTGTTGCCTTCTCTGGGCGTGAGGTCATTTAAGATGGACTGAGGTAAAGTGGAAAACAAAATTTGAAATTACTTTTGGAGATCATGCACACTGTGTCCTTCGGGCTAAATAGGAGAGAGCAATCTGGCTTGGTATCAGCGCACAGTGATGGTATGGGGGTACATTAGTGCATATGGCATGGGTAGCTTGCACATCTGGGTAGGCACCATTAATGGTGAACAATATATATACAGGTTTTGGCTGTTGAGCAGCTAAAATCCAATATCAGGTAAGAATGGGACAACATTCCACTTTCAAAACTGGTCTCCTCAGTTCCCAAGCATATACAGAGTGTTGTTATAAAAGAGATAGAAAGAGCGAGAGAGCGAGACAGAGAGAGAGAGAGAGATGCAACACAGTGGTAAACATTCTCTTGTCCCTTTTTTTTAAAAGGTGTTGCTGGCATCAAATTCCAAATGAGCATACATTTTCCCAAAATAAAGAATACAATCTTTCAGTTTCAACATTTGATATGTTGTCTTTGTTCTGTTTTCATTTGAATGTGATTTTATATAATCATCACATCTTGTGTTTGTTTACATTTTACACAGCGTCCCCACTTTTTTGAAAATGGGGTTGTATGTATTATGAACTCATTCTACCTGTGTCACCTCAGGGTTCGGTGGTTTCCTCCCACCTATAAAAGCATGCTGGTAGGTGGATTTGCTGTGTGTGCATGTGTTTGTGCGTGGGAACTAGCATTCCTTTCACGGGTGTATTCCTATCTCACTCCCAGTGTTATCTGTTAAGGCCTCCATATTCACTGAAACCCTGACCAGGATAAAGTGGAAATTAATGAATAAATGAATGAATCCATCCATCCATCCATTCTAAGGCTTATCTGTTAAGGGTTGTGGGGAAGCTGGAGACAATCCTAGCTGACTTCAGGCAAGAGAAGTAAGATACACACGGGGCAGGTCACCAAGTTTTGCAGGGCTAACCATGAGATGAACAAGCATTCACACTCATATTCACACCTATGGATAATTTAGAGAAGCCAGTTGACCTAATTTGCATGTTTTTGGACTGTGGGAGGAAGCCAGAGCACCAAGAAAAAACTCACATAGGATAAACATGCAAATTCCACACAGAAAGACCCCAGTTAGCCAGCAGGTTTGAACCCAGAACCTTCTTGCTGTGTGGCTACAGAGCTAATTACTGCACCACTGTGCTATCTGAATATATGAATTACTGTATCTTCTAGGGAATTACTACTACATGACCAACTGGGGAGATATTCAAAATCGGACAGCGGTTCTCACCGTAAATGATGTTAAACAAAGCAATGCAGGGATATACAGTGCAAGCTACGTAGGAGACAGTCCCATCTTTGGAGCCTGGATGCATCTAATTGTTCGCGGTATTGTAATCATATCTTAGTGTTTATTGTTTTATCCAAAGTGTACATGAACGTTTAAAATTTCTATATGTGTTTGCTGTGTACATTATTTTTGTCCCTTTTGTTTATCCAGATTGTCCAAAGAGCAAATGGGGCACATTGTGTGACAAGGAATGTCCTGAGTGTCTTAATGGTGGTGTGTGTCATGACAAAGATGGAGACTGCATTTGTCCTCCAGGCTTCATGGGGACACGCTGTGAAACAGGTATTATAGTACTAGAGATGAAGAAAGCATCTCACTGACTCAGGATAAAGAGCAATCATATTTAAAGCTATTTAGCTAATTCACAGGAAAGACCTCCTTTGACAGGTTTG
The DNA here is from genome assembly GCA_030068335.1 of Chrysichthys cranchii. Classification (NCBI taxonomy): domain Eukaryota; kingdom Metazoa; phylum Chordata; class Actinopteri; order Siluriformes; family Claroteidae; genus Chrysichthys; species Chrysichthys cranchii. Next base: position 4,412,764 of record JAQMCW010000035.1, read on the forward strand.
ACAGATCAAGTGTATTAAATGCCTTTTGTTTTAATGTGGCTTGTAGCATGTCGAGAGGGTATGTTTGGACGAAACTGCCAGGAATCCTGTAAGGCAGAGCATGGATGCCAGGGTCAGACCTTCTGCCTTGTTGAGCCTTATGGCTGCTCTTGTGCTAGCGGGTGGCATGGACATCACTGCAACAAACGTAGGTTTGACAGATTAATGCATTTAGTAATCACTTCTCGTGGGATTTTAGCAGTAGTCGCGTAGTGGGTGAGGTTCTGGACTTGACGGAAAGCTTGAGAATTCAATGCCCAGGACTACCAGGAAGCAACTGTTAGGCTTAGGCATGGCTATTAATGCTCCAGAAATTGCCATGCAATGGGTGACTCTGAACTCAAAGCCCAAGTTGAGATAGTGATAAAAACTATTTCCCTACTGGGAAATTCAATGAAAGCAATAATAATAATGAAGGAAATGATAAATATTGTGTTCAGGATATGGATATAATAGGATATCTGTAAGGTAATTTTAGGGAATCTCCTAAGAACGTCTGTATAACCCTATAACCTGACTGGCAAGCTTACCGCATTTGAGATAGTGACTGGTCTGAAGAGCTGTAGTGCAAAAACATTAGTAACAATTGTCAACAATAATATACTATAACTGGGGGGAAAAAAACTATAAACAAGTTATAGACATGATACTTCATGAACAGTATGTTGACATAAATAGATGGTCAGTGGTTCTTGCTCATCTTGCTCTTGCTCTTTAGCCTGTCCTGATGGAATGTATGGAGCTGACTGTCGTCTGAGCTGCAATTGTAAAAACAAGGGCAAGTGTAGTCGCTTCAGTGGCTGCCAGTGTCCTCCTGGGTGGAGAGGACAACACTGTGAGAAACTAGGTTAGTCTTCACTGTGTTTTCATCCTATTGACCTGCATCTGTACAATGGAATTTATTCTTTCTTTATGTAACAATTTATCCATTTTGATATTTTCCCTCAGATCATGCACCACAAATCCTTGACATGGTTAGGAACCTGGAGTGGAACCTGAATTCTAGCCCCAAAATCTTGTGCTCTGCCACAGGCAATCCTCTTCCCAGCCACTCCAGCTTCGAGCTACGCAAACTGGACAGCACAGTTCTTAAGGTTAAAAACATGTTACCCTGAGAGTAATGTGGGCTTGCAGCAGAGCATCATTGCAGTTGTACTAAGCATGCTGATTCATGTGATATATTAGATAAAGATAAGGACATTCTATACCAGTGATTCCCAACCACTCTGCCGTGGCACGTTAGTATGCCGTGACAGATCACCAGGTGTTCCATGGAAAATGATCCAATTTCTCCAAATTGGGCTGAAAATCATTAGTTATTTACTCCACATAATTTGTCTTCATTCATCCATGCAACAGTGATAGGCAGAACAATTAAATACTCTTCCACTAGGTGGAAGAAGAAGGCAAATTAATCTGTTTATCTACCTATTACACATAGTTTTTGCGACATTTTTGTTTGGCGGGGCGCCAATGGATTTTTCTAATGTAAAACATGTGCCGTGGCTCAAAAAAGGCTGGGAAACACTGTTCTATACCACAGCTTATCTACTATATAAAGTGGGAAAAAAAACCTCTCATTTTTTTGGTTTTAGCAAGCGTCCCACACCACAATGGACTCAATAAAGAGCACAGCTCAGTTTGATTTTCCACACTTGACTGCTGAACATGGGGGACTCTGGGAATGTCGGGTCTCGACAAAGGGCGGGCAGGACTTCTGTAAGTTCAACCTGACTGTTAAAGGTGAGGCATACTTATTTAAGATTCTGGTTTTCGACAAATTATGACCTTGATTCTGTCTGGGTGATGCGCCATGTAAACGTATAGGATATAATCCTACAATATAGAGCAAGTTTTGAGACTCTTGATTGCAAAACTGTAAATTACAGTTGTTTATATCTACACCTCAGCAAGACTTACATTTTAACATGATTTCAAATTAACATGATTAAAAGTGAGAAACATTAGGGCAAACAGAGAGAGAGAGAGAGAGAGAGAGAGAGAGAGAGAGAGAGAGAGAGAGAGAGAGAGCGCAAAATGAGCTGTGCGGTCTGGATGGAATGGATGGCATACTGTCACTTTTCCCATTGAACTTTGTATGGTTAACTTTTTTTTTTAACAAAATGTCATATAAAACCTTATAATACTGAGATTGCTCACTGATGGAATAACATCTATTTCATAAATCTTCAACAAGAACCCCCCTGTCCCACCACTCCTCCAAAACTGATTGAGAAGAGCAGCAAACAGCTAGTTGTAAAGCCCATGGAGAGCTACAGAGGTGATGGGCCCATTGTGTCTATAAAGGTCCTGTATAAGCCCATGGAGTCAGAACACTCCTGGTCTTCCATTATAGGTGGGATATGGTCATTTTGTCACTCTAATTAAATGAAAAAGTTAGTCCACATGCTAAAAAATATCAAAGGCCTTTTATTGTTTTGTTTATTTGTTTTTTTGTTTTTTCATTTTTAGTGCCAATGAGCAATGAGCCCATTACACTAACAAATTTGAAACCCACGACCAGATATCTGGTTCAGGTGCAGCTTACTCGTCCAGGAGATGGAGGAGAGGGGCCTTTGGGTCCTGAGGCTATCATGGAGACTGACTATACAGGTGAGTTCATTATTACATTACATTAGTGTCATTTGGTAGACGCCCTTATCCAGAGCGACTTACCTTTGTCTCATTTATAAAAATTGAGTAGTTGAGGGCCTTGCTCAAGGGCCCAGCAGAGGCAGCTTGGATTTGAACTCAGGACCTTCTGCACCGTAGTCCAACATCTTAACCTCTGAGCTAAAAGATATGCCACCAGGACAAAGACATGTGGATGGAATCGAACATCAACTAAGAAGGAATAGACTAGAATAGACTAGCTTCTATTGGTGATCCTTTAGTTCCTTAAAAGGGAGAGCTTTAGATTTTATTCTGGTGGTTGTGACTACAAGGAACCATGGTCTGAAATCAATGTGGTGACTTTTTGAGTCAGATCTCTGTTGGCAAGAATGTATTTCAGGGTTAGTGTGCAGCAGACTAATTCTGACTGCATATTCTGCATAGTTAGAGGCCACAGCCAGGCTGGAGATTGAGTTCAGCTCACAGAAGGGGCAGAACACATCAGTGAGTTGGCATCTACTAGGTAGGCCAGATGAGGCCAGTGGTTTTTTAGCACAGCTCTGTGGACGAAGCAGTTAGAAGCTGATCAGCGGTGGTAGCCTTGGGCCTGCCTCAAAGTCATATCCCATACACCTCAACAGTCAGGATAAAGCAACTCTTTCTAGTCAGTACACGGCACTCATAAATAGTGGATAGAGGTAGATGTTCAGTGTATGTATTGTTTCATGGTGTCTCAGAGTAAAATGGATAACAGCAGTGTCAACAGGAATTGTAAGCTTGTGTTTGTGGCCTTGATATGAGCACATTCCCTGTGCTCCATCATCCCTTTTTGAAATAGTTGCTATTAAAGTTGAACCCAGAATAGGAGAAAATATAGGAAGTTTTTTATTTTGCACTCCACAAAAAGGTAGAAAATCTGCCCTACTCTAGTGGAAGTCTGAAATTGTGAGCTATATGTTGTCATGCTAGCCTAATTTGCACTCTTTCCCTCACCCACTCAAGGTCCCTCTTCCCCAAGGAATGTCCGCGCTAAGTCCTTGTCCATCACCACAGTTCAAGTTCGCTGGGAGCCCCCTGAGGATCCCAACGGCGCCATTATGAAATACGTCATTGAATACCAGCCAGTGGGCGAGGATAGCCTACACCCACGGGTAGACACCGATGATGGGAACAAGACCACCAAGGATGTGACAGCATTAAATAGCAGCACCTTGTACAAGTTTCGGGTGCGGGCTTTCTCAAAGGTGGCCGGGGAATGGAGCAAGTTTGTGCAAGCCAAAACCCAACAAGATGGTATGATATTACAAGAAATAAATGGAAGCCAGGGCATATTTTTTTGTAGAATAACTTGCATTTAATATATGTAAGAAGAACATATGTTCTGGAATATGTAATGTGCAATATTTAGCACGGACTATTATTGTTGTTTAATTTTCAGCAATTGAGGTTTAATGATAATTTGTCCACCAGGCCCTGTCAGTTTCATTCCAACCACTCAGGGGGTTGGGAAGCCTTGGAAGGATGAGCATCATTTGCTCTGGGCGGTGATTGGCTCTGTAGCAATCACCTGTGTCACCATCCTGTTAGCTCTATTGGCCCTTTTCTGCATACGCAAATCCATCGTCAAACGGAGACGCACGTTCACCTACCAGTCCGGATCTGTGAGTGTACATATTTCTTTACAACGGTAAAGCTAACTTCTGAACAGCCTTTAGAAGTTTTAGCAATTTGTTATACAGTCTATTTGATTTGTGGCTATTTTGAGTTTAGAATAGTGACTCTAATGATATTTCTCAACCCTATCACATTCCAACCACTGCTCAAACACACTCATATGTGCAAAGGGAGAAGAGACCATCCTGCAGTTCAGCTCAGGGACTCTCACACTGACCCGGAGACCAAAGCCCACCCCGGAACCCCTAACCTATCCGATTCTGGAGTGGGAGGACATCAAGTTTGAGGATGTCATTGGTGAAGGGAATTTTGGGCAAGTCATTAAAGCCATGATCAAAAAGGATGGAACTAAAATGAGTGCCGCGGTCAAAATGCTTAAAGGTGAGGCCCATATTTCAAACTACCATGGACTGCAAAATTCTTAGTCACATGAGAAACATACACTAGCAGCACTGTCCTCGCATGCCTCTTTTACAGCGATGTGTTTGTTTGTGCAGAGTTTGCCTCCGAAAATGATCACCGGGATTTTGCTGGAGAACTGGAGGTGCTGTGCAAGCTGGGCCAGCATCCTAACATTATTAACCTTCTAGGAGCTTGTGAAAATAAAGGTTAGTGTGCCACCTATTGGTCATGCAGGCTGCTCATATACTGTATAATAACCAGCTGCTTTAGCTCTGATTACGCCTGTCTCAGGTTAACCTGCGAACTCAGGCTAAATTAGTGCCATTGCTTTTAAAATGCAAAAATATAAAAGTTTATGTATGCTGATGATCAGTTCGTCAGGCTCTCATTTCCAGTTTTACCATTCATGACAGTGACAGGCCTATGTGAAAGCAAACATAAAGTTATTTTTGTTGACTTTTTGTTTGTTGTGAACAACAAGGACTTCAGCCGAATGAATTTTAGAGCTGGAATGCATAAAATACGCTAACGTAATAACTGGAGTTTTATATTGCACAGTACAATATATCAACAATATATAATCAATAGACAAAATGATTGCAATAAAGGCCTGCTGTGTCCTTTGCACTCTCTGAACATTGACAGATAAAGCCATAATTTTCAGACACTGAAAAACTCTTTTCTTTCTGCCTTATGATTTTTGACATCATTGACCTTAATCATTGAAAAGGACTATAGGATAAAACTACGCTACTTAAAATTAGGCTGCAAAACCATGTATTATTTTAACAATAGCATTTTATAGTTGATGCAAATGTAACTGAAAAGCAGTGTAAGGTTGATAAAATAGCCATATATTGTTTAATGTTATCTACACCATATGGCCAAACGTTTGTGGACACTTGACATCACACCAATATGTGCATTTTGAACATCTTCTTCTATATTTATTCCCCCCCTTTTGTTCTTATTTGGAGCATGGCTGTGGGGATTTACCCCCTGAAGCCATAAGAGCATTAGTGAGGTCAGGCACTGATGCAGAGGACTGGGATGCAGTTGGGGTTCCAGTTCATCCCATAGCATTTAGTTTAGCAGAACAAGCAAAATGGGTAGCAGCAGGAAATGCATCACCCTGTTTTCTACCGTCTCATTGCTATGGTAAGACCTGTAATCTAATTGCAGAGTGTGATTATACCAGCAGTAGTGTGCGTTCAGCTGAAGGCTGAGTGAAGCCAAGTTCATGGGGTCAAGTTTGGGGGTGGGGTGGGGCTTTTCCTTCTTATAATGGCTAGAATCATTATATTATCTTTATTATATTTTTATATAATGGGCGGCATGGTGGCTTAGTGGTTAGCACTGTCTCCTCACAGAATGAAGGGCCTGGGTTCGATCCCCAGGGTCGACCTGGGCGGCTTTCTGTGTGGAGTTTGCATGTTCTCCCCATGTCCACGTTGGATTTCTCCAGGTACTCTGGTTTCCTCCCACAGTCCAAAGACATGCACAGAGGGGATTAGGCTAATCGGCGACTCTACATTGCCGATAGGTGTGAATGATTGTCTGTCTCTGTTTGCCCTGTAGTGGATTGGCGACCTGCCCTGGGTGTACCCCGCCTCTCGCCCAAAGTCAGCTGGGATTGGCTCCAGCCCCCCCCCGTGACCCTGAACAGGATTAAGTGGCGGAAGATGAATAAATAAATATTTATATAACTCAAACCTGAAAGAGTAGAAGAGTAAAATCTTTTTTTCCTACAGTCTTTCAGCCTAGAAAGGGCCTAGCCTTTTTGCTAAACAGTATGCAAAATTACAGTAAATCAGCTAGTTAGCTGTTGAGTGAGTTCAGAAATCAACTAATATTAATATTAACATACAATTTAGGTTTTTGCAGACTTTTTTTGCTTGGAATGACAGAGGGATATTATTTCATAATGTACCTCAGTGACTGTAAAAAAAAAACAAATAAAAAAAAAACAAAAAAAAAAAACCTAGCAAATAGCTTTGCAGGACATAATCTGTGCATTTAAAAAAAAAAAAAAAAAAACGTTTTCCTTTACTCATGTTTGACACTTTTTCTTGTCTTTGTTTGTCACTCTCGATCTGCAGGTTACCTATACATTGCTATTGAGTATGCTCCCTATGGGAATCTCCTGGATTTCCTGAGGAAGAGCCGTGTTCTGGAGACGGACCCAGCTTTTGCCAAAGAGCACGGCACTGCTTCCACGCTCACTTCACAGCAGCTCCTGCAGTTTGCCACAGACGTGGCAACAGGCATGCATTACCTTAGTGACAAACAGGTAATAGGATAACAAATATACATGTATACTGTACATGTGACTGGAAGTGTACATTTTGGAGTACTCTTTTAAATAGAAGTAATGTCCTATAGCATAAACACTGTACTTTTATTCATCTAAAATCATCTCATAAAAGTGTCATGTAAATATTGTCAAATAATACTGACATCAATTAATAATACCATTTTTAAAATTGATTTATTGTGTGCTGCCAGTTTATTCACAGAGATCTGGCAGCCAGAAATGTACTGGTTGGAGAAAATCTGGTGGCAAAAATCGCTGATTTTGGACTCTCGCGTGGAGAGGAGGTGTATGTTAAAAAGACCATGGTGAGTAAATTATTTTGAATTGTGCAAATGAATAAGAGCAATATGAGCAATGCGGAGCTTCATCAACAGCCCAAAATACTAATAACAGGGCCACCTCAAAATAAGTGCTAAATATGATGTGTACACTAGATGTGCATGGTAATCACACTTCAAGTGGTGTTAACAACACAAAGTGTGAACTGCTGCATTTTAACTGTAGCATTTACAGATTTTTTTGGTGCTTGCTACAACGATACAGGGGTAACTGATCTTTTCTGCTTCTAAAGTTTGCAGTCAGACCAAGCACAAATAAAAAGGTGAAAAAAAGTAATTCACAGAAGGAGAGATGACAGGGAGTGTGAAAAATATAGTGTAAGAGCTTCTGGTAATGGATAGTTTCATTTTGTGCTGATTACCCTTAGTTCTAGGACACTTTTTTAGCACTCATTAGCACTATGCAGTTTCTATTTAGTGGCAATGTCAGTTAGTCCATTTACCAATACATTTATATACAGTTTTCCAGTACCATATGTACTGTTTTGTGTAGGTTTGGAAAAGCACTTTAGATTTTTGGTTTAATAATAGGTGAGATCATTTATTAAAAGTTAGGTGATCAGATCTTTTTAATTGAGATTTCAGATGGGCATGCTAATTGACCAACGTCCTATGATCACCACCTACAGTTATGCAAAATTATCTGAAATTAGCCCAGCCTCTCATAACCAGTAGCTAAACATATTACCTGTACACAACACTATAGTCTGCTTAAAATCAGTCTTGAAGAATGTGGTAATCTGTTTAAAGACAAAAACGTGTAATTATTAACTATGTTAAATTATTATTATTATTATTATTATTATTATTATTATTATTATTATTATTATTATTATTATGCCTCATGGAGTAAAGTCAAGAGTCAATGATAGATTTGTTACTTATTACTTATATTAATGAATCATTACAAAATACATGTTCATCATGTAACATTCAGCATGAATTGATGATGATGTGTCCCCTCAAGTAAAGTTATACGTATGTATATCATTTATACAAAAAATCTAGACCATAAACCAGTTAATTCAATGACAAATAATATTGTTTGATAAGTGACAATAATTTAATGAAGCATGCACAGGAAAGCACTCATGCTACCCAATATAGATGTATTATAATGGTTAACCCTGCTCTGGTACCATGGGGTCTATGTGACCCCAGCCCTCTTTGGACCATGTTTTTCTTGGAAACTATCATGATTAGTGTCCTTGCCTGCCACATATTTTCTCGTAAGTCCTTCCTTATTAAGTATTTATCTATCTATCTATCTATCTATCTATCTATCTATCTATCTATCTATCTATCTATCCATCTATCCATCTATCCATCTATTAATTGAGATAAAAAAGTTGGCATACACCTAGGCTAAACACATTGAACCTCAGTTTTTCACAACTCAACACATTTCATGCTAGATATATTTCCTCTGCTAATTCAGTTAGAGTAACTACTTTATTTCCATCATATATTTCACATTCCATGTCATTTCAAAATAAAAGGTTAGAAATAGATTTATTTCGGCTTTTTCTTTTTTTTTACCATTACATTTACTATTTGATGGTATTTTCTTTTCATTGCTTTACTTGTAGATGGATTTATTTTTTGAACTTGTATCCTTGGAATGCTTAGGATCAATGTCCAGGTTTTCTTTTTGACTGTTGCCTTGAAGGTTTGCTTCAGTATTTCTAGTTGAAGCTCCTTCCTCATGATATGATCTAGTTTCTAAATTGTACCCATCCCTTTTGCAGAAAACATCCTTGACACATGGGATCCTTGAGTTCACAGTGGGGATGGTGTTCAATTTTGAAAATTGGCTAGTCAGACACTTCAAAGAGTCAATCCATTCATCCATTTTCTATGCCGCTTATCCATTGCAGGTTGCAGGGGAAGTTGGAGCCGATCCCAGCTGACTTTGGGCGAGAGGCGGGGTACACCCTGGGCAGGTTTCCAATCTATTGCTAACACAGAGACAGACAGCCATTCACACTCACATTCACACCTATGGGCAATTTAGAGTAGGCACTTGACCTAATCTGCATGCCTTTGGGCTGTGAGAGGAAATCACCTGGAGGAAACCCACACAGACACTCGGAGAACATGCCAACTGCACACAGAAAGGCCTCGGGGATCGGACCCAGAATCTACCTCCTGTGGAGTGACTGTCCTAACCACCACCTAGTGTATGTAAACCTTTGACCCACTAAAATTCTAATATAGTGAATTAAATCTGAAATAAATCAGTCTCTAATCATGTCATATTAAAAATCCTTCTGATGTGAACAAAGTATGCATCTTGTCCATTCTTTTCTTATTGCTATTTTGCAGTAATAAATATGTCATTATTATTATTTGTATGTTTATTTTAACTTCAGCTCGATTTTATTGTGTTTGCTTTTAAAATCTTCCTCCTTAGCCCTAGCTACTTCTGTACAGGCACAGTGAACAACAAAAATTGTTTGTAAATGTGCTATATAAATACACTGGATACGACTGTAAATCAACTAGTATTATTGTGTTTTCTAATAAATCTAACGACTGTGCATTCTGCGGTTTAAAAAAAATTACTCAGAATACATAAGAAGATAACTAGATACACCAAAACCCTCACAGTCAGCTTGACTAGTCTGTTGGTATATATACGAATGAATAGTCTTCCCTAATGCCAGCTGCTCTTAAAGCCATAGTGAGGTGTGATAGCAGCATATTGCCCCCTACTGGAGATGTTTATTGAGGCACTGACTGCCTCTGTGAAGATGCTTTCAGAAATGAATCTATTATATGACTTTAATACAGCTTTATTCATTTCTGGAAGTAAACTATACTGTGTGTATTGTGCTTTAGTCTCTTATCTTTTACACTTAGGCTTTAGTTTTTACTTCTTGCCATTCTCAGTTACAAAACGATGTGCTATCTTCTGTGTTCTTAGCTTGGAATCTAGCAAATTAACTTTTGTCAAGTTTACAAGTCTACTTCAGTTAGCGAGAAAAGCACTGTATGTATTCTGTTGACCTCAGTTCAGTCTAGTCAGTTTATATATGATGCACTGAAATTGTCATGAATCAGTAGGTAGCCTGCCACATTGCTCATAGAATAAAGGTTTCAGTGAAAATACACTAGGAAGATCTGAGCATTTATCTTCTACTTACAGTAAATATAAAGGGTCTACACATCCGTTACAATGTCATGTTTTTTTGATGGAAAAAAATAAATAAAATCAAGACAAATCAAGTCAGACAATCAGTCACATGTGTGTGTGTGTGTGTGTGTGTAGCAACCAGTTCGCATAATTGTGCCTACCCTCTTGTAATCTGTAATCACTGGAGATGTGATTGTGTTCAGAATAATTCTTATGTTAAAAAGTAATTGTTTTACCAATATCATTTTAGTTTAAAAAGATTAAACATAGCTTATTAGTTTACATTTCTGAATAAACAGTTCTTCATATCTCCATTCCTCAGTATTAGGCTGTGAGTCATGCCTGTGTGTTTGCTTGTACATTATCAGCATTCAGATCATTTTTAGCTGCTATCTTAACTTTTTATCAAGGTCCATTTTGTTAGTCAGCTCAGCAACCAAACAGCTTCTGTTGAGAAAGTGTAATACATATCCTAGACGGTTTAGTGCAGCGGTTCTAAAGTTGATGGCCACAAGGGGGCAACAAAGGGTCATATAAAATCTCAAAAGTTGATTCTGGTTAATTGATTTTAATTTATGTAATCTGTTCGGCCAAATATAAAAAATTTGGTACGTTTAAAAAAAAAAAACATACAAACAAACAAACAAACAAATAAATATTACAGGCCTGAAATACTATAGAAATACTACAGACCAGAAGTTTGGTCCCACCCTTGGATTTAAAAATAAATAAATAAATGAGAATAAACTGCTTTGTCAAACTTTTATTGCAAGAAAATATTAGAAATACATAAAACAAATGTAACTGACTGGTTTTGAAGTGTAATGTAACAACATACGTTGTACATGCAATTTAATGAATGCGAGTGCCGAAGTATGAGCCACATCAAAGTAATCACCCCTTGCCTTTATCACAGCAGCAAAGTTTCATGGCAAGTTATTTCCAAAGGTTGCTAGAAAGCAAACTTGCTTCCAAACACTCCCAGAACCTTTTCAAGCATGCAAACAGTTCTCTCTCATTTGCTCACTTTAAACCAGTTGGAGAAAGATCTGGAGACTGGGGAGGCCAAGAAATAATTCTCAAACCTTTCTGCTTTACTTTGGACTGGATATAATTTTAGTACAATTTAGCTGAATGTTTGGGATCATTATCCTGTTGAAGAATGAAATTTCATCCAGTGATACGTAAAACAAAAGCAATTGTGTGATGGAGGATTGAGTGATATTCTTTTTTCATGATCCCTTCAATTTGGACTCAGTCTACATACCTTCCTCACCCAAAACATCCTCCATGCTGTCATCGATCTACCCCCATGTTGCACTGTAGGAACAATAAATTCTGTGCTTGCCCCTATCCCCCATTCACCGCCTGACATAAACAGAAATTCTGACTTATCACTGGTGATGCAGTACAACAGAAGATGAAATGAGCAGCACACAGTACATTAAACTTCTCACAAACTGATCAGTGACAAGCTCCTGCTCACTGTTGAGGTTTTTTTTTTTTTTTTTTTTTTTGCTTTTTTCACCCCCCCACCCCTTCTTTGTTTACTTCTCTTTAAATTCTTGTTTTTAGCTTTAATACTCATAAACCATGGACATGCATAATTTTGTTTTGTTCACACTGGCCACCTCATTTTTCACCCTTTACATCTGTGTTTGGAGACCCGGCTTATAACCATGGCTCCATTGTTTACACACAGGACTCAGCTGTTGGCACTCTGTAGTACAGTGGTACTACACAAAGATAGACACAAAATTCCCAGTGAGCTGAGGAAAAGGAGGAGATGGTGAATTCATGCCAGGAGGGAGCACTGTGCTATGAGAAGATAAATATAATCCAGTTCTCCCACCCTAGCTCCTCTTCACACCTCAGCTCCATTACACATACACACCTTCTGTACACTTCCTGCTCACTGCCCCTCCCCGTCAAACACAAATTTCCACACAGTCACTCTGCTCTGAATCTCAAAACAACCCAAGTATGGAGTGAGCTCAGAAGGATCGAGGCAAGCAAGGCAACAGTTCTAAACGGCATCAGCTCAAGTTCTGCACAAATCAAGTGTGTGGGATATCTGAGTATACCTTTATCTTAAGCCTGAAGCTAGGGAGAGTGCCACACCTATGGAAGTCATCATGTACACCAGTACTTAAGACTCCACACCCCAAATACCTCAACAGCTACAGACCGATGGTACTGGCATCCCACCTGATGAAGACCCTAGAGCAGTTCGTTCTTGCTCATCTTCAGGCCCTGTAGCATCCACTGCTGGAACAACTTCAATTAGCATATCATCCTGGCATTGGGGTAGATGATGCTTTCATTCACCTCCTAAATTGATCCCTCTCTCACGTGGTAAATGCTGAGAATCATGTTCTTTGATCTCTCAAGTGCCTTCAACACCATCCTACTCCCAATACAGAGGGACAAGCTGGAGTACACAGGAGTGGACCACCACCTTACAACGTTGATCCTAGTCTAGCTCACCAACTGACCATAGTATGTGAGGTTCCAAGACTATGTATCGGACAGGGTTGTGTGCAGTATGGGAGCCTCACAGGGAATGGTTATGGCACCACATCTACACAGCAGACTTCCCCTACAACTCCACCAACTGCTACCTGTAGAAGTTCTCTGACACCTCAGCAATGGTCAGCTTCATCGTTGAAGGGGACAACAGGGAGTACAGAGAACTGACCCAGGATATTGTGGACTGGTGTCAGTGGAACCACCTCCAGATAAACATTGGAAAAACCAAGGAGTTGGTGGTAGATTTTGCAGGCATAAACATTTAATTTAATTCAGTTGTTTTATTTGTATAGTGCTTTTAACAATGGACATTGTCACAAAGCAGCTTCACAGTATGTAAAGTCCAAAAAGCCTATTAACCTAGAAACATATCCATAAGTATATATACACACATCTACAGGTCCTTCTCAAAAAATTAGCATATTGTGATAAAGTTCATTATTTTCTGTAATGTACTGATAAACATTAG
>JAQMCW010000035.1:4427236-4438479 GCA_030068335.1 Chrysichthys cranchii
GGGCGACTGCAGCCCGGGGTCGTTGCGGGGTGGCGTGTGCTCGCTCGCACTTCGGGGGGGGTGTCTGTGTGAATGTGTGTCTTTGTTTCATGCGTGGGTGTGTGTGTGTGGCTGGGCCTGGGTCTGGGGCCTGCTGAGCCTTGGCCCCTTTGGGATAGCTATGGAGGGCCGGGATTGTCCCTTTCTACTGCTCCTCGATGGATGACACTGCCCCTCACTGGGGTTCGGGTGCTGGATATTCTGGCGGGGCCGACAGCCCACTCCCTTGGGGGTGATGGTCCAGGGTGGCTTGGGCCTCTTCGGCATGGGGGGGGCTCTGCCAGGAGTCGGGTGGTTCTCAGGAGCCTGGGGCCCTGGGTTCTGTTCCTCGACTCATGCTCGCCTTGGCTGGCCTCTGGTGGGGTCGGTTGCTCGTTGCCTCTGGTTCTCTGGGACACTCAGCCATGAGCCATGGGCGATCCATCTGGGGCCTCTCTCCTTCTCCTGCTGGGAAGGGCGCACGGATATTGTTGGGAAGTATGGCCTCGGGTCCTCTGCACTCTTGGGGGCTGCAGATTGCCTTGGTCTACTGGATCTTTCTTTGCCTGCCTCTGGCCTCTGGGGGTGTCATTGTGGCTTCTCACCCTCACTAACAAGTGTATTTTGTGACTAACACACACACACACACACACACACACACACACACACACACACAACAACATTGTAGATTTGTGCATCTGCATATTTTGTGTATCTGTGCTTTTTTAATACTTTTTCTTCTTCCAGGTGCTGTTTGTTTGTGTTTTCTCTTGTTTGCAGGTACAGCAGTCGGCAGTCCAGTGCACTTTTCTATTTGTGCTCTGTCCCTCTGTTGTTTTGTGTTTTCTCCCACGTCCCCTCGTCCCCTTTGACTTTCTTTTTTTTTGTCAGCTCCAGCATAATACTCTCAATGAAAATAATGAGAAAAATAAAATAAATAAATAAACTAAAAATATCAAAAAGGCAAGCCTACAGAGAGTCGACAGCGCTCCTCTTGGCAAAGCAAATGTGTTCGTCACAACAAAGCATTCAGACCACGATTCTGCTCGCTAAAATAAATAAATAAATAAATAAATAAAAAGAATAACATTATAGGCCATGTTTTTGTAGCACCATCCATTAGTAATGGAAAATACTAAAGCACAACCAGCTATTCCTAACCGTTATATGTACCATATGTAACATACGTAATATTTTTTTCCAGGTATGAGCTGATGAGGCAGTGTTGGAGGGACAGGCCTTATGAAAGGCCACCATTTTCTCAGATATCTGTTCAGCTGAACAGGATGCAGGAGGCAAGGAAGGTGAGAACCAGTACTGTAGCTCTCAGTGTTTGGAAAGTGACTTTACAACTGTAAGCCATCAAGCTATAAGCTACTCATGATTAACAATAGCCAAGCTATCGCCACTCTACCAATCTGATAAAATAGTCAGCTACTCTTCAAGATAATAAGAAAACATTGCGGACTACACTGAAGATACTTTGTATCAAATTGAGGATAATTAACTGTACTTACCTGATAATTCAGTGATAATTAATGGTTTTGTATCGGATATGCCATAATGTAGGTTTTGCTTTTCGATTTGTAAACAACACGATTAAAATGACTTAACTATAAAGCAAAAAAAAACATTTCTATATACGTTCTTTTTTTTAAAAAAAGCTACACTAAACTACTCTTACTTCAGTTTCTGGAAATATCTAGCATATGTTAATCCACAGCCTATAGCACTGAATTAAATAGCTGCTTTTAGGCATTTGTGGCTATATGAATAATCATTGCTTGTTATTTTAAAATGGCAGATGCTAGCTACTGGACTAAAACATACCTTAGGTCAGTCTATATCAAGACAGTTGGCTATTTTGATAAAAGACTGCTTTTTCACATTAATGTAACAGAAAATACTCAACACCTATGGTATCACTCTTGATCACCCTCGCAGCTTAACCAGCTAGGTAAATGACAACACTAACGAAAACAGATCATGTGCTACCCACTTTATAGGCTGCTTAAAGTCAGTAGAACATTTATTTCTGATTTACCTAGTTTGCAAACAAAAGTAAACCCTTTGCATTGTGAAACTCTCACCCTTATACGGATGAATAGCTATAGCTGTCGGTGTATACCGGTAGTCTTGTTTTCAGCACTGCAAGAATTCCCTTCTCCCTAGCTTTGTAGCTGTGTTTTGAAAATAGCTCAGCTATTTTTTTTAATTAAATATGTTCTTGAGTTAGTAACATTATCACATGTAGCTACTCTCATACATTACATTACATTACATTACATTACAGTCATTTGGCAGATCCAGAGTGACTTACATCCATCTCATTTTATACAACTGAGCAGTTGAGGGTTAAGGGCCTTGCTCAAGGGCCCAGCAGAGGTAGAGTGGTGGTGCATGGATTTGAACTCATGACCTTCCGATCAGTAGTCCAACATCTTAACCACCGAGCTACCACTGTCCCCATGCGTCATATACATAGATAGATACAAGGAATCCAACTATGATACAACCATTTCACTTGTCATCCATCTGCTCATTACCCAATGCATAACTCCTGTATGGTTTTTGTACAGGCCTACGTAAACATGGCTCTGTTTGAGAACTTCACCTATGCTGGAATAGATGCCACTGCTGAAGAAGCCTGACTACTCGCCCCCCCAGATACCAGCAGGTTCCACAGTCCAAGGGAGGCTCAGCAGAGCAGGGCGATACGTTACTGCCAACACCCCGTCGTTCGATTTCATCGCTCAAAGAAGAGACAGTCGCCCGGGACCATGGGCTGTAGAGGAAAGACTGTGAAAGGACACTTGTAGGGTCCCTACTCCCTTCCGTTAAGCTGTGGAAGATCTCAGATCATTGTTATACACTGGTCAGCTGGATGAAATATCAGTGTTTGAATGCTCAAGAAAAAACAAAGGGGCGTCCAAAAGAGATCACATTTGTACCTGCTGGGATCTGTGGGGATTTTAACAACTATGTGAATATGAGTTGGCTTGCAATGGAAAAACATGAACGCAGTTCATACAGATGGACACCTTTCTATGTAGCATTTAATGTAATGGCAGAAAACCAAAGTGTACCATAGTCATGTCAGCACTACATATATACTGTATATTTGACCTTGGCTGATCTTATATACTTGTCATGACAGTGCTCATAAGGCTATATGACAGCCGTAAGCTCTTCCTGGTAGCTCATATAACCTAGATAAACTAAAGGCTTTTTCTGACATGTGTCAGCTATCACAAAAACTAATTTTATCTGGCTTTTAACGTCAATTTATTAAAACACCTGGGCTAACTTACATATTGTAGATGGCGTAAGGTTATAACACTTTCCAGGCTGGGTTACTTTAGAGGGTCTTGACAACTGACTCATAAAAATCTTATGAGCAGAAATATGAACCTCCCTTTAAATCCAAGAGAAAACACATACATAATACATAATCTGCTTTTTTTTTAAAGTTTAAATCACAGTAGATATTAGACATCACAGTAGATATTAGCACGAAGCAGATTCATGATGTAGCATTGTCGCTGCTAACATTTTCACTATGTAGCACTGTTATAAAGCAGGTTTTTACATCAGTGTTATTACAGGTATCTTTAGAAGCGCACATGTTTATTCATTTTTCCCATGTGACACGTGCCATGTCTCTCTGCGTCAGCAGAAGCTGTGCCATGAGATAGTGTTTATGACAGTTTCTTCTGTTGTAATAATCTTTTATAAACGATTAGATCGATTAGAAGAGCTTATGTAAATGTTATGTAGTCATATGAATTGTAGTTGGTGTTTGTTTAGAACACATCTTATCGATTACCTTTTCTATGCATTTATTAGCATTGATACAAGTTACATATGTGTCTGCGTGTATCTGTCTGCATATATTATATGTAGAGTAAAAAAAGAAAAAACAATTTTTTTTTAAATTTTTTATAAATAAAGCATTTATATAGAAACGACTTGTAACACAAAATACATACAGTATAATATGTCTGATAATCTGGATGATTTAGTTGCAAAAAGGAACAAAAAACATATTTTCTCCTGCACAGACAGACCCCCCCCGCCTCTCTTTCTCTGTCTGTCAGTAGAGGTATTGAGGTTGGGCCTCTCGCCTTCTGCAGCTCAGTGATCTGTCAGATGGCTTCCTCTTTAAGCGAGCCACAGGCACTGGACTTGTCAAGCTGTGGACACTCAGTTTCCTTCCCACTAGCACAATCTCTCACGTACTCTTGCCTACACATCCACACTGTTAAATGCATACCCTAGGTGTCAACAAGTCATCATTGTACAAACAGTTCACTGTACTCACGTATTTTCTTCAAGAGATTTTTGCTTGTGGATATGCTGGCGCGGTGATCCAAGACATGATTGGATAGCAATAGTTGTCAAGACACATGACGATACTTTGAGATCTTCTTGCTTTTTCGAAATGATGCCCAGTTGAGATGTAGCACAATGCCACTATCTGTTTTGGCATCTGAATTGTGCTGCGAGTCATATCTGGATCTGTATTCGGATACACTGGAAAACCCTGGAAAGATCCATTGTGCAAATTTTCTATAAAAAAAAAAAATTCATAACGCACCTCCTATATGTATCTTTATTTGTACCTGTTTACAACACCTTCCGAGATCAGTCTGAATAATATTTCTGTATTCAGTTACATCAGTAATGTCCAGGAAGTTCAACTATTTGGGTGACTTTAGTATCATAAATGCACACTCTATACAAGGAACTGTTTGTTTTTTGAAAGTTCAGTACCTTCTTATTATTACCTAACATTTTGTACTTTAAGGAAAAGAAAATGCATACAAGCTCACAAGAACTTGGTTGCATTAGTGTGCAACCCTTTTAACTAATACATATGTAAAGGATCTTTTTGTGCGTAATACTGTACAGCACTCAGTCTTTTGGGGTAGGACTCTACCAACGTATGACATCTTGATTCGACCATTTAATTCCATTCTATATTGCAAAAGTGATCTAGGTCTATTTAATTGTGAGGGGCTCTCCTGTCCACAGGATTTCCATAGGACTTAGATCTGGTCTCTGACTGCGCCATTTTAATACATTGATCTTCTTCTTATTAAATCCATTCCTTTGTTGAAATGGATTTGTGCTTTGAGTAGTCATCAAGCTGGAAAGGGAATTTATTCTGTATCTTCAGCTGTCAAATAGAGGACTGCAGGTTTTTGGGGATTTTTTTTATTTTTTTGGCAAAATAGCTGGTATTTGGAGCTATTCCTGGATGGCTAAATAAACTAAATAGCCTATCGCTTTTTTTTTTTTTAATGAAACAAGCCTTCATATTTTTCAGCAAACTGTTGTAAGTTACTTTTCAACCTGGGTTTGAATGTGATTGGTTAATAATACTGAGCTCGGTCACATGCCCCGTTATAAAACAGTGTGCAATCATTTTATTTGAAGCTTTTTCTTTTTACCATAAATTGTTTCTATTTGTTTTTTCCCTTGAATGTTTTGGTTGCTATATCACACTGAAGGTTTGTAGACATTTTATATCCACTGTATTCAGACATGCTGCATTTCGCCTCACAAGGAAGAAAGTCCCGGGTTCGATCCCCGGGTTGACCTCAGGACCTTTCTGTGTAGAGATTGCATGTTCTCCCCATGCCTGCGTGGGTTTCCTCCACGTACTCCGGTTTCCTCCCAGAGTCCAAAGACATGCAGATTAGGCAGATTGGTTATTCGAAATTGCCCATATATATGTGAGTGCGCCTCCAGCAGACAGAGAGACGCATCTGTTGGAGTATTTCCATGGTCACGTATGAGAATATGGATTTAACTGAAAGTGAGTTACTGGAAATGAAACTAGACATTCTAACTTATTTTCCACTGAAAACAATCAAGCACAGATGCACAACTATATATGCACATTATAACTAATGAAACTAATGATTAATTAAACAACCACTCAGTTTTCAGCCTCTGTTTAAAGATTTCTTCGAACTGTGACTACTGGTCAGTGAATGTGTGAACGTGTATGATTGTGTGTGATTGGGGGTTTGAAGAGTGTTTGTGAGACTTCCTACTATGCCAGACATTAGAGCCACCCACCACCTTCACATCATAGCCAACACACAGCACAAATTCGTTCATTAGCTGTGCTGCACAAATACACACATGTACCAAGACGATTACCTCTCAAGGTTCTGAACAGTCATGGGTTAAAAGCGTACCTGCATAGACAATGGAGCTACAGATCACGTGGTCAATACTGTTCTTCTGTTTGATTGTGCAGGTGACTTGCGTCCCTCGTGTGTCAAAACAAGGTAGGGAGAAAAACAGACCAGGGCTTTTTTTTTTTCTTCTTATTGTAATAATTTAACACAGGAACTGCTCATTTATTTTAATATAACTTATGAAGGTACTAAGAAGGTATCAAATTACACATTTTGTAATGTTTTACAGTTTTTAATTCATCTTTAACAGTGCATCCTGTCTCAGCGGTGACATTATTGTTGCTTTTTCTTTTATTCAATTTGAACACGTATGGATGAATATTTGATCTTTCTTTGTTGTCACGTGTATTCGGGGTTTGTTTTTTTTTACTTGATACCACAGTGCTGTTGAATTCATGTATCTGTCTCTTGTGTTAAGTATGATTCGTAGTGTCAGGTGCAAGGTAAACCACAGGTTTATATTCAGGGACTCCTATAGTGGATGCTCCGCATAATGGAAGCTTAAAAAACACACACATTTAAAAGCACATTGCTGTTTAAGGAGAAAAATGTATAATTGTTGAAAAGTAGTTGTAAAGTATAAGAAGGCATCATGTGTCATTACTTCTTTATTTCATCCGAAATGTAATCATTGGCAAATTGCTGTATTTTAAGTGAAACCGACATTTTAGGATGCACTGTTGCAGGAAAATAATACTCAGGGTGTTCATTTACACCAAAGCATTCCTCGTGTTTGTGTTTTCAGATCGGGCGCTGCTGGCTGCTGAGCCATACCCAGCATGCTTCACGAGAAATCTTTCAGACTTTACCTGCTTCTGGGAGGCACCTGTGGGAAAATCCTTCCACTTCCTTTATAAAATTGATTACGAGTGAGTTCTAGATGCAATGAGACTAAAGGACCCACAATCAAATTCATTTTGAGTTTTATTAAATACAATTAATAACAATAAAAATAATATCAATAATAAAAATAATAATAATAATATCAACAATAATAATACTAATAATACTACTACTACTACTACTACTACTACTACTAATAATAATAATAATAATAATAATAACTGTTGCTGTTGTTTTTATATAGTGTTTTTGTAGATATGTCCTCCTGAGTAATTGTTTTTCACCCACAGTGAAGAAAGCAGTTGCAGTATAAGTCAGCAGGAGACTGAAGAAGGAAAAATCCTCCATGTCTGCTTCTTCCCACCTGATGCTGTCTTTGTGTTGTCCGACATGCACATCAGCGTGACGGATAAAGACACCAACACAACTGTCTACACCCGCACCCTTACAGTAGAGGACAACTGTAAGAATAATGTGAATATTAACCAGAGTTGGTATCTGTGAATGACTTATTGAAAAGCATTTCCTCTCTCCAGGCCTGTTGTATCCTTTGTCAAATGTAACTCTTCATCCTGTTGGAAAGGCAGGACAAATTCTGGTTAAGTGGCCAGAATTGAAATACCCTGAGCTCTCCTGTCAATATGAGCTACGCTACACCTCTAAGGCATTACAGGAAACAGTTAAACTAGTGAGTTGCACACAGATTCAGATTCTATATAAAATGTTTTACAGTGACTATTATTATAATTATTGTTGTTGTTGTTGTTGTTGTTTTTTAGGAGAAATGCACAAATGAGTACACGTTGCTCTCCCTGGTCCCAGGACAGCCATGCACAGTGCAGATCAGGGTTAAGGTCGGTTTCAATGATCAAACAGGCCACTGGAGTGACTGGTCACTTCCTGTTTCAATCATCGTGCCTCAGACAGCAGGTAAGAGAACTCAGTGACAAAAGTCATTTGCAATAATCACAAATGTTTTCTCACAGACGATTTTTCAAAAACGCATAATACGTAATAATACGACATGATTTCCATAAGCAAGAGGACACACTTGGCCCTGCTCTCAGGGAGGGACGGAACGAGGGAGGGGTGGCATATTCTTTCTGCCTTATCAGTCACACTAACACTAGTCAATCATGGGGATCTGTGAACTCCTGAATACAGAAAAGGGTTGATAGCACTTGCCTCCGAGTGTCATGCACCTCCCTCTGACTTTACATGAGTAGCAGGTTGAAAAGGTGCAGTTGGCTTCTGGTTGGTGGCTGCCGTGATAGTTGCCTGACTAACTAAACTTCTCTTATTTTTTGTAGCTGACATTGAATTAAATTGCCACACTCCAGATCTACACCAGCTCTTGTGTCAGTGGAATGAGGAGAAATATGGTTATGCAAACCTACATTACCGACAAAAAGAGCGGTAACATGTGTTTTCACATTCTGCATTATATATATATATATATACACTCTCTGTAGTCTCTGTTATTCATAATAAAAAATGAAATATGTGGTTGAATATGATGAGTCCTTTGTTTCAGAAATATTTGGGGGAATTGGAAGACTTGTGACAAGAGTACTGCCTCTACAAGTCATTGTGTTCTCTATGGGGAGGAATGCACCATATTTCAAATTTACGTCAAGGCTACATTTGGACACCTTAACCGGATCTTTTACATGGAGGAGTTCAGGATGAGCCATAGCAGTAAGCGATTTTTCACACACTATCTTAAGATGTGCATTTGTGTTTCAAGGGACAATTGTAGTATAGAATATTCGTTACCGATCGTAAGAGATGTTATTTATTAAAGAATAATCTCATACATTATTTCACGTCATACTTTTATCAGTTTATACTGTAGTTATGTTTAATGTTGTGGAAAATCTGCAAAAAAGGTAAGTCCTGTTATTAAGAAGGTATCAAAAGTTATACCCTAAGCAGCTTTCGTAAGTCACCATGCTGTGCAAAGTACTACAATGGTGTTTTCATAATGCTGCATGAAACGGTTTGCGTCAGAAATCGAAACAAAAATTTCCACCAGATTTACAACTCCATTTCCAGAAAGCTGGGAAGCTATGCAAAATGTAAATAAAAATATAATGCAATGATGTGCAAATCATGGAAACTCACATTTAATGGAAAATAAAACAAAGAAAAAATGTCAAAAACTGAAACTGCACAATTTCATTGTTTTAAATTTGATGCCAACAACATGCTTCAAAAAAGTTGGGCCAGGGGCAACAAAAGACAGGAAGAGTTGTGTAATGTAAAAAAAATAATTAAAAAATCACCATCTGGTGGAACATCTCACAATTAATTAAGTTAATTGGCAACAAGTCAGTGACACGATTGGGTATAAAAAGTCTCCGCAGCAAAGGTGAAAGACAGTGTGGACAAGTAGTGCAACGATACAAAAATAAAAAAATATTGTTCCTCAACAGAAAATTACAAGGAATTTGGGGATTTCCTCATCTACCATACATAATACCATTAAAAGATTCAGAGGATCTGGAGAAATCTCTGTACGCAAGGGACAAGGCCAAAAACCAGTACTGGATGGCTGTGATCTTCTGGCCCTCAGGAGGCACTGCATTAAACACAGACATGATTCTGTAAAATCAGTGCATGGGCTCGGGAAGACTCAGGAACACAGCTGTTTGCTGCATCCCCAAATGCAGGTTAAAACTCTTCCAAACAACAACCAAAAAAAAATAAAAATCTACATATAAACATGATCCCAAAATGTCACTGCCTTCTCTGGGTGCAAGCTCAAATGTTGTACAAATGTTCGGAAACAGTCTCCCCCAAAGTCAGCTGGGATTACTCTTAACAGATAGATAAGATACCCTTGGCAGGTCAGGAGGCCCCCCTACTTAAATCATCTTCCCATGCACCTGATCAGAAGTGAGCTTTCAACAGTGCTGTGGTATAATAAATACAGTTAAACCACTGTCCTCAAAAGCAATTTTTTTTGCATTAAGAAATCTTTTATTTATTGAAATATCCTTGCTTGGCACCAAGTCATTTTTTCCATGCTTAGTCAAAACAGAGCCTCCAGGAGGGCTGAAGGATGAAATCATTGGAAAAAGGCTTTGTCTGAGGTGGATCGCTCCTCTTCCACAAATATCTGAACATTTAATGTATCAGGTTCGCTACCAGCTGGATGGAAAAAGCAACTGGAAGGTAAGGATCACATGCACAAACAAACAAACAAACAAAAAAAAATACTGTATAGCTAAACAAAAAAGGAATGTGATTAGATAAACTTTCATGTCAGAGATGAACGCTGGTTGTAAATAAACTTTTTACTGTACCAGTTTTTTACAGTGCAAAATTCTAGTACCAGCACCTGTCTGGATGTGCAAGCAAGCGGCCATTACATCATCCAGATAAAAGCTATGCCCAGTGGATACTACAGCGGGCACTGGAGTGCTTGGTCTAAACCTCTCACGAAACAATTGACTTCAAACACAGGTACTCAAGATTTCACATGCACAATTCAAGAAACCCAAGAATTTGACTTAATAAGATGTTCATCCAGTGTTTCTACCCCGATACAGGGTTGCCATTCATTGTGTGTGTACCATTTGGCTTGATCATTATTTCTGTTGTATTGCTCTCCTTCTCCTCCAGATATGTTAGGTCAGTTTAAACCTCAAACATATTTACACTAAATTCTAAAGAGGTATACATATATTTAGTGTGTGATTCATGTTGTGTTTACAATCTTTTGCTTTTAGTAAGCTCAAGCAGATACTGTGGCCACCAGTCCCAAACCTGAATGATGTCCTGGATAATTTCCTGAAAGATATCGATGGACAACAATGGGTACACCTCATCCTGGCATATTAACAACACAATTCTGCAAGTGGGCCATACTAGTTTGCTTGAATGGGAATAATTTTGCCATTTTTGAGTTTACTAAAAAGTGTCATCTATTGAAATACAGTGGAAGCTTGGTTTGCGAGCATAATCCGTTCCAGAGATGTGCTTGTAATCCAAATCACTCATATATCAAAGCGGGTTTCCCGTTAAGAAATAATGGAAACTCAGATAATTCCTTCCACAACCCACACATATTTATATATGTAATTAATTAAAAATATAAAGTAAATATACATAAAACAAAATAACCTGCACTTTAGCTTTGAAAAGAATCGTGGCTGGTGTGAGGGA
>JAQMCW010000035.1:4438579-4451094 GCA_030068335.1 Chrysichthys cranchii
GGCAGATCCATGACAGAGAGCAGGAGGATTATTGTGTGTTACTTTCACTACAACTCACGGAATCACTGCAGTCTGTCGGCTCACTGGAATCCTTTGCTTTTCATGCGACTTTAACAAGGAAACTATCCAATGATCGCTGCTTTTGTCTACTTTTGAGGATTTTGTATAAATGCGACATTGCATTGTCATTAAACAGATGAGTGACACACACACACACACACACACACACACTAACAGTATATACTAGCGCAGAAGCCACAATCCTGCAGTGAGTGAGAGAAGCTGTGATCACGTGAGGTTCAGTAGACGAGTACTACCCGTATTGCGAAACATTGCTTGTTAACCAAGTAAAAATTTATTAAAAGTTTGCTCGTTATTCGCAATCCAAGGTTCCACTGTGTTCTATAGTTCTATAGCTAACATGGTTATATGTGCATATAATAGTGCCAAACAACCGCTCTATTGACTACTTATATAAAATTTTATTCGCTTTAAATGTCTAATATGCAAATATAAATCTAACACCATGGTACTGTTACTACTTCCATATTTATTTTATTTACTAGAATGAATAACACTGTGCTACTACTCAATAGGAGCCCAACATCACCATCAAGCAGTGTGATGATGACTCTCCTGCTTCTGTGGTGGAGATCATGTCTGAAAAGGAGTCTCAAGTTATGAAGCCACCTTCTTG
The DNA here is from genome assembly GCA_030068335.1 of Chrysichthys cranchii. NCBI lineage: Eukaryota > Metazoa > Chordata > Actinopteri > Siluriformes > Claroteidae > Chrysichthys > Chrysichthys cranchii. The sequence goes on from JAQMCW010000035.1 coordinate 4,439,277, forward strand.
GGCATCTAACTGCCCACGTTTCACACAAGATCAGCTGGCTGTGGATAGCAATGAGAAGCAGGGCCTGGAGATGAGCCACGAGTATGTCATCTTAAAATCCAGCCCTGTCCACGACAACTCAAGCCTGACTGGGAATGATTACGTCTATCGCCTGAACGCCTCATTGGATCAGCTTGATGAAAGAGCCCATGGTTACATTTCTCTCTGCTCGGATGCTTTTTCCACCTCCACCACCAATATCCTCAACCATTCCTATTTGCAGGCTGAGCTTGGGGACCCCCACACCAAAACTGGCCATTACACCAATCTGGAAAATGTAGCACCGGCTAAGGAAGAGTGAAAAAGACTCTGAGCTCATGTACAGTATGAAAAAACTTTGAAGAAGTTATTCTCAAAGTGCAGGTCATGCCAGTTAGAGGGTGAACACCAGCAACTCTGCATACAGTATTTCAACAAAACCAAATTGAAGAAATGTCAAAATTACACAACAGTTGCAGTTTCTAGCATTCCAAGGAACCAGCAGTGGTAACAGCTTCTTATTTCTCATCGTCAGAACTTAAAAAAAAAGAAAAGAAAAAGAAAAAAAAAATACACTGATGCATGAGAAATAAAAAATAAAATAAAAACTGCAATAATTTCTCTGACTCAACAAATACTGGAATAGGAACTCATCTTTGAGGCGAACTTTCATCCCATTTTTGACAGTTGTATATATATTTTTTATTAGAGGGGAAATGGAGTACAGTATTGCAAACTATTACATTTATTCAGTGTGCAAGCACTAAATTGAGCTTCAAATACATTATCAAGTAGCTTTTATATATTAACATACAGTACAGCAAAATAACTTGCAAATGTATTATGTATTATTTAACAACGTACACTTGGCAATATGTGCATTTAGCAAACTTGTGTCGTTTTAAACCTGCAATATTTTCTCAATCTATTTTCACAAAATGTTTCCATTTTCAAATGTTGATTGTTTTTTATATACCTTCCATATCTTTAATTAAAAATGTATTAGATAGACTGCAACTTTTGAATACTTTATAATCATTGCATAACCCTTAAAGGGGGGCTAACCATCAAATACTGTTGTGCCTTTTTGGAGCATATGTGCTTTTAACTTTTAAAGGGACATTACAGTTTAAGTGGCACTATTTTGGGCACCAGTGCATATTGCAAAGATTCCAATATCGCATTTCCCTCATCGAATTGGGAGCATTTCGGTCATTAGATAAGCATTGCTGTCGTTGGTTTTTGGTAGCAATTATTTGTTTAAGCTTTGGTTTGACCACTTCTTCATGAACAAAGTCCTGAGTCAATGGTTTCAGCTTTTCACAGAGTTCACCACAAGCCACAAGAGTACACTTGTTTAATCCAGTTATTGCAGTAACCAATAGGCAGATCAACAACAAAAAAAACCCCTGAACAATTCTCAATAACTTTATTTAGAGTTAAAAAGACCATAAAATATTATTTGGCTCATGAAAGCACTACAAAATTCATCCAACATGCATATCAAGTCTGGACAATAAGTGGTAAACAGCCTAATTTGATGTTTTTAAAAAAAACCCAAAAAAAAACAAAAAAAAAAAAAACAGTAGTTTTACATACAACGCATTAAGCATGCTGATGTTTCTTAAGAAACTGAAAGCAGAACCCAGTAGTATCTGATGGTGATTGGTGTAAATCCAACCAAGTATGTCCTCCATTTCAGTTATACTGAGGTCTATGAAAATAGTCTTTTGAGTCAGTTAGCATCACACACACGCACGCACACGCATGCACGCACGCACGCAGACACACGCACGCAGACACACGCACGCAGACACACGCACGCAGACACACGCACGCAGACACGCACGCAGACACGCACGCAGACACGCACGCAGACACGCACGCAGACACGCACGCAGACACAAACTCAGTCCGCCTTCAGGGCATACAGCACATCATCCTGGCTGACATTGAGGCGAACACGGAGGAGCAGATCCAGACGGCTTGGCTCGAGCAGGAGCAGACGACAAGCTCCTAACCTCTGACACACAGCCAGGCTTTCAGACACGCTCGCCGGCTGCAACCCTTCCACCCGACACAGGGCCTGGTGCTGTACAAACACCTGAGAAACAGGAAAAGGTACAGTCCTTATTTAGCACCAGCTGACCATATTCACAGATCAACTATATTGCTTGTTATTGCTTGTTACATCAGGTTCAGGGTGTAAGAACCAAAACAACACAAAACAAAAACAGTTGTTCAAGATGTGACCCGTTTCCCCAGAAATAACAGCTCTGTTGGCCTGTCAAATCAGAGTGTTCAGAAATTTGATGGTTTTTTTTATTTATTTATTTATTTTATAAAAGCAGCTTTGGCAGTAGTATGCTGGACGCTATACATAAATTAATAAAAAGAAAGTGTGCAGTTTTCTGTGAGGCAAAAATGTATGGATTATTTTGGAAGGAGTCTCCAGTGTCGATGCTTTTAAACAGTTGGATCTAAAGCTGTAACCAAGTTTTCAATCAAAGGACAGGGCTTCGGGAAAGCCCTTAATCCTAGACAAGGGGAAAAAGTGGCTTGTGAGAAAGTGACTGCTTACTCTGATGTAAGCTAAAAGAAAATCATCAAAAACTATACGCATAATCAAAAACGTTTGATGTGTTGTACATTATTAAATAAATATTGTGATTTTTGGGGTATCAGAGGAATAAACCTCTTTGGGATTTACGGTTATAGGAAAAGTGTCAACTTCACACCAGCCCATCGTGTTTTATTCCTTAATGAATTCACAGAAAAAGAGAGGATACAGCGAAAATGACTGCAGCTGGTTTGGTCTTAGAAATTTGGCTTTGTGATGAATGTCCAAAATACAGTACTGTGCAAAAGTCTTGAGCCACCATATACAGTGGTGTGAAAAAGTGAAATCCAGAAATCACTTAAATAGGACTGACCTGACAAAGTGGAGTAGACCAAAAAGATACACAAAATCCAGATGGCATGCCATGATCCAAGGAAATTCAGGAACAAATGAGAAAATGTAATTGATATCTATCAGTCTGGAAAAGGTTATAAAGCCATTTCTAAAGCTGTGGGCCTCCAGAGAACCACACTGAGTGCCATTATCCACAAACGGCGAAAACATGGAACAGTGGTGAACCTTCCCAGGAGCGGCCAGCCGACCGAAATTACCCCAAGAGCACAGCGACAACTCCAAGAGATCACAAAAGACCCCAGAACAACATCCAAAGAACCGCAGGCCTCACTTGTCTCAGTTAAGGTCAGTGTTCATGACTCCACCAGAAGAAAGAGACTGGGCAAAAATGGCCTGCATGGCAGAGCTCCAAGACGAAAACCACTGCTGAGCAAAAGGAACATAAAGAATAGTCTCAGTTTTGCCAGAAAACATCTTGATGATCCCCAAGACTTTTGGGAAAATATTCTGTGGACTGATGAGACAAAAGTTGAACTTTTTGGAAGGTGCGTGTCCCATTACATCTGGCGTAAAAGTAACAGCATTTCAGAAAAGAAACGTCATACCAACAATAAAACATGGTGGTGGTAGTGGGATGGTCTGGGGCTGTTTTGCTGTCTCAGAGCCTGGAAGACTCACTGTGGTAAATGGAACCATGAATTCTGCTGTCTCCCAAAACATCCTGAAGGAGAATGTCCGGTTATCTGTTTGTGACCTCAAGCTGAAGCGCACTTGGTTTCTGCAGCAGGACAATGATCCAAAACACACCAGCAAGTCCACCTCTGAATGGCTTAAGAAAACCAGAAGGAAGACATGGGAGTGGCCTAGTCAAAGTCCTGACCTGAATCCGATCGAGATGCTGTGGTATGATCTTAAAAAGGCGGTTCATTCTCAAAAACCCTCCAGTGTGGCTGAATTACAACAATTCTGCAAAGATGAGTCGGCCAGAATTCCTCCACAGCGCTGTAAAAGACTCACTGCCAGTTATCACAAACACTTGATTGCAGTTGTTGCTGCCAAGGGTGGCCCAACCAAGTTATTAGGTTTAGGGGCAATTACTTTTTCACACAGGGCCATGTAGGTTTGGATTTTTTTTCCCCCCTTAATAATAATGAACACCTTCATTTAGAAACTGTATTTTGTATTTACTTATCTTTGCCTAATATTTACATTTGTTTGATGATCTGAAACATTTAAGTGTGACAAAAATAGGATATCAGGAGGGGGCAAACACTTTTTCACACCACTGTATGCATTTTTAAAGTTTTATTTTATTAAATCTTTCTACTTAAAAAACAAAAAGATTACATGCAGTAATAAACAAAGACAGTACTTGGTGTGACTTGCTTTTTTTTGTTTTGTTTTTCATAAATAGTATTCCCAGGTACAATGTGTATATATCTATTTTTTTTTTTTATAAGGAAATGAGCTAGCAAGTTTTTCTGAGCATCTTGGAGACTGTGCCACAGTTCTTCTGGAGACTGACAGCAAATCCCAGCAGCCTTTGTAATGTTTTTTGTTTGAAAAGCGGCCTCTTAAGCAACACGTTGCTTTCTTTACTGATGTACAAATATCCATTACATGCAAAAAAAAAACAACACACCAATATTTGAAACGTAATGCTTGGAAAATGAAAATGTTTTTGCACTAACTCAGTGATGCTGAATTCATTGAATAAATATCAATTACAAAATTTGTACTGAAAACAGAGTGGCTCAAGACTTTTGCACAGCACTGTACATCTGAGGTTGTGCAATTGTTTTCTGCAGAAAATACACTCAATACAAAAGAAAATGTATTTCAAAATTTACTACACTACCGTAATTCTCACTTAGAAATCTGGTTTGGAATTACCGCTGCATGCTTCAAGCTTAATTTCCCACAAATCTCATTTCATCTGGAAGTGTGGAAAATTACTCTTTTTAAAAACAAAAAACAAAAAAAAAAAAACAAAAACAAAAAAAAACCATTGAGCATTTTCTAGGCTTGTTTTTTTAATATATAGATTTAACGATTAAAGCACCTGTGTGTTTCTAAAACATTATCTTCAGTGAAACCAAGCACATTCTGAAATAGTTTTGAGTGTGATCTTAATAAATAAAAAACGTAAGGATTTCTCTTTTGTGAATGTTTTGAATGAACGATATAGGCGCAGATTAATATGATATTTAATCACACACGTATCACACACTACCTGCTGAAATGTGGCCTCTTCAAGACCCAGCCTGCGAAACTCTGCAATCACAGCCCTCAAGAAGAGCTGCTCCTGTAGTGAGGCACACCTGAAATAAAAAGAAGCACGACATGACAAACATAACCAAGATTGAAAATCACTCCTTTTTATTCAAATTTATTAGACTTTCTTGCACATAAAATGTACCCCAAAATCTTTGAATAATTATACCCTTGCATCTTAGGCATATTTAAATCACAAATAAACCCAATAAGGTTTAAAAACCGTACAAACAATAAACTCTGAATACGCCCACACTCAGGAATTACATGTACATGTATGTCCACATGCTCTCCAACACACCTGATAGCCATGATGTAGGAGGAAGAGAACATTTCATCTAAGGCTTCCATCACATGACTCATTCCAACCAATCCGACAGCACCCTTCTGACTGGACTGCTCACAGATCTCAGTGGCGCGTCTGCAGATATCCAGACAGCGGCGTGCATCACCTGACAGGGCTGCAACCTGACAATCACAATCAGAGAAGCAATCAGACAATCAAGAATAAGGACATTTAAGAGCAGTTTGGATGGGGAGTACTTGAGGACATTTATTCAGCGTGGTCTTCCTGCAACTTTACTTCTAAGGCCGAATCCTACATGGGCATATAGTGCATTACACAAGGGCTTTATGTTCTATACCAAAATCATGAAGGACCGGTGTAGATACTAATATTTAATTCCGCCTCACTGATGACTGAAGCCAAAGATCAAGCGATTAAACAATCAGCCTGAAGATTTTCATTACAACTACGGTAGTTATTTTTTTTATTTATGTATTTTTGCCTATTTTTACTTAAGATATTATTATTAATATTATTATTATTATTATTATTATTATTATTATTATTATTATTATTATTATTTCGGGGATATTCTGCCATATTTGTTTACATTTTCTAAACTGCTGTAGCCTTTTGCATTCGTCAAATTTATGATCACCTTTGGTGTGCCCCTGTCCGGTTTTGGAATAAATTATAATCAAATTTTCAACCTTATTACCTTTCTTGAGACTAGCTGTAGAGCGTCTTCCTCGAAAGCTTTTACTCTGTTCAGTCGAGAGGTGATAATTTGCTGCAGCTGTTTAAAAGTGTACGGTTGGAAGGACATTCGCGTCAGCCCCTGCAAAGCCCAACACACACATTGGTCATTTTCCTTAAGCATCTTTTGCAAACGATTCCATACGAACATTACAAGTCACAACCCATAAATCACATTGCAGTTATAGTACAATCGGGTAGATGGGAATTTTACCAGGCGACTGGCCACACGGTTGATCATGATCCTCTCAGGCAGGTCCATAGTGTTAGCGATAGTCAGGACCACCAGGCGAGCATGCCGTCGTGTCGGCCAGTCAAATAAATTATACATGACGTTCTGCTTCCTGGTCCATAAAAGGTCCAGCTGAAAAAAAGAGAAGAAAAGAAAAAGGCCAACACTTTATTAAGCACGTGTTATGCAGATTATCTGTGTCTACACTATAAATATAGTGTACATGTTTATCCATTTAAAACACTTTCAGTACTGTTGCCAAGAGTGCCACGTATGCATATCTTTAGTGATGTCATAAAATGGGCTACAATATGCAAATTACCTGATTTAGGTAGAACAGTGTGCAATGTACTTGAGTGACAGACAAAACACAACTCAGATTTTTTTTTTTTTTTAGTTACTCAACGCAAATTGAGCTATTCTCAGTGAACGATCATACAAATGCCACAATCCAGTTAGTTAATTAGCTTGGTTGTTGGTACAAGGCCACATGAAGGCATGCATATTTTAATAAATATTGGTGGCGAAGAGCCAGGAGCGTACACATGACAGAAAGGGAGGTATCTTTCCTTGAAATAAAAGAGGACCTCAGAATGCATGGAGCTGACTCATTTTTGGTCATTCAACGCATCGTAAGCCTCGCTGCTGACTGAGTCCCTTTATTCGCTCTGGAGAAAAAGTGTTTTCTGCAAGTTCAACCTTGCTGACTGTCTACTGATTTTGGTGCTCTCCTGACCTACCACAACAGTATCTTGCTTTTACTTACAAGAATTAAAATCATTTTATATAACTAAAGGATTTAACATAAGATAAAAAATAAAAAAAACAGGAAGAAAGTTAAACTCTCATACATAAATAAATAAATTATATTTTATATTAAATGATATATTATATGAGATTTTATATACACATAAGTACACACACACAATTATTTTTATTTATTTATGTTTTTTGCATCCCACAAATGCAGAACTGTAATAGTCCTCACCTCGTCCACCAGCAGCACTGTGGTCTCTTTCTTTGGTGCTTGTGTACTAAAGCGCTTCTCTAGCAGGGATGCAGCATGGTCTGCCGTTGCTTTCTGATCGGTCAGTTTCTATAATACACACCATACCATTATAAAAAAAAAATAAAAAATTCATCAGAACGAGTGGGAAAAGGATGGAAAAAGAAATGAGAATGATTGAGGAAATACAGCCATGGTACATACCTGCAGAATCTGGACGTAGGCCTGGTGCGGGTCGGTCATCTTCATGCCGTTAATCTCTACGAAGCGGAATGGTGGGATCTCCTCCTGCTCTGCTGCCTGCTGCAGAGACCTGATCACCTCGTGCACCGTGGCCGTCTTCCCAGTTCCAGGAACGCCCGAGATGTACATACACCTGGAGAACATCGTAACACGGCACCCAGTTAAACACCACTCTATAACCAGGATCTAGTCGAGAAACATTGGGCACAAGACAGCTGAACACACCCTCCAGTGCCATCCATGATCTTGCTCTCCACAAAGTTGTAGATGTCTTGGAACTCCTGCTCTCGACATGGCAGCGAATCGGGAACTGAAGATACATGCAGTCTATTGGGGAAAGAAAATGATTTCAAGACATGGAGAAGAAAGAAAAAAAAACCCAAGTCAATTCAAAGCCAGTTTGAAAGAGCTAAGAGTTCTGCTGGGTCACAATGAATCTGACCAGAATGCAATCGAACTGGACTGAAGCAGCAATGTGGAATAGTGCAAAGCCTCTCTATTAGCAAAGGACTATATTTCAATTACGCACCAAGGTTAGAGATTTCATGTAGCTACAGAATTTCAAATAAAAGAAAGAAGAAAAAACCAAGAAAAACAAAGAGTAATATCTTTGCCATGTGCATGTGAAAATCACACAAATCACTCATGCACAGAAAACAAATAAATGGTTCGCTAATTATATCTCCACACCCTAGGAAACAGGGCTTTATAAAACGTCCTCCAGAAAGACTTATGACACCGTCTTACCTTGCCCTTGCTTCCTCCAATACATTCCCAGGCTTCCTGGCTGGCAGGCTTCTCCTAGGAATGCTGGGAGTGGCATGTCGAGGCGTCCGGGGAGTGGGAGGAGCAGACTGCATCCATGGAGGGGGGAAAAAAAACATAATATAGATTAAAAATGTAATTAATCAGACACGCTGACTGCACACTCATCGAACGGTCGTGGTTTCCGGGTGGAATACAGGGGAGCAATCATTTTAATGCATTGCTCAGGAATGAGAAATATATGAAAAAACTTGTTCCTAATGGAAAGTTAAGGGCAACTGAAGAACGCTGTCTGAAAACTATTCAGGTGATTGCAAAAGGGTTAAATGGGGAATCCATACATTGCTCAGAGGATAAGCAGAAGTTTGGAGCACTTCATGACCTAAATGATATCGGTCTTCTCACCATTAATACCTTAACCTACACTATTAGACTACATGGATTGCATGGGATGCGAAAGAAAACAAAAGCTGTTGCCATGATCAAGTTTCAGTAGTGTAGCTGGTAACATGTCGAAAACATTAAGCAGTTTGAAACCCAGAGTACTATTTATTGTTGCTAGAAATGACATTTCTTTAAATTTAGAGTTTAATATATAAATACTCTTAGGTTAACACTAACTTCTTTCTGAACACTGGGATGTGCAAAATGTTTCCAAGATTTCCCCTCCCAATTCACCAAAAATATAAAATATTGAGTGAGAAACCTGTGTGTTTAATTTGTTTATTTAATCACGTTATTATCACGAACAGACTAAAGGTTGAGATTGCCCCATTATGAGCTCTTGAGGCAAAAAGTATAAAATGAACCCTTTCTAAATGTATTTGCAAACAGGCCAAATGAATTACTAGGAAAATTCGTAATTTTTTTTGACGCATTTCACCGCTTTGAGCTCCTGTACCTTCTTGTTCGGAGTTTTGCGAGGGGTTCTCGCACAAGCGCGGGTCTTTTCATTCGACGGCGTTCTCAGACCCGCCGGGTGCCTGCTCCTCTTCACCACAAGCTCATCTTCACTGTCCATCCTCGTCTCCTCTTCCTCATCACTGCTGCTCTCTAGATCGATCTTAGAGGGCATGAAACACCCGTCGTCATCGGCGTCTTCCCCGTCGGACAGCAGATCATCACAGCTACTCAGCATCTTCCTACAACGCAAATCAATTCAATACAGAGATACAACCAAGACAGAAGATAACAAGCACGACTTCCCAGCCTGAGAACTCACAGCTGTTTTTGAATGCGAGACGACACAAGCTGGGCGGATTTCCTCTTGGAGCGTGGAGTGGCAGTGGTTTGCGTGGGCGAGTCTTCGTGCTCTTCTTCAGCCCTGAGACAAGAATGATCAGAAACACAAGCACTGTGAACACGCAGAGCTTTTTCCTCACGTAAAAAGACGCCCTTTTCACTCCGACTCTCACAAACGGGCCAGAGGATAGTTTCAATATTGAATTTTTTTTTTAAAATTAATTTAATTTTCTCCGTTCGAGAGTTCACATCTTCTTTTCTTGACGTGACGCAGAAGGCCAAAAGGTTGATGGCAAAATTTTAAACTGTGTATACAGAAACGCAGAGGAAGAACACAGCCGAGTGCAAATGCAGCGGAAAACAGCTTTGTTGCTAAAACATTGCCTTTTTTTTTTTTTTACGATTCCTCCATATACTTACAGCATAGCAAGTGAAGGCTCTCGGGCTGTGGCTGACTCTCTCTTCCTGGATGGAGTTCTTGTGCTGCAATAGACAAAACACACGAGTTACTAATATCACTTTTCAATACGTTCCTCCATTTTCCTTCCATGTTTCGGTGAAACAGATTTCCCCATAGATGTGGACGGAGCTCTAGGCAGGTGCGCCCTCTCCAGTGTGTGCTGCAAGATCATCGGTCTATGGATGTAACACAGTAAAGTCAAAGTGATGTGTTTTCCTGCATCCAAACCCAAACAACCATTTTGAACCTTCACCAACATCAGTGCTTTGCTGTGATGGAGTACTTAAAGGAAGAAGCAAGGTCAAAGTACAACTGGTAGTGCACGTGATTAGGAGTCGGATCAGTGGGAACAAAGCAGAATGAACAAGCTGGAATCAGGTTTTGTGACTTGGTAAATCATCCCCTCAACTCCACCACCAACAGTGTAAGCAAGAGGTCACTGCATGTTTGGTCACACCACCATTTGGCAGAGGAGTCGGACTTACTTGCGCCCCCTCAGACTCACTCTCCTGGGAGTGGCCTCTCTCCTACGAGGAGTCCTGCCTTTCCTGAGGAGTAGCTCCGACTCAAACACATCATCCTCCAGATGCTCGACCCCGAGCAAGTCCCTGGGAGAGCAGCAGGAGGTTTTGTAGAAAGGTTTTCTTTACACTGACCATTTATTAGACAGGACCTGGGCTGCGTTCCAATATCCATACTTTCTGTACTTACTGTGCTTAGTTTGAGTACATAGGGCGTTCCCATTACAATTGCAGCAAAAATAAGTGTACTGAAAGGACCCGGATGGTGCCCTCATAACGGTCAAATCTTGGAGTGTGGAACAATGTACACTTTTCACACTGAACGGCCACCATCTTAGCTACGTAGCGGAAAAGGCGGACCCGACTCGGCTCGAAAAATAAAAGAAAAATGGCTGCCGGAATGGATTTTCCACACAGCCTGCATCTGTGAAGGGTTAAAAATCTGTTCAAAGTCGGGGATGATTTTTGGCGGGACGACGAGCCGCGGCGGCAGCAGTGATGGTCATTTCCGGTAAGTGCACCATGGAGTAGGCGATTTGGAACAACACCTACCTACTCAAATCTGCCCACTCAGTAAGTGCAGACTGTGTACTACGTGCAAGTGTACTCATGAAAGTATGGATACTGGAATGCAGCCCTGGTCTTCTGCTGAGTGCAGCAGGAGACTAGAACATATTACACCAAAGCAGTGTTTAATTTTCAAATCTAACCCATCACACGTGCTGTTTATCTTTCTCTAACAGAAACTCTAACCACCGAGCTGCAAGGTTTAATACTGCACTTTTAATTCATGATCGTTTCTAGAGGAAGGACACCCATTAGGACTTGTACGGTGGACGCACCACAAACAGGTTTAACCAAAAAATAAATAAATAAATAAATAAATAAATAGCCTGGGATTGTTTATTATTTAGAAATTTCTAAAGAACATTTCGGAAGGAGTCAGCTATTTTGGTTGGACTTTAGGTTGTCTCTAACAGAACTAGTGCTGCCGCGATTAGTCGACGTAATCGACGTAATCGAACATGAAAATTAGTCGACGTCAATTTTATTGATCGACTAATCGTCTATTTATTTATATAACGTTACTAACGCTATTAC